>BLSH010308116.1:196081-208128 GCA_018402905.1 Glandirana rugosa
TTTCTCTGTACGGGTTAGGTCGTTTCTCTGTACGGGGGAGATCGGAGGGGGCATGTCTCTTTGCTGGATTGGGCATGTCTCTTTGCTGGATCAGGCATGTCTCTTTGCTAGAGGGGGCATGTCTCTTTGCTGGATTGGGCATGTCTCTTTGCTGCATCGGACATGTCTCTTTGCTGGATCAGGCATGTCTCTTTGCTGGAGGGGGCATGTCCCTTTGCTGGATTTGGCATGTCTCTTTGCTGGAGGGGGCATGTCTCTTTGCCGGATTGGGCATGTCTCTTTGCTGGATCGGGCATATCTCTTTGCTGGATCGGCCATGTCTCTTTGCTGGATCGGCCATGTCTCTTTGCTGGAGGGGGCATGTCTCTTTACTGGATTGGGCATGTCTCTTTGGTGGAGGAGGCATGTCTTTTTGCTGGAGGGGGCATGTCTCTTTGCTGGATCAGGAATGTTTTTTTGCTGGAGGGGGCATGTCTCTTTACTGGATTGGGCATGTCTTTTTGCTGGATTGGGCATGTCTCTTTGCTGGGTTGGGCATGTCTCTTTGCTGGAGGGGGCATGTCTCTTTGCTGGTTCGGGAATGTCTGTTTGCTGGTTCGGGCATGTCTCTTTGCTGGATTGGGCATGTCTCTTTGCTGGATTGGGCGTGTCTCTTTGCTGGATTGGGCATGTCTCTTTGCAGGATCGGGCATGTCTCTTTGCTGGTTTGGGCATGTCTCTTTGCAGCATCAGGCATGTCTCTTTGCAGGATCGGGCATGTCTCTTTGCTGGATCGGGCATGTCTCTTTGCAGGATCAGGCATGTCTCTTTGCTGGATCGGGCATGTCTCTTTGCTGGATCGGGCATGTCTCTTTGCAGGATCGGGCATGTCTCTGCTGAATATATGGGGATGTCTCTGCTGAATATATGGGGATGTCTCTTGCTGGATTTGGCTGTCTCTTTGCTTTATGGAAATGTCTTTTTGCTGGATGGGTGTAATTTTTTTTGGGGGGGGGCAGCATTTCATTCTTGGACCCAGGCAGCACAATATCTTGGGCCGCCCCTGGTCACACATCACGGCTTGATAGTCGGCCCTTAGCTTATGTAAAACCAACACTTACCAAAATGTATGTAGATGGTCAGTAAAGCAAAGAAGGACCTCAGGGGTGATGAATTTCTATCAAACGGCCCCACCACTGCCAGCCCTCTAAATAGGATAAAGGGGCCGGCTGATTGGGGACTGGGTGGGCCCTCTCTCTATTGGTGTGACCAACAGTGTGTGCCCCATATTCAATAGGTTAAATCTCCCTAACGGGGACACAGTAATAAAAACCTGACAGAGGTTCAGACCCCTCACTATTCTATTGCAAGCCAAAAACTTTAAGAAAAGGTTTGGCTCTAGACACACTTTACTAGTTTTAAGGACATGACTGTGATAATTCGTTGCAGCAACATTTGATAAAACTTCTTGGATTGTATACAATTAATTTGTATTAATTTGTAGCTGCTTATAAAGTGTGAGCTGGATTCCAGCTTCAGTTTGTTAGTGTATATAAATCTGCTAGTTGATCTAACACTCCCCCCCCCTCCCAGATTGACAATGCTGCTATCCTAAGGTGCCCCCTGTAGAATGGAGGCACTCTAATACAGGAGGCGTGTTACTGGTCAGATCACCAGGAGAAAAGCCTAAAAAAAGGGGGAAAAGCCTAAAAAATTAAAACAAATGCAGCTACCACATCTAATGATTGGTAAGCTGCAGTATATTAGTTTTGGTTTGGGGTTTATTACCGCTTTAAACACTTTATAGTGGAGCTCAGTTTTTTTGTCTGTGGATAGAATGGTGAATTATTAGAACCTCTTTCTTATAGTGGCAAAACTGAGCGGGAATTTTGCTGGTTGAGAGACCTTTTTTATAATGTGTAGCCCAGTGGAGATAGTTCAGTCCATTATACAACACTATATTGATAGTATGGGACCTTCATTAGCATACGCTAGTCCCAGTGTGCGTGAAGCCTAAAAGAAAAAATAAAATAAAAAGTAGCTGAAGCAATTCTCACCTTTTATCTGGGGCTGTCCTCCACAGTAATTCCCTTCTGCCACTAGGTGTCCTCAGTTGTTCAGGTTGAAGAATGTCCATTGTCATTCAATCTACTTCCTCTGAGGCCAGGCTGTCATGGACCTGCCTCCTGGGGCAGCATCATGCAGCTTGGGGCGCAGAGTATTACTGCACCAAACTCTTCTCACACATCATGGAAAACAGGAAGGGCCGATGACATCATTGGACCAGCCAAAGGAGCCTTAGACAAAATTATATATTTTTTTTTCTTTTTCAAGTTTTGGAGGGGGATCCATAAAACCTAAACTTTTGCTTTAACAAGTGACTTCATAAAATGTCACTTCACTTTAAGGTGCCTTGATCGCAAATCTGACTTTATCTTATGGAATCCCATATGTTATAACCAATAATAACCCATTCATAGCAAATTAAATTAATTCATTCCTTTGAAATGAATTCATTAAATAAATATATTGAAATATAAAATTAATTCATTCATTTTAAATTAGATTAAAATCTTACCTTTTAAGTGTATTATTTTTTTCCAGCACATTTACAATACAAAGAGAAATATTTTTCTTCAAAGCTGCACATACCTGAATCTGCCAGTAGAGGTCACACACACACAATATATGGATTTACTAATCTGCTTTTAAAGCAAACTTGTATGTATTGGGTGAAATGAAGTCTGCTGACCCTCTTCTGATAATGCTGATTGCCTGGCTGTCTCTGGCTGATCTGCATACTTGTTCAATGGTGAGTGACTCAGAAAACAGAGAAGCCATTCACAGGTCTGTAAGTATAGTCCCCGTGTCCATATTCCCTGCTGTTTTCACCAATAAAGTTGATTCCATTGCTTTTACCTTTCCTGCCATTCTCATTTCACCTTATAACCATCCACATTCAAAGTAGCACCTTCCTAATCTACTCACCAAGCTTATTATTTCACCCCCCCCCCCCCCAACACACACAAATGTATATTTCTAAATCTCACCATACACATTACATTCTTTACAATCGCCTTTACATCCACCTGTAGCAGTGAGCCCCCCTAATCCATGTGCCCGGCCCCTAATCAACATGCAGGGTGCCAGACGCATGGATTCCAATGGGGTTTTTTTTTTCTTTTTTTTAGAAGCATTATTAGAGCCGGAGGCTCTATTTGGCTTAAAAAAAGGGTGGGCTCAGGGCGCAGAGCACTACACCCTGAGCCCACCCAGTTGTGTGACAATAATGAGTTAATATTCACTATTGTCTTCCTAACGCAGGGGGGGAAGCAAACGAGGAGGAGACACAGTGGGTAGCCACAGAGGAGGAGACGCAGGGGGGAAGCAGCTGAAGAGGAGATACAGTGGGGAAGCTGCAGAGGAGGAGACGCAGAGGAGAAGCCACCGAGGAGGAGATGCAGGGGGGAACATGCTGAGGAGGAGACACAGTGGGAAGCCACAGAGATGGAGATGCATTGGGGAAGCCGCCGAGGAGGAGACACAGTGGGAAGCCACAGAGGAAGGGACGCAGGGGGGGAAGCCGCTGAGGAGGAGACACAGTGGGAAGCCACAGAGGAGGAGACGCGGGGGGAAGCCGCCGACAAGGGCTATAGTCAGATGACGTCCGCAGATGGGAACTCCCATCCTGGGTGGGCGTCATATGACGTCCTTGGTATTTCGCCGCTACTAAGGGCCTCCAGGGCTATCCCCCACGGCGATCAGCTGTGTCCTCAGGATACAGCCCATCCCAGATCAGGGTAAAGAGCCAATAAAATCTGGCTCTTTAACACGTGACCGGCTATGTCCAATCACAGCTGGTCACTATGGAGATCCGCAATCCCACCGCTCGTGCGCGCCCCCGGGTGTGCTCATCGATTGGGATTGGGGCTTGTCCCTCGGACAAAGCCCAGCCCCGATCATGGTAAAGAGCCAAATGTCCCTGTCCATCAAAGTACCCGAGTACCTGTCACCTGCCCATCAAAGTACCCGAGTACCTGTCACCTGCCCATCAAAGTACCCGAGTACCTGTCACCAGCCCATCAAAGTACCCTAGTACCCGTCACCTGCCCATCAAAGTACCTGAGTACCTGTCACCTGCCCATCAAAGTACCCAAATACCTGTCATCTACCCATCAAAGTACCCGAGTATCTGTCACCTGCCCATCAAAGTACCCGAGTACCTGTCCCCTGCCCATCAAAGTGCCCTAGTACCCGTCATCTGCCAATCAAAGTACTGAGTACCTCTCACCAGCCCATCTGAGTACCCAAGTACCTGTCACCAGCCCATGAGAGTACCCGAGTACCTATCTGCAGCCCAACAGAGTACATGAGTACCTATCTGCAGCCCATCAGAGTACCCGAGTACCTCTCTGCAACCCATCATAGTAACTGAGTACCTATCTGCAACTCATCAGAGTACCCGAGTACCTATCTGCAGCCCATGCCCCATAGAATATACCTTGGGGTGTTCGCTTTTCAAAATTGGGTCATTTTGTGGGTAATTCCACTGTCCTGGTGCTCCAGGACATTCAAAAGTGTGATAGGGAGGAATGAAATTAGATGTGTAATTTATGCTCCTAGAACGCCTGAAGATACTGCTTCAATGTTGGACCTCTGTATGTGGCCAGGCTGTCTAGAAGTCTCACACATGTGGTATCGCCATATGAGTAGCAGAATGTATTTTGGGGGGTCATTTTTGCTATGTACATGCTATGTGTTGGAAATATCTTATAAATTGACCACTTTGTAAAAATAAAAGAGTTTTCATTTTCTTTCCACATTTTTCAAAGACTTGTGCAAAAAATGAACCACTCAAAAGACTCACAATGCCTCCTAGAATATACGTTGAGGTGTTTGCTTTCCAAAATGGGGTCATTTTGTGGGTAATTCCATTGTCCTGATGCTCCAGGGCCTTCAAAAGTGTAATAGGTCGTTAGGAAATTTTATGTGTAATTTATGCTCCTAGAACACTTGACGGTGCTCCCTGCATGTTGGACCTCTCTATGTGGCCAGGCTTTGTAAAAGTCTCACATATGTGGTATCGCCATACTCAGGATGAGTAGCAGAATATATTTTGGGAATTTTTGCTTTGTACATGCTTTGTGTTAGAAATATCTTATAAATTGACCACTTTGTGTAAAAATAAAAGTTTTCATTTTCTTTCCATGTTTTTCGAAGTCTTGTGGAAAAAAAATGAACCGTACAAAAGACTCATAATGCCTCATAGAATATACGTTGGGGTATTTGCTTTCCAAAATCGGCTAATTTTGTGGGTAATTCCATTTGTCCTGGTGCTCAAGGGCCTTCAAAAGTGTAATAGGTCGTTAGGAAATTAGATGTGAAATTTCTTCTCCTAGAACGCCTGATGGTGCTCCCTGTATGTTGGACCTCTCTATGTGGCCAGGCTGTGAAAATGTCTCACACGTGTGGTATCGCCATACTCGAAGCGAGTAGCAGAATGTATTCTGGGGTGTAATTGGAAGTATGCATATGCTGTGTGTGAGAAATAACTTGTTGTTATGACAATTTTGTGTAAAAAAAAAATAATAATTTCTTAATTTTCCCAAGAATTGTGGGAAAAAAATACAACTTCAAAAACTTGCCATGTCTCAAACTAAATACCTTGGAATGTCTACTTTTCAAAAAGGGGTTATTTGGGGGTATTTGTACTTTCCTAACATTTCAGGGCCTCAAGAAATGAGATAGGCCATCAGTGCATCAGGTGTGATCAATTTTCAATGATTGGTACCACAGTCTCTGACTAAATTTCACACAGACCAAATAATATACACTTATTTGGGTTATTTTTACCAAAGACATGTAGCAGTATAGGTTTTTGGCCCACATTTATGAACAAAAATTACTTATTTGCACAATTTTATCATAGAAACTAAAAAAAAGTGTTTTTTTTTTTTTCAAAATTTTCACTCTTTTTTCACTTATGTCGCAAAAAAAAAAAAACCCAGAGGTGATTAAATACCACCAAAAGAAAGCCCTATTTGTGTAAAAAAAAATTATAAAAATTTTGTTTGGGTACAGTGTTGCATGACTGAGTAGTTGGCATTCAATGCTGAAAATTGGTCTTGGCTGGAAGAGGCTATAAATGTCCCGAACATTTAATCAAAATGACGGAGCGGTCACATGTAAACAAGCCAGCGCTTCCGCCGGATTTTCTCTCTCCTCTCTGCACCGATCGGTGCATTGCGAGAGGAGAGAGGGGGGAGAGACGATGTGCTGCAGCGCTGTGGGCAATGTGTAATGCCCACAGCGCTGCTAAGTGACAGTGGGGGACAAGCTGCACCCCCCACCATCCATCACCACCCACCCAGCCATCCTCACCCCAGCAATCCTCACCCCATCCAGCTATCCTCACCCCATCCAGCCATCCTCACCCCATCCATCCACCACCCACCCAGCCATCCTCACCCCATCCATGCTTACCCACCCAGCCATCCTCACCACAGCAATCCTCACCCCATCCAGCTATCCTCACCCCATCCAGCCATCCTCACCCCATCCATCCACCACCCACCCAGCCATCCTCACCCCATCCATGCTCACCCACCCAGCCATCCTCACCCCATCCATGCTCAGCCACCCATCCATGCTCATCCATCCATGCTCAGCCACCCATCCATGCTCAGCCATCCTCACCCAGCCGTGGTCACCCACCCAGCCGTGCTCAGTCATCCCCATCCATGCTCATCCATCCCCATCTGTGCTCATCCATCCCCATCCGTGCTCATCCATCCTCATTCGTGCTCAGTCATCCCATCTGTGCTCATCCATCCCCATCCATGCTCATCCACCCCCATCCATCCTCATTCGTGCTCAGTCATCCCATCTGTGCTCATCCATCCCTATCCATACTCATCCATCCCCATCCGTGCTCAGTAATCCCCATCCGTGCTCATCCATCCTCATTCATGCTCAGTCATCCCCATCCGTGCTCATCCATCCTCATTCATGCTCAGTCATCCCATCCGTGCTCATCCATCCCCATCTGTGCTCATCCATCCCCATCCGTGCTCATTCATCCCCATCCGTGCTTAGTCATCCCCATCCGTGCTCATCTATCCCCATCCATGGCTCATTTGTGCGTCATTCATGCTCATCCATACCACATCAGTTCTCATCCGTGACACATCCATGCCACTACAGTGCCCATCTGTGCTACTACACTGCCCATCTGTGCTACTACACTGCCCATCGGTGCCACTACAGTGCCCATCCGTGCCACTACACTACCCATCCATGCCACTACACTGCCCATCCATGCCACTACACTGCTCATTCGTGCCATTACACTGCCTATCCGTGCCACTACAGTGCCTATCAATGCCACCACAGTGCCTCACAATAGTGTAAAAGGTAGTCAAATTAGATTTGAAATGTATCCCCCTAGAACACCTGACAGTGCTCCCTGCATGTTGGGCCTCTGTATGTGGCCAGGCTGTGTAAAAGTGTCACACATGTGGTATCGTAGCAGCAGGAGTAGCAGAATATTTTGTGGGGTATCATTTTTGCTATGAACAGGCTGTGTGTTAGAAATATTGTATAAATGGATAACTTTGTGTAAAAAAAAATAAAGCTTTTTCATTTTCTTTCCACAATTTCCAAAAACTTGTGGAAAAAAAGACCCATTATGCCTCCTAGAATATACGTTGGGGTGTTTACTTTCCAAAATGGGGTCATTTTTTTGGGCGTTCCGTTGTCCTGGTGCTCCAGGACCTTCAAAATTGCAAAAGGTAGTTAAGAAATTATATGTGTAATTTATTCTCCTAGATCGCCTGATGGCACTCCCTGCATGTTGAGCCTCTGTATGTGGCCAGGCTGTGTAAAAGTCTCACACATGTGGTATCGCCATACTCAGGAGGAGTAGTAGAATGTGTTTTGGGGTGTAATTTGTGGTATGCATATGCTGGGTGTGAGAAATAACCTGTTAACATATGACAATTTTGTGAAAAAAAAGAAAAAAAATCATATTTCAAAGAATTGTGGGAAAAAATTACAACTTCAAAAAATTCACCATGCCTCTTACTAAATACCTTGAAATGTCTACTTTCCAAAAAGGGGTCATTTGGGGGGTATTTGTACTTTCCTGGCTTGTTAGGGTCTCAAGAAATTAGATAGGCCATCGGTACATCAGGTGTGATCAATATTCAGAGATTGGCACCATAGCTTGTAGACTCTATAACTTACACAAGGACCAAATAATATACACTAATTTGTTTTTTTTTACCAACGATATGTAGCAGTATAAATTTTGACCAAAATTTATGAAGAAAAATTACTAATTTGCAAAATTTTATAACAGAAACTAAGAAAAATTTATTTTTTTACCGAATTTTCGGTATTTTTTTAATTATAGCGCAAAACATAAAAAACCCAGTGGTGAATAAATACCGCCAAAAGAAAGCTCTATTTGTGTGAAAAAAGGACGCAAATTTCATATGGGTACGGTGTAGCATGACTGAGTAATTGTCATTCAAAATGTGAGAGCACTGAAAGCTGAAAATTGGTCTGGTTGTTAAGGGGTTTAAGTGCCCAGTGGTCAAGTGGTTAAAGTGAAAAAATAAAAATGAAATATTCCTTTAAATATCATGCCTGGGGGGTCCCCTTAGTATGCCTGTAAAGTGGCGCATCTGTATGATGTTTAGAACAGTGCCACCGCAAAATGACATTTGTAAACGAAAAATTGTCATTTAAAATCGCTCACGGCTCTAATGTATTGCAGGTTTCCGGCAATATAGATAAAAATCACTCAACAAACATTGCATGGGGGTCCCCCCCTCCATCCATACCAGGCCCTTCGGGTCTGGTGTGGATTTTAAGGGGAACCCAGTGCCGAAAAAAATAAAAAATTTGCATGAGGTCCCCCCACCAAGCCCTTCAGGTCTAGTATGGATTTTAAAGGGAACCCTGCACCAATTTTTTTTTTAAAAATTGCATGGGGGTCCCCCTAAAAGTCCATACCAGGCCCTTCAGATCTGGTATGGATATTAAGAGGAACCCAGTGCCAATTTTGTTTTAAAAATTGCATGGGGTCCCCCCAAAATCCATGCCAGACCCTTATTCGAGCATGCAGCCTGGCAGGGCAGGGGGGGAAAAGCGAGCTCCCCCCTTCGAACCATACCAGGCCACATGCCCTCAATATGGGGAGGGTGCTTTTGGGTCCCCTCCAAAGCACCTTGTCCCCATGTTGATGGGGAGAAGGGCCTCATCCCCACAACCCTGACCAGTGGTTGTGGGGGTCTGCGGGCGGGGGGGCTTATTGGAATCTGGAAGCCCCCCTTTAATAAGGGGATCCCCAGATCCCGACCCCCCATGTGAATGAGTATGGGGTACATTGTATCCCTACCCATTCACCAAAAAAGGAGTGTAGTGTTACAAAAAACAGTAGGCAGTTTATTGTAAAATAGCTCTTTTTCTTCCCCCAATTTTCCTTCTTTCTTCCTCCGGTCTTCCTCCTTGTTCTCGTCTTCTGCTTCTTCTTTCGGTCTTCTTCTTTCCTCTCGTCGTCATCTTCTTCTTAATCTTCTTCCTCCTCTTGCTCTGCCGCCGCTACCGCTGCAGATCAGAGGCGATTCCCAGAATGGGCAGTCTTCAGTTTGACAGTTATTTTACAAGAAGGGCCGGGCCATCTGGTGATGTAACTGAATGACCCTGCCTCGTGTGATTACACAGTCCCCTGGCTCAGTTCTCGGAAACGAGCCCCCAAATGTGGCCATGTGCTCCCTTGGGAGTGGCTGGTAGTTGTGGTTCACCTTATAGCTCCCCTCTATCCCACCATATCTCACACATCCGAAGTCACTGAACAGGCCGACTCTTGTTTTTGTTTGTTTCATTTAAGGGATTTAACTTGGATGGGGAAAGCCCAGCCCATCCCTTTTCCTGGTCCTACCAAACTGCTTTCTTCACAGTGACACTCCTTCCCCTGACTGGCTCCCAAGGCTTCCACAGACTGTCCACTATTCCTCTCCCAGCCTGCTGCAGCTTTTCTCTTCCAGCTCCCAGGGTCTGTCACTCACTGACTCCAGTGGATACTTTGCATGTGCTCAGTAGCACCACTGCTGTTCTCCTACCCCCTTGTGCTGTTCCAGGAATCCACTCCACTCCTGGCTGCACCCGAGTCCCAGGCCTCAAGGTCAGCCCCCCCAGACTGGGGGTTCCCTCTCGAGTAGAGGCCTCCACAGCACCTCTGCTACATCTTCCACACTTCCACTCGACTTCTAATTCCCCCTGCTGGCAGACTGCTGTATTTAAGGAGGCCTGTCCCCTGCCAGTCCAGACTGTAGATTGGTCAGGGCTCCTTGTCATACACCAGGAAGTGACACCTCCTCATCCATCCCCCTCTCCAGAACCTTCTCTGCTCAAGGGGGAGGAAACTCCAAGGGGTGTTCCTTTCTTCTGTCTCCAGCCACTCCCTGAGCCACTCCCCTGCTCAGATAAAAACATTCAGGCCTGCGCTTACAGTCAGGCCTGACTAAATTTTTCCTCTCCTAGCAAAAACTCACTACAAAATGCACCTATCACTAAGGGGGCGCTACATATAGAGTAAATTATTAATTAACTGTTAATAAATGGATTTTTGACATTATCTCTTTGAATCCTTCTTGGCATTCTACACACTTACTATTCAATCATCATAATAATAATTTATCATAATATATACAGCGGGTAAAATAGTTATTGAACATGTCACAATTTTTCTAGGTATATATAATTCTAAAGGTGCTATTGACATGAAATTTTCACCACATGTCGGTAACAAACCATGCAATCCATATAGTGCATGCAAAGACACCAAAACAAATACATTCACAAATTAGGTTATGTGTAATAAAATCAATGATACAGGGAAAAAGTATTGAACACATGAAGAAAGAGAGGTGCAAAAAGGTATGGAAAGCCAAGACACCAGCTGAAATATATCAATAATTAGAAAGCAATCCTGCCTCTTGTCAGGGCAAATGAGTATCAGCTGGTTCAGTCTCAACTGATGGCCTATAAAAAGGTGTCTCATTACCAAGTTGTCACTCAAGAACATCTCATGATGGGTAAAAGTAAAGAGTTCTCTCAAGACCTTTGCAATCTTATTGTTGCAAAACATACTGATGGCATTGGTTACAGAAGAATTTCTAAATTTCTAAATATTCCAGTGAGCCATTGTTGCCTAAGCAGCCCCACTTCCATCACATGGGGTCGGCCCCCTCATCTTTTACCACTCTGGAGCCGGTACCTGGCTGTCCTCTCCCTCCCCCTCCTCGTCATACTACTGAGGAGCCCAAATCCAACCCCCCCACACGGCCCACTGCGCACTTGGGACCTCATGTCTTGGAGGGGAGGGACCTGTCCATTCCATCTGTGGGGGAGATGCCCCCCACCAGCTCCATGAGTCGTCCAGACTCTGGTCCACTTAGGCCTTTAGACTGTCCTATTGACCAGCATATTTTGTCTAACACATCTAACACATGTAGCCAGCCAGTTTCCACTTTTTTAGTCCCTCCCCCCTCATCCTCCCAGAAAAGAAAGCTCATCGTAGAGGTAGGAGAGGGGGTAAACGCAGACGTAAGGAGAAAGGGGAAACTAAGGAAACTATAAAAATATTTAATCTATCCCATCATGTACTCACAGCCCCAGAGATTTCTCTTTTATCTCGAGGGCTGACGTTTGCACCTTCCGTAGCACCTAATCCCTTCACACTGTTTCTTGACTTGAATAGGTTCATTAGGAACCTTTCAGTCAAACGTTACTTCAATATCCAGGCCACTAAAAAGTCTACCACCACGGCATGTGTCCCAATAACATCTATGGGACCCACAGACCTTGACTTGTCTACCAACACATCCTTGGAGGCAGATTGTCCTGAAGACACAGCCTTACAGATGCTGGAGGAACTTTATACAGACAATATGGATGATTATGTGGAGAGTCTGACACAGCGACTACACACTTCCCCCCCTATTCAGCATACACAGTTTCGCCCAAAGTCCATCTTCAATCCCACGTTTTCTAAAGGTCCC
>BLSH010308116.1:213364-226199 GCA_018402905.1 Glandirana rugosa
AGTCCGTGACTACAACCTGTTCTTCCCAACTGAGTGTCAGAGGCGAGATTAATTAGGGTTTTCACAAGATAGTCCAACTCCGGTCCTGAGACACGTTCGGTCAGTTCAAGGAAGGAGGGTTTGAGTAGGTACATGTTGTAGGAAACAACCATTACTGTTTGATCAGCGTACGTAACGAGTCCACACTAAAACTGGGTAAGAAGGTGTGTCAAAAGTTTAGAACTTCCAAGACACCCGGAGAAGCTACTTGAGACTAGAAATCATCTCAACTCGCTTGGGCCTGACATTTCGAGCCCAGGCATGGCTTGAAACCCCACAGGCCCTCATTTTCCTTCCTTTTGCAGACCTCTAGGACCTTCCTGGGCTTTTTTACAGCATTTTTAAGATTTTTCATTAAAATTACCAGAACACTGGACCCGAACCCGGACTTTTTTTTGAAAAGTCCGGGTCCGGGTCCAGGTCCCGGACACCCCAAAGTTCGGTACGGACCCGAGCTTTACAGTCCGGGTTCGCTCAACTCTACTAAAGATCAGAGTTCATCGAAGAGGCCCACAGAACCTTCAAGATTTGAAAACTGTGTGGAAGAATGGGTCAAAATCACACCTGAGCAATGCATGCGACTAGTTTGTCATTACCAACAAAGGATGTTGTACATGGATGAGTTTGGGAGGAAGGAACTTGACTGGCTTGCACAGAGTCCTGGCCTCAACCTGATAGAACACTTTTGGGATTAATTAGAGCGGAGACTGTGAGTCAACCCTTCTTGTCCAACATCAGTGCCTGACCTTACAAATGCGTTTCTGGAAGAATGGTCAAACATTCCCATAGACACACTCCTAAACCTTGTGGACAGCCTTCCCAGAAGAGTTGAAGCTGTTATAGCTGCAAAGGGTAGGCCAACTCAATATTGAGCCCTATGGGCTAAGACTGGGATGCCATTAAAGTTCATGTGCATGTAAAGACAGGGGCCCCAATACTTTTGGTAACATAGTGGGGTTGATTTACTAAAGCTTGAAAGTGCAAAATTTGGTGCAGCTCCACACAGAAACCAATCAGCTTCAAGGTTTTAATGTCAAAGCTTGATTGAACAAGCTGAGGTTAGAAGCTGATTGGCTACCATGCACAGCTGCACCATTTTCTGCACTCTCCAGTTTTAGTAAATCAACCCCAGTGTGTATATGTAAAGCACTGCATAAATTGTTGGTGCTGTATAAGTACCTTTAATAAATAAAACATGGTCTAATTTCTCCAACAGGGGGGAAAATCCTTCCTAATCCTCTAAGGCAAATGAATATTCCCTGGCCCAATCCTAGAAATGTCTAATGCTGGCCATTGTAGCTCTGCAGGAGAGTGAAGTTTGGCTGCAATGTACTCATTACTGGTTAATATATTGTATTATTTTTATTATTATTATACAGGATTTATATAGCGCTGACAGTTTGCGCAGCGCTTTACAATATTAGGGCAGACAGTACAATTACAATACAATTCGATACAAGAGGAATCAGAGGGTCCTGCTCGTTTGAGCTTACAATCTAGGAGGGAGGGTCAAGTGATGCGAGAGGGCAATAACTGTGGGGGATGAGCAGATTGAGAAAATAAAAAGTGTAGTTGTTAGGTGGCGGCAGGATAGGCTTCCCTGAAGAGAAAAGATTTCAGGGATCGCCTGAAAGTGGATAGATTTGGGGACAGTCTGACAAATTGGGGTAGGGAATTCCAGTGGATGGAAGAGGCTCAGGAGAAGTCTTGGATGCGAATATGAGAGGAGGTGATGAGGGAGCCTGAGAACAGGAGGTCCCGGGAGAAACAAAGAGGATGATTAGGTTGGCATTTTGAGACTAGGCTAGTGATGTAGCTGGGAGCAGAGTTGTCTTTGTAGCTCATTGTTAGTATTTTGAATTTAATTCCTTGGGCGAGTGGTAGCCAATGGAGGGATATGCAGAGAGGGGTGGCAGACACTGAACGGTTTGTAAGGTGGATCAGTCTGGCATCGTCATTCATGATGGACTGGAGGGGGGAAAGTCTATTTAAAGGTAGGCCAATGAGGAGGGAGTTGCAGTAGTTGAGGTGAGAGATGACCAGGGAGTGAATCAGGAGCTTTGTGGTTTCATTGGTTAGGAAGGAACGTATTTCAGAGATGTTGCGGAGGTTGAGGCGGCAAGCCTTAGAAAGTGATTGGATGTGGGGCCAAAAGGAGAGTTCAGAATCCAGGATAACACCAAGCACCCTGACATGTGGGGGTGGGTGGATGGTTGTACCATTGCTCTTGACAGAGAAGTCAGGGGAAACGGCACGCGGGGGAGGAAATATTATGAGTTCAGTTTTGGATAAGTTGAGTTTGAGGAAGTGGTGTGACATCCAGGCAGATATGTCTGTTAATAAGTTAGTGATGCGTGAGAAGACTGATGGAGTGAGTTGAGGGGTGGAGAGGTAGATTTGGGTGTCATCAGTGTAGAAATGATATTGAAAGCCCTGGGAGGCTATCAGCCGGCCCAGGGAAGAGGTGTATATTGAAAATAAGAGAGGTCCAAGAACAGAACCTTGGGGGACCCCAGAGAGGAAGGAAGAGGAGAGGAAGAGGTAGAATTCTACGTGACACTGAAGGTGCATTGGTATAGGTAGGAGGAGAGCCACCGAAGAGCACAGTCACGGAGACCGAGGGAGTATGAGGATGACGGGGTGGTCAACTGTATCAAAGGCAGCCGAAAGGTCCAGAAGTAGGAGTACAGAGTAGTGTCCATTGGTTTTTGCCGTTAGCAGGTCATTTGTGAGTTGTAGAAGGGCAGTTTCTGTGGAGTGTTGAGGGCAAAATCAAGATTGAAGGGGGTCAAGAAGGTTATTCTTAACAAGGTGGTCACTCAGTTGGTTGTAGACCAGGCGTCAAAGAGTTTGGAGGAAAAGGGGAGCAAGGAAATAGGGCGTAGATTGCTAAGATCGGTAGGGTCCAGGGGTGGCTTTTTGAGTATGGGGGTGACCAATGCATGTTTTAGAGCATTGGGGAAGATGCTAGAAGAAAGGGAGGGATTGAAGATGTGAGTTAGAAAGTGTAAGATAGAATCAGAGGGTGACCGTAGTATTTGAGAGGGAATAGGGTCCAGGGGACAGGTGGTTAGGTGGGCGTTAGAAAGGAGTTTAGCAACCTTGTCTATCGTAGCAGGTTTGAATAAGGATAGTGTCGATTGTGCTTGTTGACATGGGGTGTTAACTGGGGAAGATGCCTTTAGAGTGTGTCAATCTTGCTTTTGAAGTGATTAGCAATCTCCTGGGCAGTTAGTGAGTTAGTGGGTGGAAGTGGTGGAGGACAAAGTAGGGAGTTGAAGGTAGAGAAGAGTTGACGGGGACTGGATGAGAAGGTGTTAATAAAAGTGGTAAAATAGGTCTGCTTGGCAGTGTGGAGGTGAGAATTGTATTTATGGAGGGCAGATTTGTATTGGTTGAAGTCTTTGAGAGACTTAGTCTTGTGCCATAGACGCTCAAGAGCGTGGCTACGCTTTTTGAGATTTATGGTGTCGTCTGTTTGCCAGGGTTGTAGGAGTCGAGGCCTGATTTTGAGTGTGGTGAGGTGAGCAAGCTCGTCCAGGGTGGAGGACAGGGATTTATTGTAGATGGCAGTGGCTTGGTTGGGGCAGGACAGGGGTGAGATTTTTTCATAGAGGTGGTCAGTAGCCAAATAGAGGAGAGAAGTGTTGAGTTGGCGAAGGTTTCTACGGGCGGTGGTTAGGCGATTGGAGGGAAAGGTGGTGCAAGACAGGGAGAGATCGAAACTAATAATGTGGTGGTTGGAGAGAGGAAAATGATTGTTGGAGAAGTTGCATGGAGCGCATAGATAGGAGAATACAAGGTCGAAGGTGTTTCCATCAGTGTGAGTAGAAGCCTGTACCCATTGCTTCAGGTCAAATGAGGAGGTTAGACTAAGAAGTTTAGAAGTAGCAGTAGTGTTAGTGTTAACCGGGATGTTGAAGTCACCAAGGATTGTGGGAATTTCAGAAAGTAGGGTAGCCAGGCAGAAAATTAATCAAGGAAAGCTGACAGTGGTCCAGGAGCTCAGTAGATCACAGCAATTCTTAGGGAGGTTGGAGAGAATATATGTATACAGTGGGCTTCAAATGATGAAAGTGAAAGAGAGGTAGGAGAGTGAAGAACCTGAAAGGTGCTCTGTGGGGATAGGAGGAATCCCACTCCACCTCCCTTGCGTCCATTAGGCCTAGGGGAGTGAGTCCAGAGAAGGCCACAGTGGGAGAGGGAAGCAGGAGAAAGAGAATCGCATTCGTGGAGCCAGGTTTCCATGATAGCAAGTAGATTAAAGGAATTCATGACAAATAGGTCATGAACAGCAGTGAGCAGTGAGCTTGTTGCAAATAGAGCGGGTGTTCCAGAGGGCACAGGAGAAGGGGAGGCTGGTTTTGGGAAGAAGGGGAATGGAGATTAAATTGCGTAGATCACGACTACTGCCAGAGGGTGTGGGGTGGTGGTGATGGGTGTGTTGGGTATGGTTAAGTGAGGGAGGCCCGGGGTTTGGGGAAACATCTCAAGAGGCTAGGAGAAGCAGAATAGAAAGGGAGGTAATATGGGAATATGATTTATATGAGGGGACATGCTTGAGCATCCTGGGTGTTTTGTTACCATGTGGGCTTAGAGTTAGAAAGAGGTAATGAGTGCAGTAATAGGGAGAGGGGAGGAGTGATGGTGACATGTACAGATTGTGGAGTGGGGAAGAGTGGTGAAGAAAAGATAGTTTGAGAAGAGAGGCTGCTATTGTGAAAAGGAGAGGTAAAGAGAGCATGTTCCAGAGAGGAAAGTGAGATGATTTGGAAATGAGGTTACCTGTAGTCTGGTGTTATGTAAAGTAGTTTGTTGTTAGTGTGCACTTTGTGCAAATCGCTGAAATGCAATAGCTGAAGTGCCCACTTATTTAAAGAACCCCACTTTTTTGAAGAACAACTCCGCAATGTGTAACCCCCTGCAATGCTTTTCCCCATAAGCAAAGCTTTGTTTTATACCGTAATGGGTGTCGGTGGATTTGGGCAATTAATCAATTGGGGGTAATATTAAGCACACAGCTACCACAGCAGACCTTTCCACTCCATGATCAAGAGAGCCAAAATGACAAAATTTGTGCAGATAAGGGGATCCATAAATTAAGACCTAAAGCCTAAATAAACATCAAAATAATGTGAACTTGGCTACAGATGTAGGTGAAATAACAGTGACAAGTACCAAATATGCATCTGAGCAGTCAGTAAAAATTCATTTTAAGGTAGATGGCAATTGTAGGAATATAGATGCAGAATACCATTATTGAAAAAAGACATAAGTGAAAAGCAGACTGTTTCAGTTGTTGGGTGGAGTTTTATTAGGATTTGTTTTGTCAACCAAGATGGCATCTTGGAACTCAGGAAGTAATAGCCAGGAGGTGTATTGCTAGAAATGTAGCCAGGTATTCAGTTGCCAAATGATACATTGCTGTAGATAAATGAAGAGTAACTTCTGTTGAGAAAAAAAAACATTCCCCTCTGGGTGATCTATGTACATTGCAAGGATTTTAACAAACTTTGTTGCAGATTCCTACCTTTTTGTTATTCTGAAGAAATAGCTGTTTATCTGTTTTCATGTGCAAAGTGAATGTGAATGGGAGTGATTTTATAATTATCAGTCAACTGCTGCACTTGCAGGGCAGTTTTTTGTTGCATAGAATGCCAAAAATGTGACTTGTATCTTCCACTTCAGCCCTGGAAGGATTTACCCACTTCCTGACCAGGCCATTTTTTGCAATAAAGCACTGCGTCGTTTTAACTGATGTTTGCGTGTTCATTCTTCGTTGTACCCAAATAAATTGACGCCCTATTCCCCCACAAATAGAGCTTTCTTTTGGTGGTATTTGATCACCTCTGCGGTTTTTATTTTTTGCGATATAAACAAAAAAAGAGCCCCAATTTTGAAATAAAAAATATTTTTAACTTTCTGCTCTAATAATATATATAAAAAAAAATGTCTTCGTCAGTTTAGGCCGATATGTATTCTGCTACATATTTTTGTTAAAAAAAAATTCGCAATAAGCGTATATTGCGTATAAAAGTTATCGCGCCTACAAAATGGGGGATAGATTTATGGACTTTTTATTATTATTTTTTTTTTTTACTAATAATGGCAGTGATCAGCGATTTTTAGCAGGATTGCGGCGGACAGATGGGACACCTAACGGAAATTTTTGGCACGTTTTTGGGAACCAGTGACATTATTACAGTGATCGGTGCTAAAAATATGCACTGTTATTGTAGTAATGACACTGACAGGGAAGGGGTTTACATCAGGGGCGATCAAAGGGTTAAATGTGTTCCCCGTTTGTGCTTTCTAACTGTATGGGGGACTGTGAGACTGGGGAAACACACAGATCCGTCTTCCTGCATAGTAGTATCATCCCCTGACAGAACGGGGATCTGCTTTGTTTACGCAGGCAGATTCCCGTTCTGTCACTGCAGGGAACGATCAGCAGACATAGAGTATGCCAGACCCGCTGATTGGCTCCCCCACTGGCCAATGGGAGCTTGCACCCACAAAAATGAGTTCACGAGCTGACATACACCTACGGTGATTTGCGGGATTGAGCCACCTTGCCGCAATATAAGTGCGGTGGCTGGTCCTTAAGTGGTTAATGTAGACTTCTGTGAAAATCAGTGAGCCAATCAAACAAGCAGGAAATTACATATCTCGGGGTTGTTCTGTACACCATCTGTGTACTGAACTCCTCCAGGTAGCCATATTGCATTTTACAGACAATTACAGAGCTGCTGATTGAAAAGGAAAGGTAATTTTTAATAACATTCCCTTACAATATGAGGTGCGTCTAAAAAGTTTGGGGAATAGTCCGATGTCTCAACGGCAATATGGTCCAGGTGCGTGTGCATGCGCATGGCTATCCAGAGACACGTCGAGAAGCGCAACCTAGCGTGGGGTACACATAGCCGTCAGGGTAAACCCGCTGCAGGCAGTTGAACATAGTCAGTGTAAGAGGTAGGGTCACAGTGCAATGGAGCAACGAGTGAAGCATCAAGTTCTGCTACAAATTGGGGAAATTGGCGACGGAGACGCATGAAATGTTGGTGCAAGTGTACAGGACGGAAGTCGTGAGTAGAAAATGTGTTTCCAGTTCAAGCGCTTTCATGATGGGAAAGAAACCACTGAGGATGAGCCACGTTCGGTTTGGCTGTCGCCAAGCAGTACCCCAGACATGATCGAGTGAGTGCGACAAATGCTGGCACAAGATCAACAACAGACTCTACAATTGATGGTGGAGGAATTTGGCATTAGCAAGGACCCAGTGTGCACCATAGTCCGCAAAGATGTGGGTAGGCACAATATCTGTTCTCGGTTTCTGCTACACAAGCTGACAGACGGACAGAAAGAAAATGGATGGAAACCTTTGGAGATTTCATTACCATGTGTGACCAGGATCCATCCTCTCTGCGAACCTTCGTGACAGGGGATGAGGCCTGGTACTACCAGGTTGATCCACAATCCAAGCAGCAATCAATGGAATGGCTCCCCGTCTTTCCCTTGATTTCTTTATGTCTCACCACCTAAAGAGCGTCATGAAAGGCGCACGTTTTGCGGACGTGGCAGCAATCCAAGAATGTGTGACAGCGGTTCTGCGTTTGATTCCTAAAGAGGCCATTGCTGACAGTCTCCAGGAGCTTTATGAAGGTTGCCAAAAGTGTGTTGTGAAGGATGGCGATTATTTTGAAGGCCAATAAAGGTCATTTGTTTGTGTCTTCTTTTTTGTTTGTTTTCTGATACCATTCTCGTATGATATATGTAGCAATTGTATACGCTATATTCATTTTTTTTTATTTGCTATTTATTTTCCATGAAAGTGGAGTTACCCTTTAATATCACAACAGTTATTTGGAAATAAACTAATCCCAACAATTTTTGGAAATGAAACTCATTATTTTTGTTTAAAGCCAATACAAAGATGTCCCGCATGAAATGTATTTATTTTTATTCTTGTGTCCCCATTAGATAGATTTCGATTCAGTTCCTGTTGTGGTGAGAACCTGTCAGGGGAGACAGAAAAGGTGGGGGGGGGGGGACTTTCCAATTGGACAACAATAACAACTCTCAGCGGTTTTAACCAACTCACAAAGATAATGGCTGTGCCAGGATGACAATATAAAACAAGCAAATAGTGACAAATAATAAAAAAATCACTGTACTGACCATGAACAACCACCAGGTTGTCTGGCTCCTCTGACTCCCTGTTTATGAAGGGAGCTTCTGTTCTCAGAAGAAGAGAGGAGATGTTTTTCCTCGGAGAACTGAGATCTGGGTAGAAGGGGGAGGTGCTGCCAGTGATCTCCCTAGATATTGTGAGATTACAATGCAGCCCAGTTTATAAAAGTGAAACCAAAGTTAACTCATCAGCTGTCAGCGGGCTTCCCCGTGCATAGCTGAATATAAAAAAATAGCAGACAATTAAAAAAGATGAGTCCATACCAGACCCCTTGTGACATTACAGATCAGTGCATGCTGGGTTGGTGACATCACAAGGGGATGGGGCCACAAGGTGATGTAACCAGGTGGCCCCACCCCTTACCTACATAAGAAATGTCAGGCGTCGGAGCCTGCAGTAGGCAGTCAGCCTTTACCAACGGCAGGAGTACCTTTGTTATTTTTTCTTTTTTGGGTCCAGCGTGATTGACGATGGATTTACATCATGGGACACTATATTTTAATTTCTTAATTTTTAATAAAAGAATTGTCAAAAACTGTGTGTATGTTTTTATTACCTTGCAACATTTTTTTGGTAAATGGGTAGGGGTATGACATACCCGATACTCATTCACATGGGGGAGGCGGGATCTAGGAGCCCCCTTCTTAAATTCCGATTAGCCCCCTGCCCGCAGACCCCCACAACCACCAGCCATGGTAGAGGGGATGAGGCCCTTGCCACCATCAACACGGGGACAAGGTGCTTTGGCAGAGCCCCCCTGTCCCAAAGCACCCCCCCCATGTTGAGGGCATGTGGCCTGATATGGTTCAGACAGGGGGGCACTTGCCCCTCACTTGCCAGCTGCATGCCCGGATAAGAGTTTGGTATGGATTTAGGGGGGGAAGCCCACGCCGTTTCTTTATATACTTTTTAATTGTCTGGTTTTTTTTTACAATCAGCTGTGTGCAGGGAAGCCCGCTGACAGCTGATGAGTCATCGGTTGTTAAGAACGCAGTGGCCGGCTTCCCAATCCGCTCCTTAGCAACCAGCTCAATGCGGTAAATTAACGCATCAACTAATAAGGTAATTACTGCTAAATCTAACAAATTCCGCATTCGGTATTTAACGCGAAAATCTTAATGAATTAAACACTTGCACATTTGTTACCGCATATGGTATTTTACCTCATTGTATGAGCTGTTATTTAACTCTTAGTGAATTGACCCCAATGATCCCAAACACAAAGCCAAGGAAACTCTCAATAAGTTTCAAAGAAAGAAAATAAAGCTGCTAGACTGGCCCAGCCAATCACCTGACTTGAATCCAATAGAAAATCTATGGAAAGAACTAAAGATCAGAGTTCATCGAAGAGGCCCACAGAACCTTCAAGATTTGAAGACTGTGTGGAAGAATGGGCCAAAAATCACACCTGAGCAGTGCATGCGACTAGTTTCTCCATACAGGAGGCGTCTAGAAGCTGTCATTACCAACAAAGGATTTTGTGCGAAGTACATGAATGAGTGAGTTTGGGGTGGAGGAACTTGACTGGCCTGCACAGAGTCCTGACCTCAACCCGATAGAACACCTTTGGGATGAATTCGAGCGGAGACTGCAAGCCAGGCCTTCTCGTCCAACATCAGTGGCTGACCTCACAAATGCGCTTCTGGAAGAATGGTCAAACATTCCCATAGACACTCCTAAACCTTGTGGACAGCCTTCCCAGAAGAGTTGAAGCTGTTATAGCTGCAAAGGATCGGTTAATAAAGTTAATAATTAACAACAAAATAATAAGTAATGAGCACTGGTGCTTTTTTAATGCGCATTTTAGCGCATTCTTTAAATGTGTATTTTGGCCATTTATTAATGCGTATTTTGGCGGGTTTTTTTTTACTCGCATTTTGGCACTTTTTTAATGCACATTCCAGTGCGTTATATTTTACACACATTTTGACACTTTTATTAATGTGCATTTTGACTTTTATTAACCACTTGACCTTTGGAAAGTTTTACCCCCTTAATGACCAGGGCTTTTTTTGAGATACGTCGCTGCGACGCTGTACCCAAATAAAATGTATGTCCTTTTTTCCCCACAAATAGAGCTTTCTTTTGGTGGTATTTAATGACCTCTGTGTTTTTTTATTTTTTGCGCTATAAACAAAATAGACCCACAATTTTGAAAAAAAAACAACAATATTTTTTACTTTCTGCTATAAACCATAACCAATAAAAAATTGTAAGAAATCAAATTTCTTCATCAGTTTAGGTCAATATGTATTCTGCTACATATTTTTGGTAGAAAAAATACCAATAAGCGTATATTGATTGGTTTGCGTAAAAAAGTTAAAGCATCTACAAACTATGGGATATTTTTATTTATTTATTTTTTTTTTTAATAGCAGCGATCAACAGCTTATAGCAGGACTGCGATATTGAGGCGGACAAATCGGACACTAACTGACACTTTTGACACTTTTTTGGGGACCAGTGACACTAATACAGTGATCAGGGCTGAATAATATGCACTATCACTGTACCAATGACACTGGCTGGGAAGGTGTTACCATCAGGGGCGATCAAAGGGTTAACTGTGTGCCTGACCAGTTACTACTGTGTGGGAGGTGCTTTTACTAGTGGAAGCCATGAATCAATGTCCCTGTGTCTTCTGTACTAACCGAAAGGCAGACTGGCATTCTGTCAGTGTATCGAACAATTAGCGGGTCCTGGCGGACATTGGGTCAGTGGGAACGAACCGCCAGTGGCACACACTCCCGCCCAAAACCCTGAAGGGCAGAATCATGTGTATATATACAGCATCTCACAAAAGTGAGTACACCCCTCACATTTTTGTAAATATTTTATATCTTTTCATGTGACAACACTGAAGAAATGACACTTTGCTACAATGTAAAGTAGTGAGTGTACAGCTTGAATAACAGTGTAAATTTGCTGTCCCCTCAAAATAACTCAACACACAGCCATTAATGTCTAAACCACTGGCAACAAAAGTGAGTATACCCCTAAGTGAAAATGTCCAAATTGGGCCCAAAGTATCAATATTTTGAGTGGCCACCATTATTTTCCAGCACTGCCTTAACCCTCTTGGTCATGGAGTTCACCAGAGCTTCACAGGTTGCCACTGGAGTCCTCTTCCACTCCAACATGGAGCTGGTAGATGTTAGAGACTTTGCGCTCTTCCACCTTCAATTTGAGGATGCCCCACAGATGCTCAATAGGGTTTAGGTCTGGAGACATGCTTGGCCAGTCCATCATCATTACCCTCAGCTTCTTTAGCAAGGCGATGGTCATCTTGGAGGTGTGTTTGGGGTCATTATCATGTTGGAATACTGCCCTGCAGCCCAGTCTCTGAAGGGAGGGGATCATGCTCTGCTTCAGTATCTCACAGTACATGTTGGCATTCATGGTTCCCTCAATGAACTGTAGCTCCCCAGTGCCGGCGGCACTCATGCAACCCCAGACCATGACACTCCCATCAACCATGCTTGACTGTTTATCTTGGTCTCATCAGACCACAGGACATGGTTCCAGTAATCCATGTCCTTAGTCTGCTTGTCTTCAGCTTTCTTGTGCATCATCTTTAGAAGAGGCTTCCTTCTGGGATAACAGCCATGCAGACCAATTTGGTGCAGTGTGTGGCGTATGGTCTGAGCACTGACAGGCTGACCCTCCACCCCTTCAACCTCTGCAGCAATGCTGGCAGCATTCATACGTCTATTTCCCAAAGACAACTTCTGGATATGACGCTGAGCATGTGCACTCAACCTCTTTAGTTGACCATGGCGAGGCCTGTCCTAAGTGGAACCTGTCCTGTTAAACTGCTGTATGGTCTTGGCCACCATGCTGCAGCTCAGTTTCAGGGTCTTGGCTATCTTCTTATAGTCTAGGCCATCTTTATGTAGAGCAACAATACTTTTTTCAGATCCTCAGAGAGTTCTTGAAGTGCCATGTTAAACTTCCAGTGACCGGTATGAGAGAATGAGAGTGATAACACCACATTTAACACACCTGCTCCCTATTCACACCTGAGACCTTGTAACAATAACGAGTTACATGACACCAGGGAGCATGGGCGTCTGCAGGGGGGGCAAGGGGGGGCAAGGGGGGGCGGGTGCCTGGTGCCCCCCCTGAAATCTTATCTTATGTTTTTAATTGTGGCTGCCTGGCTGGGCTTGTGGCTGGGCTGGGCTGTCTGCTGCTGCGCAGCAAGCCCAGCCTCCTTCTCCTCCCTCCTGAGTCCTGACTGAGTCACACTGACTCTGAGCGCAGCAGCGGCCGTCAGCGTGACTCGGCCAGCCAGCGCGGCCCCGCATCAGCAAGCAGTGACGTCAGGACTCAGGAGGAGAAGAAGGAGAGAGAGAAGCCCCAGGCTCCCAGCATTCAGAGCAGAGGAGGATTTTAACTTCCTCGTCCTCCTCTGCTAGCTCCACCCACTTCCTCCCTGTATGTTCTCCTCGGAGCCTGGCATGCATAGGGAGAGAGAGAGCTGCCTGCCTGGAGTGGAGCCAAACCTTTCAAGAGGTCAGTCTAGGTAAAAAAACTAAACAAATTAATCAAAGCACTTATACAGATGGGACTTGTAGTCCTTCAGTTTTGGGGGGGGGGTCACAT
>BLSH010308116.1:231194-241823 GCA_018402905.1 Glandirana rugosa
CTTGTTTTAAATAACCTATAAAGTTTGAAAAAATTGTTTATTTTTTGCCTTTTTAACCCGCACGTTTTAATAAGTCGGGGGAATTCAATTATGAAACATCGTTAATGGAAAACGACGCTAATGTCGACATTCAGCGAACCCCTTCAGAGATAGTCAAAACGTGTAACTCTCTGACTTTAAAAACGGGTAAGGAGGACCGTTTTGTCGAGCTCGAGTCACTCCAACCTATCTCTCGCAAACACTTGTCGTCAAAAGTCAAGAAAGGTGTCTAAGAGCTAACCTAAGTCCAGACGTGAAACTGAACCGATAAGATTGTGGACCTATACAAATAAACACTTGGTAAGGTAACATCTAAAACGAAATACAAAACCTAATAACAGAACAACCTTCTGTTTAGAGGCAGGGTCAGAGTCCAGAAAACGTCTGAGATACCTATAGAAACAGCTGAGGTGGGGGACTCTGTCCATAGGACAACAATCAGTCGTATACTGCACAAATCTGCCCTTTATGGAAGAGTGGCAAGAAGAAAGCCATTTCTTAAAGATATCCATAGAGTCTGCAAAAGACCTGAGACTGGGACGGAGATTTGTCTTCCAACAAGACAATAATCCAAAACATAAAGCAAAATCTACAATGGAATGGTTCACAAATAAACATATCCAGGTGTTAGAATAGCCAAGTCAAAGTGCAGACCTGAATCCAATCGAGAATCTGTGGAAAGAACTGAAAACTGCTGTTCACAAACGCTCTCTATCCAACCTCACTGAGCTCGAGCTGTTTTGCCAGGAGGAATGGGCAAAAATTTCAGTCTCTCAATGTGCAAAACTGATAGAGACTTCCCCAAGCGACTTACAGCTGTAATCGCAGCAAAAGGTAATTGCTACAAAGTATTAACTTAAGGGGGCTGAATAATTTTGCACGCCCAATTTTTCCGTTTTTTATTTGTTAAAAAAGTTTGAAATATCCAATAAATTTTGTTCCACTTCATGATTGTGTCCCACTTGTTGTTGATTCTTCACAAAAAAATACAGTTTTATATCTCTATGTTTGAAGCCTGAAATGTGGCAAAAGGTCGCAAAGTTCAAAGGGGGCCGAATACTTTCGCAAGGCACTGTAGCTATGCTCGACTGTAAACCTTGCTCTTTCCTGTGGCCTCTGTTTCTTTTCTTTCTTTCTTCTTTCTCTTCCTCCTCTGTCTCTTTTCAAAAAATGTTGATATTAACAATGAAAATGTCTTTCATGATTGGCCTCATACCTTTTCATATCTGCCAAGTGAACTATAGCCCAGGCCTGGAAGACTCCATCTTTTGCTTTTCAGGGAGTGAAAACCAGGATGACCGCCATGATGGTTGATAAGCAGATGTCCAGTATTTTGAAGGACTCACATGAGAAATTCTTGAAAATGTGGGACCCTTGGACAAGTTACCGTACTCCCCTCACCCAACTAGCTATGGTCGACTGTAAACCTCGCTCTTTCATGTGGCCTCTCTTTCTTTTCTTTCTTTCTTCTTTCTCTTCCTCCTGTCTCTTTTCAAAAATGTTGATATTAACAATGAAAATGTCTTTCATGATTGGCCTCATACCTTTTCATATCTGCCAAGTGAACTATAACCCAGGCCTGGAAGACTCCATCTTTTGCTTTTCAGGGAGTGAAAACCAGGATGACCGCCATGATGGTTGATAAGCAGATGTCCAGTATTTTGAAGGACTCACATGAGAAATTCTTGAAAATGTGGGACCCTTGGACAAGTTACCGTACTCCCCTCACCCAACTAGCTATGGTCGACTGTAAACCTCGCTCTTTCATGTGGCCTCTCTTTCTTTTCTTTCTTTCTTCTTTCTCTTCCTCCTGTCTCTTTTCAAAAATGTTGATATTAACAATGAAAATGTCTTTCATGATTGGCCTCATACCTTTTCATATCTGCCAAGTGAACTATAACCCAGGCCTGGAAGACTCCATCTTTTGCTTTTCAGGGAGTGAAAACCAGGATGACCGCCATGATGGTTGATAAGCAGATGTCCAGTATTTTGAAGGACTCACATGAGAAATTCTTGAAAGTTTGGACCCTTGGACAAGTTAATCCCTGCCCACATCTAGCTATGGTCCACTGTAAACCTCACTCTTTCTCATGGCCTCTCTTTCTCTTCTTTCTTTCTCCTTTCTCTTCTTCCTGTGTCTATTTTCTTTCCTCTTCATTCCTGATATGAAAGCTATTAGATGGAGACTGATGTACCATTGAGGACAGTGCAGTATTGCTTGTGATACTTACCTCTACCATGGTCCTCTTTGGTCCTAGTAACAGTTTATAGTTCTGTTATTTATCATAAGTACATTCACTGTTTTTGTACTTGCCTGATTAATGTCGCCCCTGTGTGGGCAAACCATGGTTTGTTATACTCTCTTGAATCTCAATAAAGAAAATTGAACCAGAAAATGTCTTTCATGAATTTGGCACAAGGCTTCCCTCTACGTCCACACCACCAGAAACACGTCACAAATGCCTTATTTAATCACCCCCTCTTTTATAGATATTCAGACTCCAAATTGTTGTAATAGTGATATATACGGAAAAAAATGTATATACTGCGCATCCAAAACGCAAGCGGCAACAACCGCAACTTCAACATAAATTGTGCACAAACATAAATGGATATATAAAGTGTTGCGCTATATATTAAACATAAATAGAGTCCACATATACTGTGATAAATTATTCAGTGTATCAGGGACAACAATTCCACCGTGTAAATGTGCATCCATCACCAAAGGAAAAGCTTAAATACTCTTACCAACGGTAAGCAGTAAAACCGCATAGGATATTATCCTGGCACATCTCAATGGGAAAATGGATAATATTGCACCACTTAGGATTTCCATTCCAGGCACATCATAGCGGGTGTAGGGGTTAATTCCACTTTTGTTCCTCTGGGTATAAGTTTGTTGCACGATACACCGAGTCACTTGGATTAAAACCTCTCATCCATATGTCACCTCATAAATGCCCATCGGGGATCCATCCAAAAAAATATATAAAAACGCACATAGTGTGATATCAAAATGACACAAAAATGTATTTAAAATCAGATACACTCACATGTTACATCCAACAAGTATCGCATGGAATTCCAAGAATAGGTCAGCGCAATGAAAGAGCATGGGGCTCACAGTCACCGACGCGTTTCGTCTTATGAGACTTCAACTGGGGTATCAGTAATAGTGACTCATCCTTCCCTAAGAGCCAGTTCACACACGGGTGACCTAGTCACCTGACAAGTCACGTCACGCTCCATGCATTGCAATAGAACCGTTCTAATAGGAGCGACTCAAGTCGCCCCGACTTAGAAAAAGGTTCTTGTACTACTTTGGGGGCGATTTCAAGCGGCTTGCATGGACTTCTATTACATTTCCATCCACATGGCGGTGGATGCAGATGGAGGCGATGCGGTACAGAGTGGATACTATCCAGGCGTTGTGAACCCTTGCATAGTGTGAGACATTTGAGACACATTCCCCAGGAACTTTCACCATCTCAAAGATCTGACCTCCTTTGTCAATTTTTGCTGCATCATACTCTAGTGGGGAGACAGTTCATCTCTCCCTCCTCACCCCCGCCATCCAGCAATTTGGCAGGCTCATAGAGGATAGGAGCCAGCAGCCTATGTTCATTGTACACAAAAAAATATTGGAATCCTACTGTTTTCTGGATGGATATAGGACATCTCAATTGAGAGGATCTCTATTAGTGTTACATTACTGCCTAAATATGCTTGTGGTCTGACAAATATATCTCCTATGTCCGCCCCCATGAGCGTTCCCCGAGGTCGCAGCTAGTCAACTCTATCTTAACATCCATACCCATGTTGTGAAAAGGTCTTAAGGAAGCCTGATTGAAGCAAAACGCGTCGACCTACTTCATACACACCATGGTTGTTTGGTAGTCTGTATCATTAGTGACGTATGATTGTAAGGGTTGATAGACCCAGATCTATTATGTTCCGAGTTTGTTTCTAATTTGTGAAGCATTCGCTTTTTTAATAGTATGCCTCAATAAATATTGAACTTTTAACTACATAGCGGTTATCTCGTGGTGTGCCCTTCAAAGTCCACTTACGTGGGATCATCCCCACATCTGTTTGTTTTAAATAATATTTTGGGACGGTGGCATGCTCAGGAAAGCTTTCTCTTTTTTTACATTTTCATTTGGTGATCCAGGCAGCAGGTCTGTTGTTCTTTACAACACAAACTCTCCAGCAGAATGCATCAGTTTATATGGAAGAGACAAATCGCTTAACACTGATGGGTGATTAAAATGACCAGCTTTTATTCATGCAAAACCTTTATCCCAAAAGGAGTAAAAACGATTTGCTGTAACTGATTATATCGTATGAGCTGGAGTTCGGCTTCAATGTGTGAGGCTGGGTTCGCACCTATGCGAATTGAATGCGGCTTACACCACATCCAATTCATAGGACACTTGAAAACAAGTTGTTCAATTCTGCGGGGCATTCGCAGTCCACATTGCACAGAAAACGTGTGCTTTTTCTGTGCAGTGCAGTGCGAATTCCAGCCCCATTTTGTTCAATGGGAACTCATCTAATTCGCAGATGTGTTCCGCATTGAACAGGGATCTTTCCCCCTCCTCTCTACACCCCCCCTCCCGCTCCCTGGTCAGCTGATGCGATGTGAAATCGGACTGGAGCCGCTGAACAGCGGCTCCTGTCCTTCTCACAGGCAACGGAGCTGGAATTTGCAACGCAATGGTGTGAAGCCAGCCTCAGTGGTTCTAAATATCCTAATAAACGTAATACTCCCCTTCCCCCAGACTGACAATGCTGCTCTCTGCTGTGCCTCCTATTCTCATTCCTCCAGAGTTGTGTCACTAATGCAGGAGGTGTCTTACTAGCCAGATCAAAATAGAGGGGAAAAAGGCGAAGAAAAAAAGAACGAATGCAGTCACCACATCTAATGACTGGTAAGCTGCAATATAACATACACTATATTGTCAAAAGTATTGGGACATCTCCCTTTACACGCACATGAACTTTAACCACTTGCCGACCGTCAACCTCAGGTTGACGGCAACAAGGTGGCACGATATCGCAAACCGCTGTCATATGACGGCGGCTGCGATATCATGCACTGTGACCTCCGCCGGCTACCCGCGGTGCCCCCCCCCCCGCAGTGAAAGAACGGAGGTGCGTGTAAGTAAACACGGATCTCCGTTCTGTGAGAGGGGGAAGGGCTGTGATCACAGCCTTCCTCTATATGGAAGCTGTGATCACGCCCCTTCCCCTGCCAGTCAAACACCAACACAGTTAGAACACGCCCAGGGAACACAGTTAACCCTTAGAGCGCCCCCCCAGGTTAACCTCTTCACTGCCAATGGCATTTACACAGTAATCAGTGCATTTTTATAGCACTGATCGCTGTATGAATGCCAGTGGTCCCAAAAAAGTGTCAAAATGGTCCGACATGTCCGCTGCAATATCGCAGTACCGCTAAAAATCGCAGATCACCGCCATTACTAGTAAAAAAGAAAAAAAAATAAAAACCCCAGAAATGAATTCTCATCGTCCGTAACTTTTGCGCAAACCAATCAATAAACGCCGATTGCGATTTTTTTTAATCATAAATGTGAGGAAGAATATGAATCGGCCAAAACCGTTGAAAAAAAAAAGTTTTTTTATATATTTTTTTGGATTTGTATTTTAGCAAAAAGTAAGAAATTCGGGTTTTTTTTGTAAAATTGTCGCTCTTTTGTTTATAGCGGCGATCAGAAATTACGCAGCGGTGATCAAATACCACTAAAAGAAAGCTCTATTTGTGGGAAAAAATTGTCAGTTAAAGCGACGCAGCGCCGAATCGCAAAAAGTGCTCTGGTCCTAAAGCGTGAAATCCTTCCGGGGCTGAAGTCGTTAATGGCATCCCAGTCTTAGTCCGTGGGGTTCAATATTAACAGCCTAAATTCTTTGTGGCTTAGATTCAACAAGGTGTTGGAAACATTCCTCAGAGATTTTGGTCCATAGTGACATGATGGCATCATCAGATTTGTCAGCTGCACATCCATGATGCGAATCTCCCGTTCCACCACATCTCAAAGGAGCTCTATTGGATGAGATCTGGTGAGTGTGGAGGCCATTGGAGTGCAGTGACCTCATTGTCCAGTGGTGAGATGATTGGAGCTTTGTGACATGGTGCATTATCCTGCTGGAAGGAGCCATCAGAAGATGGGGACACTGTAGTCATAAAGGGACATGGTCAGCAACAATGCTCAGGTAGGCCCAGTGTGCCAAGAACATTTCTCCCACACCATTACACCACCACCACCAGCCTGAACCATTGATAGAAGGAAGGATGGATCTATGCTTTCATGTTGTTTACACCAAATTCTGACCCTACCATCTGAATGTCACAGCTGAAATGGAGATTCATCAGACCAGGCCATGTTTTTCCAATCTTCTATTGTCCAATTTTGGTGAGCCTGTGCGAATTGTAGCCTCAGTTTCCTGTTCTTAGCTGACAGGAGTTGTACCCGGTGTGGTCCTCTGCTGCTGTAGCCCATCTGCTTAAAGGTTTGATGTGTTGTACATTCAGAGATTCTGCATATCTTAAAAAATAAAGTTAGACCGCACCGAGATGGTGCCAATTAATTAATCCTGTCCTGCTGCTATCTAATGGGGAAACCTCAATAAAAATAGAAATGTGAAAACAGACAGCACTGTGTCCAGGTGTGTGCTAAACAATCAATCAGTGTTGAAACACTCAAAATGGGTAACATAAAATAAAATGTTATCTCTATATAATTCTTTCTAGCAATTTCTGCAGGATTGCTAATATTAGAAAGAATTATATAGAGATACTGTAACCATTTATTTTATGTTACCCATTTTGAGGTTTCAACACTGATTGAATGTTTAGCATAGGGGAAAGGAGTTACTGCGCTAAACCAAATATGTAGTATATAAACCAGCTGCAACCTCAAAATACCAACCGAGTGTGACATATCTACTCCATAGGTTGACATATTAATTTATTCCATAAGTATTGAAATTAGGGTTTCATAGCCTATTACCTTCAATTAAGCGCAACCTTCCTTTGGTAATTGAATGTTTAGCATATACTGTACCTGGACACAGTACTGTCTTTTTCACATTTTTATTCTGCATACCTTGGTTGTAATGAGTGGTTATTTGAGATACTGTTGCCTTTCTATCATTTTGAACCAGTCTGCCCATTCACCTCTGACATCAACAGGGCATTTTCCTCCACATAACTTCCGCTCACTGGATATTTTCTCTTTTTCGGACCATTCTCTGTAAACCCTAGAGATGGTTGTGTGTGAAAATCCAAGTAGATTAACAGTTTTTGAAATACTCTGACCATCGGGCAGTTTAGGCACTGCCCGAGGGCCCGTGGGCAGTAGGGAGCCCTATGACAGCATCCACTTCGATCTACCCGTCAATCACAGCTAGCCGACGGGTAGATCGGGTCCCAAGTCCCTGCTGCAGTGTAAATAGATCCTCTGGGGACAGCCTCCTAAATCCGGGGACTGTCCCCGGAAACCGGGATGTCTGGTCACCCTACTCCACACACATATATTGTGCCCTCCTGCCCCCCTGTGCTCTGACCTGCTGACTTCTATACTTTGCCATGCTTCTCCCATGCTCTGCCCTGCTGCCCCCTGTGTACTCTGCTTATCTCAGGTTCAACCCAGAATTGAGTAGTCCACGCAGTGCAAGCTGGGGGGGGGGCTTTGTGTGGGTGTGACTTGAGCGTGGGCAGGGACATAGGGGGCCCTATGATCTCCTGTTGCCCAGGGGCCCCATGAGTTGTCAGTCTGCCCCTGCTCAGTACAACCCATCTGGCAACAACAACCATGCCACATTCAAAGTCATTTAAATCCCCTTTCTTCCCCATTCTGATGCTTGCTTTGAACTTCAGCAAGTCATCTTCACCACGTCTAGATGTCTAAATGCTGCCATGTGATTGGCTGATTAGCAATTTGTGTTACCGAGCAAATGAACAAGTGTACCTAATAAAGTGGCCGGTGAGTGTACAATACAAAAAATAATTTTAAAAATATACCAAAATTCAGAACATTATAACCCCCCCCCCGTGCTGTCACTGAGCATACTCACATTGTATACAATTAATCATATTTCTTGGTTAAAATCCCAAAGCACTTATAACAGACTCCTAATGGACTGGCTGTGATTGGACACATTTGTTTGATCCTAATAGGTCATGACGTGACATTTCATCTACAGGGCAGGAATTTCACAGCTGACATTTCCTATGAATTATGTGTATGGCAGTGACTGAACATTGCAATTCAGCTTTTACTAGGCTCCGGCTGTAATAGAGCTTTATTAGTGTCACATGATAAAGATAGTTTCCAGCCAAAATTGACAACTGAGCAACAAAATAAATTCTGGGGTCACAGTTTACCTGCCTCGAGGATCTGCATACCATAGATATAGATTGTAAGCTCTAATGAGCAGGGTCTTCTGATTCCTCCTGTATTGATTTGTATTGTAACTGTTCTGTTTGCCCTAATATTGTAAAGCACTGTGCAAACTGTTGGTGCTATAATAATAATATATACGTGCAGGGCCGCTGGTACAACTGGCCCTGTAGTACCAGACCCAGCCATCAGGGGGGACCGTGCAGCTTGACAAACAGTCCATGGAGAGAAGAATTAAGACATCTTTCTAATTTACATCGAAGTGCCACAGTGCTCCCTCCCTCCTCTTATTGTGTGTCCAGGGCCAGTACATTGGGACTCTGCAGTGTCTCCAACACTAACTGGACTGCCTCCCCCTCCCATTTCTATCACTGGCTGCACGGAGGGCACTGGCTGCACGGAGGGATGCCCGCAGTGTGTCACTATCTTCAGTGGGCTGTGTACTAAAGGATGGAATGTGGCATCCCCAGCATCCCTTTACACGTGCAGGCTCTGAGCTGTCCCTGCTCTAGGAAATGTTCTATTGCTTGATAGATTGTATATAGGATGCACAGCCCGTGTCCATTCCTGCACCTCAGTAGTCCATCATCTAGATGTAATGTACTAATGGGCCCCTTTCACATGGGCAGACTTCCAGCTCAAATCCACTCGCCCAGCGGGGAGTCTGTCCACTGATCCCTATTGAGCACGTGGATGACAAGCCTGTGTCCGCTATGCAGAATGAACACGGAGAGAACTCACTCTCCTCTGTCAGCGGTCGGGTGTAAACGGTCCACCTGTCCATTTACATCTGTCACCAGCTCCAATCCATTAGACAGATGGGGAATGGATCCCCATCCATCTGTTTTTAGCAGATCAGACTGGATGCAGGCCGGTGTAAATGGACACATCCATTTCTTCATAGAGGAGAATAGATGGCCCAATCAGGTCCGCCTGAAAAACGGACAGGCGGACTCTTTGGAACATCTGTGTGAAAGGGGTCTTTTTTTGACCTTTTTTTTTTTTTTGCCCACAGGTTTTTTTTTTCTTAATTGTACTGCAGCATTGTGGCATGGAGGAGGGGTCCTAAGAAAAAAAAGTATTCTTCTGTCATTTAACAAAACACTTGTGTGAACCTACATATCTGTATCGTCTACCAGTTTCATGACATACACATTATGGCATGCTACAAATTTTGCACAAACCAATCAATAAATGCTTATTGGGATTTATTTCTACCAAAAACATGTAGCAGAATACATGTTGGCCTAAATAATGATGACATTTTTTATATTTTATTGGATGTCTTCTAGCAGAAAGTAAAAAATATTGTTTTTTATTTCAAATTTGTCAGTCTTTTTTTGTTTATAGCAGGTTCTGGGGAGGGGCCAGGGGTGGTGCTGAAGGAAGGGCCAAGGGCGGGGTCAGGGGTGGGGCTGAAGGGGGCCCCATCAGGTAGACTGTAAGGGGCCCCATGATTTCTATCAGTGGCCCTGTATATGCGTAGTCAACCAGAGGAGCCTGAAACGTAACTACTTCACGCCCGACAGAGGAACATCGGTCCCGCAAATGGAGAGGCCTCAGATGCAGTGCCCTCCAGTGCCATCTGCCAGTGCCCAGCAATGTCATCTACCAGTGCCACCTACCAGTGCCCACCAGTGCCACCTATCAATGCCCACCAGTGCCACCTATCAGTGCCTATCAGTGCTGCCAACCAGTGCCCATCAGTGCCTCATCATCAGTGCCACCTATCAGTGCTGCCTATCATTGTTACCTACCAGTGCCCATCAGTGCTGCCTATCAGTGCCACCCATCAGTGCCCACCAGTGCCACCTTATCAGTGCCCATCAATGCCTCATCAGCACATCAGTGAAGGAGAAAAAAAGGGATTTTATTAAAACTTACCGTAAAATCCTTTTCTCCGAGTTCACTGACAGACGCAGCTTCTTCATTAACTTCATGGGGTTTTATGTTCGTCCAACTAGGAGTTAACTAGGCAGGGAAAAGATCAGCTGGCCCCTCCCTTGGGGGCCGTCCTCTCTTCCTACATAAAATCCCCTCACAGCATAGCTCTCCAGTTCGTACACAAGCCGTACCAAAACAGAGCTCAGAGGGGTGGGTGCTGCGTCTGTCAGTGAACTCGGAGAAAAGGATTTTACGGTAAGTTTTAATAAAATCCCTTTTT
>BLSH010308116.1:274811-289025 GCA_018402905.1 Glandirana rugosa
GCAGTAAAGACTAGCGGCGATATTTGTTTTCTTCTCGTTGTTAAAACGGTTTTTTTGGGTTTAAAGAATGAAAAAGGATTTTATGTTTAGGTTTTTTTTTTATATTTTTTTGTAAAAAAAAGTGGCAAAAACCGGCTAAATATAAGAAGGAGTATGAACGCTATTTTTTTTAGCGTTAGCCGCAAATAACAGTTAGAACACGCCCAGGGAACATAGTTAACCCTTAGAGCGCCCCCTGCAGGTTAACCCCTTCACTGCCAATGGCATTTACACAGTAATCAGTGCATTTTTATAGCACTGATCGCTGTATAAATGCCAATGGTCCCAAAAAAGTGTCAAAATGGTCCGACATGTCCGCTGAAATATCGCAGTACCACAAAAAATCGCAGATCGCCGCCATTACTAATAAAAAAAAAAAAAAAAATAAAAACCCCAAAAATGAATTCTCATCATCCGTAAACGCGACCACTTTTGCGCAAACCAATCAATAAACGCCGATTGCGATTTTTTTTATCGCAAGTATGAGGAAGAATATAAATCGGCCAAAAACGGTGAAAAAAAATGTTTTTTTATATTTTTTTTTTGGATTTGTATTTTAGGAAAAAGTAAGAAATTTGGGTTTTTTTGGCAAAATTGTTGCTCTTCTTTTGTTTATAGCGGCGATCAGAAATGACGCAGCGGTGATCAAATACCACCAAAAGAAAGCTCTATTTGTGGGAAAAAAAGGACACAAATTTCGTTTGGGTACAACGTCGCACGACCGCGCAATTGTCAGTTAAAGCGACGCAGCGCCAAATCGCAAAAAGGGTTCCAGTCCTAAAGCTGGAAATCCTTCCGGGGCTGAAGTGGTTAAACATACAGCCAGAGCTACATTGGAATGATTTAGATCAAAGCATATTCATGTGTTAGAATGGCCCAGTCAAAGTCCAGTCCTAAATCCAGAATCTATGGCAAGACTTGAAAATTGCTGTTCACAGACCCTCTCCATCCAATCTGACAGAGCTTGAGCTATATTGCAAAGAATGGAAAAGACAGAACAACTACCGTATTTGCCGGCGTATAAGACAACTTTTTCCCCCTGAAAAACATGCCTCCAAGTGGGGGGGGTTGTCTTATACGCCGGGTGCGCTCCGCTCTATACCACCGCTGCGGAGGTATAGAGCCGCATTAGCCGCTGCTCCGTCTTTAGTGCCGGTTCCCGCGCCGGCGGAGTGATATGCAACTGCACTTCGCCCTCTCACTGTGTTCAGGGAGGGCCAGGGAGCAGGTCCGGCAGACTCGATCGCCGCCGGCTACCCGCGATGCCCCCCCGCCCCGAGTGAAAGAACGGAGGTCCGTGTAAGTAAACACGGACCTCCGTTCTGTGAGAGGGGGAAGGTCTGTGATCACAGCCTTCCTCTACATGGAAGCTGTGATCACTTCCCTTCCCCTGCTAGGGCAGTCCCCCCACAGTTAGAACACGCCCAGGGAACATAGTTAACCCTTAGAGCGCCCCCTGCAGGTTAACCCCTTCACTGCCAATGGCATTTACACAGTAATCAGTGCATTTTTATAGCACTGATCGCTGTATAAATGCCAATGGTCCCAAAAAAGTGTCAAAATGGTCCGACATGTCCTCCCCAATATCGCAGTACCACTAAAAATCGCAGATCGCCGCCATTACTAGTAAAAAATTAAAAAAAATAAAAACCCCAAAAATTAATTTTCATCATCTGTAAACGCGGCCACTTTTGCGCAAACCAATCAATAAACATCGATTGCCATTTTTTTTTTTAACATGTTGAAATCAAATCTGATGTTCTTTTACGTTTTATTTGGTGTGTGGAAGGTGTGCGGAAGAGGGGGTAGTCTTATATGGCGAGCATATAACAAACTCTATATTTGAGTGTAAATGTTGGGGGGTCGTCTTATACGCCCAGTCGTCTTATACGCCGGCAAATACGGTATATTTATACTGAGATTAAATTAAACACGGGTGGACTCTATTTACTAATTAGGTGACTTCTGAAGGCAATTGGTTCCACTAGATTTTAGTTAGGGGTATCAGAGTAAAAGGGGCTGAATACAAATGCACGCCACACTTTTCAGATATTAATTTGTAAACAATTTTGAAAAACACTTTATAATTATGTGCCACTTTGTGTTGGTCTATCACATAAAATCACAATAAAATACATTTATGTTTTTGGTTGTAACATGACAAAATATGGAAAATTTCAAGGAGTATGAATACTTTTTCAAGCCACTGTATGCTTCACCTTCACTTTCCTCCATATCATCCTCAAACAGGTAAGGAAGCTCCATCTCTGATTCATGAACAGGGTCAGAGAAAGAGAGGCAGTGTAGCATTTTTGGATTCTGGAAACAGAAGAGTCTGGAAACTACAGAGAAGTACCATCACCCTGGACCATTAGAACACTTTGCGGCTAACTATGCTCATGCCAACATGCCAAGGTAAGTACCTAATGCAGGATCCAGTACACAAAACAAATGTTATAGGCCAGCTCCATTAGGGAGGGTTCTGGGTGCAGTGCCCAAGGTAAACAGAGAGGGTTACCGATCCTGAAACTGCTAGACAGCACAAGGCAATATTCAGTCAAATCTTGATAGAAGAGTCTGAAGAAAAAGGCAATGGATTGAAAGAAGAAAAATTCTCCAAAAAGGACCTAAAAAAAATGTTCGTGTGTACCAGGCTGAAGCTGATAACTTTCTATAGTGAGCTGACAAATCCCATGAAGTCTTAATAGCCCGGTTTAACTTTCTCTCTTATGTATAAAAAGTGAAAAAAGGCCATGGAGCTTACATGTTTGCAGATGTGGGAAGTTAGATGACTGGTACAATGTGTATGAGAATGCAATTTATAAATCCAAGCCCAATGACCTATTACAGCAGTTACAGCTAGAATTGGGTCAACACAGAGTCAAGGGGAACTCCTGACTTAGAAGTTATGGTGTGGCAGAAGCCAAGTATGCTCCTCCAACATGAATGAGATGGATCACATGTACATGTACAGTACATTGGGCAAGCACAGGGTGCAGAAATGACAACTGACCAAAATGGCAACTGACCAAATGACAACCACAAAATTTACATATCCCTAACAAGAAATAAATATGTGTAAAACAAGACTTCATTGACCTCTGTAGCCGCAGATGGTCAGAGAGTGGGGTTTATTTACTAAAACAGTAGAGGATGTTCACTTAGCTAGGGGAGTGTTCACTTTGCAAAGTATATGTTCACATAGTTTAGTAAAAAGGTAACGCTCTGTTCAGTTTGAATGTTCTCAGCAATGCAATTGTGTGAATGGGCCCAAAAATTAATAAAGGAAAACACAGGTAAGTAAAAGTTATCTTTCTTCTGGAATCCATGCAATTCTCTACCCCTCTGATGCCAACCTGGGGGGTCCCTGCTCAAAAGAGCAAATGGGTGAATGCATTCAGGTATAGGTCACCACACTGAACCCCTGCTTCTGTGTGTCAAATGAGCACTAGCTGGGTAAATAATAGCAGTTATTCTAGAAGAAAGTCAAGATTTTCATGTCTACTGTCTGCTTTTATTTTCCTGCCCTGTAGGTAGGTACATACTAATGTGGAATTATTGGTTTAGCTAGTTCTAAACTGCCCCAGTGGAGATCTGCCGGTTTCCTGGGCTTTTTCGGTTCTGCCCTCCATCCTTGTCTAAATATAATAAGGGGGAAGGCCAGGCTCATGGAGAGAAAACACGAACCGCATGGGAAGTGAGGCGGTCCGGATCTAGAAAAACATGTAGCCCTGAGCATTGTCCAATCGCATTGGATCTCTAGCTGCTATGGCACACCTGGGCAGCACAGGATAGTTTAGTTAGGGTTCTGTAAATTTATATGATGTGACTGTAATATTTGCACTGTGAGAGCTACAGTAAAGTGGTAAAATTTTGTCAGGCCTGGTCTGAAGTTATTTATTAAAGGGGCGCATTGTGGTACATGGCTTATCAGAAGAAAAGTGTCTGTAAAACATGCACAGGTACATGAAAAAAGTCATCACAAAGGATTAACTCAGCATAAAAGTCGGAAGAGGAATATAGTTGCTACTATCATCCAACAGGTGGTCAATAAAGTGTGGTGTCTGGCCTAAGTGACAGGTCCTCCGGTAGTGGGGGGTCAGTGTTCTGACTTCCTCCTTAGCGGTCAGTTCCCCCAAGCATTCGGAACCAAAAACACAGTACAGAGAACCCATGTACCTAGCCGCATGATACGGGCGAGTGAAAGGAGTAAACTATGTGAATACATAAGGTAGCTATCTAGCTAGCTGCACAGCGGGACCCCATTCTGTAACTGGGAGTGAGGTGGCAGAATTACGCTGGACAGGTGGAGAGGGCAAAGACTCAGCACTGTCCCTCCTAAATGCAACATACAACAGAAGTAAGATATGAAGTGACAAGGGACGGAATATTCACAGAGAAACTCTGTAGATTACATCACAGCACATGGTTCATCTCAACACCGGGGTTCCGCCTTAATGTCGACCTCAATGTGAACACTGCCCCGTCTGGTCTTTATAAGCATGCACAAGGAAGGAGAGGAGAAGTGCCCTGTGTGCAAGGATGAGTAGGCCCCACCTAAACTCTACAGGTGATGATTTCAATATAGGAGTAACAATCAGTTGAATAGGATGGATCAAGTAGTGAAAAAGAAAACTGAGCAGTTCTGACACTGTTCCTTTCAGTTTCAGCCAAAAGAAAAAGTGCATCGGTCCACAACATAGAGACTAGTTTTGCAGTCCAAGATGTTCTCCTGTGAGAACGCCTTGAGATAACACAAGAAGTGTATACAGAATACACTAACTCTAAATTGCAAACACAACCAACAGGTATTTTTGTGCATTTATCGAACACATATAAAAAAAAAATGTCTACAATGGTGTATTAAACATGCAAAAAGGGAAGTAAGCATTTCAGCAGATATTGGCAATAGTATACATTGTCATTTATATATACATCTAATTTTGCTGCTGGTTTCTACAAGATGAACAACGGACAGAGGGTTGCCAGGGGCTAAAAAGTCACCCATGCAGCTGGCATCATAGCCAAGATGCTCATTTTACTTCATACATGGAATGCCATAAATATCTCTGTATTTAATAATAATGATAAATGATGATGATTAAAAGAGAAGAATGGGTTGTCTGCTCGTTCCCTAGACTTCACGCAGCATAGCTGCTCTTCCCCTCCTCCCTCTCCTTCCTCTCACACAGATTGATTCACCTACAGAGAGTTCTATCTGCTCACTGTGTAGCTGGATTGTATGCTGCACAGCTATTCTCATTTGGAAACTTCACATGTCAGAATTGCAGCATAGCAGGCAGCTGCACAGTTTACAGATAGAGGGTGTCAGCAAAACAACTGATCTGAGCTATGTGTGAGGAGGAGGGAGGAGAAAGGGAGAGAGGAGCTGTGCTGCCTGTGCCCAGACTGTGTGCAGTAGGGGGACGTGAGTAGGAGCCCAAGGGACACAGCATCAATGGAGGATGGGAGGCACACCAGAAATCTGTGGAGGGGGGGGGGGCACAGACCTCCCCAACACCTCCCTCTAGATCCAACCATGTCCATGTCACTTATGTATTTCCACTTTTATGCAGAGGCATAGCACAGTGCCTGAACTTGTTGCCTGTTCAGTAAATGTGGCCACATCTCCCAGTGGAGAAGAGACAGGAAGAAGGGGTAGATTGGTGAAATATTTAACAGTTTTGTAATTAATAGCATTATATTTTTAGTTTTATTCAAATATTTCCCACATGGCTGGTAATCTGTGCTCTGGTAAATTACTATGTTTTAAATACTTAATACCTTAGAAGAATGCTAAATAATGTTCTCCAAACTCACCTCTGTTGAGATTCTTTGAGTATTTTCTGAAAAAATACAAACATATGTCAAATTAATAAAATTACAAGCCAAACTCCAGCTCAAACTTTATAATCAGTTACAGCAAACTATTTTTTTTCCTTTTAAGAAAAAGGTGTTACATGAATATATAAAAGCTGATCACTGTAAGCACCCCTGTCAATGGTAAATAGTATGTCTCATCTTTTTAAAGCGATACATCTGGAAGAGAGCCTGTTCTGTTGAAAAACAACAGACTTACTGGTCAGATCACCAGATGAAAACAAGGGAAATAATTGGGAAGCTGTAATATAATAAATGTTTGCCTTTGGGATTAATACTGCATTAAAGTGGTTCTAAAGTCAGAAGGCTTTTTATCTTAATGCATTCTATGCATTAAGATAAAAAAAACCTTCTGTGTGCAGCAGCCCCCCCCCTAATATATACCAGGGGCCCTTCTCGATCTAGCGATGTTGCATGAGAGTCTCGGCTGTCCAGGACTCTCTCTCCTTATTGGCTGAGACAGCTGCGGGGCGCCATTGTCTCCCGTTGCTGTTAATCAAAGTCTGGAGCTGTAATGGAGCTGCGACTCCATGTCTGCGTGTACACACAGAGCAGCGGCTCAGCTCAGGTGCCCCAATATCAAACCGCTTGCTGTGGGGGCACTCAGCAGGAGGGAGGGGCCAGGAGCACTGAGAAGAGAAGGATCTGGGATGCTCTGTGCACAACCACTGCACCACCACCACCACTGCTCTGTGCACAACCACTGCACAAAGCAGATAAGTATAAAATGATTATTATATTTAACAAAAAAAGGAGACTTTAGTATCACTTTAAGTCTAAATCAAACCTTGGAGTCCATGATAATGTCATGCTTAATTAATTCTGTGCTATCTCGCAACATTGAGAAAATATTATTTTTTCACTGCAGAAACTCTCTCGCTGTTGGACTAAAGACACGGACTCTGAACATTTCATATGCCTTTCTCTGGGGGCATAATTCCCCTCACTAAGAGGACTTTTCCATCTTACCAGGCTTTAATTAAATTTACATGATAGATCGGCTCCATCTTCCATCTGTCTGGCTGGCACACCTTATAGTTTATCTTCCAAAGCCAGTCAAGTATCTAATACGGTTCCTGCTATCTAGCTAACTTACCACCATGGGCACAAGAATGAGTATGTGATTCCCTTGGTGTAAAGTATGAACCTTCACAGACCTATTGTATAGCCGACCTGTAAATAAACTCACGGCTGCTATAGCAGCTAGAAGTTTGTTTACATTTTTTTCTCCTTACTGACGGCTATGTAGTAGAAATTAGTTTTACAGCCGCCTGATCACCTCTACATTCTGCCTGACCTTCTCCTGCAGAGACTGAACCCAGAAACACTCAGCTCAGAGCATTTCCGGGTTCAGAACAGTCAATCTTTCTTTAATTAAAAATAAATAAATTAAAGATTGTTTCACATGCTAGAGTCTACGGGGCCATTGTTCACTGCTAACTCCAAGCTACTAGAGTTATCTACTCTACTAAGCTGTAAAGGCTTTTAAATCATTACCTATGGATAATTTTAGGTACCATAGTGTTTGCCATTTCATGGGCACAGTTTGAAGGCTTTACAGAATTGTTATCTATTTCCTTTTTTATTTTATTTTACATAAAAAATGGCTATTATATTTTATTTGGGTGCACTAAAATTTATTTGAGTTTATTTTTGTTGAATATAGAGATTTGATAAACAGTGGCCCAATTATTGTTAGATCCCTGCATTTATTAAATAGCTATTGTCTTGAGAAGTTCTATGTAATCTTCAGGCCCTAATGTGCATTTTAACATGTGTGAAAAAAAGGGTTATAAGAAGAGCCTTGAATATCAGGTAGCGTAATCCATAAGAATTCAGGATGTACTGATGCTGTCTAGTGGATTTAACCAATGACCCTATCAGGTCCATTACAATTTACTTAAAAGGTACCTCAGTCATAGGAGAGGAAGCTAGCAAGCTGTGGTAGTGGGGTATAGGGGATGACAGTTGACACTGCATGTATATGAGCCAAAAGAAATACCATAAGATACATTCTTGATTTTTTTTTTGTATGCCAAGTGACCCCTTGGGGATGTGTTTGGGACAAATCCAACACTGTTCTCCCATAAGGCCCAGGTACCATAATTATTGTACAGCAATTCATTGTGGACTTCCTGAACAACTACATTCTCAGCCCCAGGAGTTACAAGATTTCCATTGTTTACCTTCACATTTCAAGGGGCTTTTTTGGGGGGGGGGGGTCACTTAACTGAGTGGTTTGGAGGGGCAAACTGAAGACATAATGCTCTCTGAACTTGGCGAATCAGAGGAAGCTTTGTATTCATTTACAGAGTACAAAGCTACCTATGAATGGCTGTGCGCTGTTCAGACCGACTACATTGTTCTGGGTGTCAGAAGGGGAGTCTCTGTCTCACAGCTAAAACCCAGCACTGTGTACTATATATAGCTGATGCTACATGCAGTACATACAGTGCTTAGATACGCTACAGCACTTTGTGAGGGAAGCAATAACAGGTGTGCAGTGCTTCAACAGGGAATGAGTATAAGGCTCCTTTCACACGAGCAGAGCCCGTTTTGACAGGCTCCGCTGAGCCGACGGATGACAGGACAGTCTCTGCACTCTGTGCAGAGACTGACCTGTCACAGCTCCATTCTCCTCTATGGAGGATGAGATGAACAAGGACCATCTGTCCATGTTCATCAAATCTGATCCGCCAGGCGGATGGAAAATAGGGTTTCCATCCATCTGTTTTTGGCGGATCGGAGCGGATTGGATATCAGCAGACATGTCACCGCTGACATCCGTCGCTCCATAGAGAACAATCCGCTTAGATCCAAAAGGTAGTCCCAAATCCACCTGATGGGTGCACAGACCATGACGTTCCTCAAACATCCAAATCATGAGCTGTGACCAAGGTGGTTTGTCCCGCTGAAACGCGTCTGCTCATAGGTGTGCGCAGCCTACTGCATTAGGGTGTGCACCCCAAATCTTAAACACATATGCGTGTGTTTGCATGTGTATATATACTGACAGTGTCAGTAGGGCAGAGATTGGTGTCAGCAGGGGAGTGTACAGTGTCAGTAGTTTTTATTTTTATTATTTTATTTTATATTATTTTTTACAATTTTATTTTATTTATTTTTTACAATTTTTAGGAGCACCATTAGGGGGCTTTGGTAAAATATTAAGGGTCCAAACAGGGGGACATTTGTGCCACACGGGGTGATTAGGGTGTGCCCAGGCACACCTGGCATACCCTGTGCACACACCTATGCGTCTGCTGTTCATGTATTATCTCTGCACATATCAATAAATGTACTGCATTGGAGTTTTGGAGTGCCAACCTTCTGTAATACTTTGTGAAGGAAATTGTTTTTTTTGGACCAGCTTGGTCCAAACAAACTATTTAAAGTGACAGGAAACATGGATTTCAGCTTTATGATACACAGCATTTTGTTGCCTACATGGCATTCAGAATGGGTTTACATTAACTTTAACAGACCTGCCAATGCCTACTAATCTCTTCCTATGCAATTTGTCAGCAGCACTCCCTGTGCTCTCCTTATTACAGATAACGTACATTGTTATAGTGAGGGGACTGGCTTATCCAAAAGCCCACTTATTGGCTCTTCTAAGCCACCTGACCGAAGTCCAAAGGCCAGGCAGTGCATTATGGTTACAAATAATTCAATCTGGCAAATTTCTGCCTTAAGTTAGGTTTTTATTGGTAAGATTGTGGCTATGGCTGAGTAAGGCCTTTAGGAAAAGTCTTCGCAGCTTGCAATCACTGTAGAATTAGTTTTAGCTGTAGATCAACATCAGAATGTAATTGCTGTGCCCCTGGTGGGTAGATTCACCCTGTCCACTTGTCCTGGTGGGCATTAGTGACCGAGACAGAAAGTAATAAAAAATTCTAAATATTACAGTAGTCACCCTCACAAAAGCTGACTGGAGATCTTTCAATAAGGACAAATGTTTCAGGGGCAACTAAGATAGCATTTTCTCTCATTTTGTAAAGATTTCCTCTTGTGACCTATTGGGGGGGGGGGGATTTACTAAAACTGGGGGGTGCAAATCTGGTGTAGCTCTGCATAGTAACAAATCAGCTTCCAGGATTTATTGTACACTAATTGGTTTCTATGCGCAGCTGGGCCAGACTCTGTGTGCTCCAGTTTTAGTAAATCTCCCCCATTGTGTCTTTAAGAAAGGAAGTAAGGAGAAATCAAAGGCAGCTCTGCACTATGTTGTCAGATGTCTCGGCATGCGCACAGAATAATTAAGCATGGCTACCTGGACTGCAACATATTAGCTCCAGTAAACTAGCCATTATAGCACAGGGCTCATAAAAGATGGCTATATTACCATGGTAGTGACAGAGTTATTTGTTCTCTCTTTCTTTTGAAGGTAAGTTCCACTTGTATAACTCCACATTACTGTGTATGATAGCATCTTCTTGCGACTCTTTGTATCATGTACAGTAAATGCATGTGTGACCTAAGTGTAGCGCACCCCCTTAAGGGTCGCAAATAACTGGGATCCTCCACCCTGCACAGTCAGACACACTGAACTTTTACAGGCACTCCAGAGCCGAGTCAGAGAATAGTCCTTGACTTTGTTTTTATTGTTTTATTGAAGGATAATAACTTGGATAGGTATTGGAGGTTATGGGATGCCCACTTGACTTCAGAATAACTTCAGGGACAAGTCCTGTAAACAGTATCTACTGTATATACACTTCACTTCTTTCACCAGGCTCCAGCACTTGCTTGCAGAACTCAGCTGGAACACTGTAACAATCTGACATATCACTCAGTCAGATTAGAGCAATGGCCAATTATAGGCAGGAACCTGAGACACCTTGAATGTGAAGCAAAAAGTCAGTGTCCAGCTTGCATCACTCCTGTGGCTACTGATCCCAGCACCACCTCAATCTCAAGGCACCCTTTAAAATTATGGACTGTCTCGAGGCACACCATTCTAAAATGTAAAAAACGATTCTAATAGCTTTACATAATGCAGCAACATTAACCACTCCAGGTCCGCGCTATTGCCGAAATACGGCTCCAGCGCGGACCTGAAATGCCGGGAGGACGTCCATGGACGTCCTCCACTGCGCATGCTCCCGCGCGCCCCCTGGTGGGTCGGGCGGACTCGATGTCCGCCCGAGACCCGCGATCACTTTCAGGAGCCTCAGAACGGGGAACCGCCTTTGTAAACACGGCGGTTCCCCGTTCTTTGACAGGGGACATAACAGATCTACTGATCCCTGTCACTGGGATCAGTTAGATCTGTCATGTCCCGGCCAGCCCTGCCCCCCCACAGTTAGAACACATTTAACCCCTTCACTGCCCCCTGCTGGTTAACCCCTTCACTGCCAATGACATTTACACAGTAATCAGTGGACATTTAAATTTCTGATCGCTGTATAAATGTCATTGGTCCCAAAAAAGTGTCAAAAATGTCTGACATTTCCGCCCCAATATCGCAGTCCCGATAAAAATCGCAGATCGCCGCCATTACTAGTAAAAAAAAAATAATAATAAAAACGCCATAAATCAATTCCCAGTTTGTAGACGCAATAACTTTTGCGCAAACCAATCAATATACGCCGATTGCGATTTTTTTTTTTACCAAAAATATGTAGAAGAATATATATCGGCCAAAACCGATGAATAATTTTTTTAATGGATTTGTACTTTAGCAAAAAGTAAAAAATATTGTTCTTTTTTGCAAAATTGTCGCTCATTTTTTGTTTATAGCGGCGATCAGAAATGACGCAGAGGGGATCAAATACCACCAAAAGAAAGCTCTATTTGTGGGAAAAAAAGGACGCAAATTTTATTTGGGTACAACGTCGCACGACCGCGCAATTGTCATTCAAAATGCGACAGCGCTGAAAGCCAAAAATTGGTCTGGGCAGGAGGGGGGTTTAAGTGCCCAGTAAGGAAGGGGTTAATACATGTGGGTGATTTATTCTTCCAAAGCAAATATACTTTTGTACACTGGTACTGACTTGTATTCCAATGTTTCTCTTCTCCCTCAATTTCTCTCCATCAGTCAGCTAATGTGACCCCAGTAAAAAAAAGTGTCACGCTACAGAAATTCATATAGCTTGCATAAATCAAATACAATTGGTGTATATATCATAATCAGTACCATATATGATATGAAAGTGCAAAAAAGTTAAAAAAGTGCAGTGCATCAAAAAACAATAAACAATTGAGCATTAAACCGTAGATAATGAGGTAATGCAGAAAAAACACAGTTCGTAAAGTGCAAAAGTGCATTGAAGTGAGCAAAAGTTCATCAGCAGCAAATATTAGTTTATAGCACTAAAATTACGTCTGTGTCACACACGCAGTAGGTGTTCCCAAAGCCAAAGAGAAATTATCCTATATGTTCCGAGATAGATCCAGATCTTATGCAGATTCCTTATAATCTCCACCACCAAACACCGTGTTTCACCTCCAGTGTCAAGATAGAAGATGGGGAACTCTTACCGGAAATAATGGACCCACTATTTCTAGTTAGGGTCATCAGCGCAGGCAGATAAACCCTCTGCGGGGTATATGTTTCAGTACAGCAGCAAGGCTATCCTAGGTATCTAGAGATACCGGTCCTCAAAGGTCCACAATAATCTTCCGAATCCAGCCCACAAGTTCATTAATATAGTTGTATGCAAAACTTTAGGAACCCCTGACAATTTCCATGATTGTCACTTATAAATATTTGGGTGTTTGGATCAGCAATTTCATTTTGATCTATCGAATAACTGAAGGACACAGTAATATTTCAGTAGTGAAATGAGGTTTATTGGATTAACAGAAAATGCACAATATGCATCAAAATGAAGAACAGGTGCATAAATTTGGGAACCCCAACAGAAAATTCACATCACTATTTAGTAGAGCCTCCTTTATCAGAAATAACAGCCTCTACACGCTTCTTATAGCCTGTAATGAGTGTCTGGATTCTGGATGAATGTATTTTGGACCATTCCGCCTTACAAAACATTTCCAGTTCAGTTAGGTTTGATGGTTGCCGAGCATGGACAGCCCGCTTCACATCACCCCACAGATGTTCAATGATATTCAGGTCTGGGGACTGGGATGGCCATTCCAGAACATTGTACTTGTTCCTCTGCATTATTATTATATTATTATACAGGATTTATATAGCGCCAACAATTTACGTAGCGCTTTACAACTTAAGGGTAGACAGTACAAATACAATACACTTAAATACAGTAGGAATCACAGGGCCCTGCTCATTAGAGATGACAATCTAAAAGATGCCGAGTAGATTATGAGCAGTGTTTTGGTTCGTTGTCTTGTTGAAATATCCAGCCCCGGTGTAACTTCAACTTTGTGACTGATTCCTCAACATTATTCTAAAGAATCTGCTGATATTGAGTGGAATCCATGCGACCCTCAACTTTAACCAGATTCCCAGTACTGGCACTGGCCACACAGCCGCACAGCATGATGGAACCTACACCAAATTTTACTGTGGGTAGCAAGTGTTTTTCTTGGAACGCTGTCTTCTTTTGCCGCCATGCATAACGTCCCTTGCTATAACCAAATAACCCAATCTTTGTCCAAATGTGCGTTTTAATACCTCAAGCGACTCTGTGGCGTGTGTGCAGAAAAGGCTTCTTTCCCATCACTCTCCCATACAGCTTCTCCCTGTGCAAAGTGCGCTGAATTGTTGAACGATGCACAGTGACACCATCTGCAGCAAGATGTGATTGTAGGTCTTTGGAGGTGGTCTGTGGGCTGTATTTGACCATTCTCACCATCCTTTGCCTTTGCCTCTCCAATATTTTATGTGGCCTGCTTCTTCTGGCCTTAACAAGAACTGTGCCTGTGGTCTTCCATTTCCTCACTATGTTCCTCACAGTGGACACTGACAGCTTATATCTCTACGATAACTTTCCCCTAAACCATAATGTAGAACAATCTTTGTTTTCAGGTCATTTGAGAGTTGTTTTGAGGCCCCCATGTTGCCACTCTTCAGAGGAGAGTCAAAGAGAACAACAACTTGTAATTGGCCACCTTAAATACCTTTTCTCATGATTAGATGCACCTGTCTATGAAGTTCAAGGCTTAATGAGCTCTCCAAACCAATTGTGTGTTCCAAATATGCAGTGCTAAGTAGTTACAGGAATTCAATTCAACACAAGAGAAACTGAGAGGAGACTTCTCACCGTTGTACCCCCGGAGTTTTGTTGAGAGTTTACTGGACTTTTGTTTCTAACAAGATGTAATACCAAATCCCCTTTCAATAGCATCTCTATATTCGACAGTCACAGG
>BLSH010308116.1:313412-333915 GCA_018402905.1 Glandirana rugosa
TTTTGGACCCCCCCCCCCCCCCCCACACACACACACACACACAATGTATGCAACTCTGCATACACCACAGTGAATTAAAATACTGATAAATGATTACCTGCTGTAAAGCCAGTTGCTGTTGTAATTTGGATATATTGTCTTCTGCTCTTCTGAGCATTGTGCTGGTCTCCGTTAAATTGCTCTCCAGCTCCAGCGACTTCCCTTTCTAAAAGGATAAACATTTTTTTAATAAGACATTTCAAGTTATCTCCATCTTGAGACCTATTGGGTACATCATAAAGATGATGGAGGCTTTTGTATAAAAAGTACCCTTACAAATGATCTTCACACAACTGCACAATAGCCTTATCATATAAGGATTAAAAGTGACTGCAGCAAGTCAACCCTGGGTTTAACAATCATTTCCTTGCAGCTACATATTTGGAACAAATTATACTAGTCTGCACTTATTATTTTTGTATCCAAATAAGAATTGTCTGTGCAAAGTTATTCAGTCCTCCACTTGAAACTGATAGTTTGAATCCAACAGTAGAATAAGGCAGTATTTGACATTTTGGTAAACAAGGATCTGTGTCTACAATGCTGACCCATAATCATTGTTAGGACAATGTCATCCAGTAGCCAGAAAGAAGATACATGTGTCCTTTCAAGACAAGAACATGTTTAAAATAAGAAGTACTCAGTTCTATGGGCATTAGTAATAGAGCAGGCTCTTTTGTTTCAGGTTTAGGATAATATGGGCCCTGGGTATGGATCTCCCATTTAAGACATAGTCTGGGCGATGTTACATTTTATAATCTATGGTAAGTGATGGGATATCTCATATTTATGTTTGGTATTAGCTCTTTATATCTTTCCATTATTATAGGATTTATGACCTTGGGTGTTGCAGCGAAGAGGAAACTCAGTATATCTCCCTGCCTCAGTATATGATTGGACAGCTGATTGCAATAGTGTAGTGTCTCCTTTCTATTAGGTGGGTATTTCCCATCATTGATATGCACAAGAATGAGTAGTTAATAGGGCTTAGGTGCCATATATTAGATTTATTTGTAATCTCCTTTTGTAGTTGTGTTCTGTCTGCCCCCACACCTGCCCAAGTAGAAGCATTTTGTTTGGTGAGGTTTAATTTGTTATATGGTGTTGGTTTCTTTATTTTTAATGCATGGTTGATAATCTGTATTTTTTGTTTGATTTTAGTTTTTAAAACTGCTCCCCTATCCCTCCTGAAGAAGCGGAATCTACCACTAAATGTGTTGAGGCGGATTATCCCATGGTGAAAACATCCCCAGCAAATGCAGAATTGTTTGAATGTGCTGTTATATACTGTATTGTGGTGTTACTATTTAATGTATGGGAACTTTGCTCCAGCAGGCAACATTTAAAGGGAAGCATTGCATAGGCGGCACAGTGGTATATGGATAGCACTTTTGCCTGGCAGCAGAAGGGTCGCTGGTTCGAATCCCAACCATGACAATACCTGCCTGGAGTTTGCTTGTTCTCCCTGTGCCTGCGTGGGATTCCTACGGGTACTCCGGTTTCCTCCCACACTGCAAAGAAATGCTGGTAGGTTAATTAGATCCTGTCTAAATTTGCCCTAGTATGTGTATGGATGTGAGTTTGGGACCTTAGATTGTAAGCTCCTTGAGGGTAGGGACTGATGTGAATGTACAATGTATATGTAAAGCGCTACATAAATTGACAGTGCTATATAAGTATGTGAAATAAATAAATGTAATTGCAATAACTTTTAACCTTTACTATTTTAAACATATATGTTGCTCAAAATAAAATTGTGACATTTTAAAAAAGGTGTAAAAGTGTCTTGGCACCAGAAATATCCATCTTTCTGCCTTTTTTCCAAGTGTTCCAAGAGTATGAGAGTAGGCATGTGTGCTTCCTTGTCCCTTGGCTAGAACACACTTTCAGCTAATTTGGGTAATTGGATGGGCAGACCAGGCTTTGTAATTGACAATCTAGCAAGCTGTCAATTAAACCCAACTAACAAAGGTGTGTTAGTTCCAGAATGGGAAAATTTGCGAAGCAGAGAAGAGGTGTGTAGAGGAAGCGCAAACAAGAACAGCTTCACATGGATCAAAATTCAGCTGATCCTTGCTGAACCAGTGGAATTTCAATCCAGCTATGGGCAGCTTAAGGCTAGGTTCACACTTCCGCACGGAGCCGCTCACAACAGGGGTCCAGTGCATCCCGCTTCACTGTTTCAGGTCCTATTTCAGTCCACATTTTTGACTGAATTCAGACCTGAAATGGGCCAGAAGAAGCACAGGGCTCCTGTGCAATTAGCTCCAAAGCCGCTCCGGAGATGTGTGAACTGGCTCCATAGAGAGCCGTTCACAATCTCCTGACATGCGAATTGGATGCGGTGAATCCAATTCGCAATAGTGTCAACCCAGCCTGAACTTTTGTTGTTCGATTTCCTTTAGATTTACCTTCAACTATGTAGTGCAAGGGCCTGTCTGATTGCATACAAATTCAAAGTGTTTAGGTTTGACCTCATATTATGCAGTTTTGGTAAATCTAATGGAAAAAATCTAAAGAAAATTGTATAGTGTGTATCCAGCTGTAAGCTAGAGTTTTTCTCTGTGTAATTTTCACATATCTGGTCACACTGTAAGATACTAACATGTAGTATGCTGCCATAATATCGAAGCCAACTAACAAGATCTGGTCACTTGGCTACACATGGAGATGTGAGTTGTTTGCATGTATTCACTTCTATTGCTGTAGGAGTCCTTTATCAAGATGCATCCAAACAATGTCTTATATTACAGTATGTGTTGCTAGAGAAGGAAGAAAGGGAATATTGTCACCAGTTATTTCAGAACCAAATAGTGAGCAGTTGCTGGAATACAATTGTTTGGTCCATTCCTTTGTTAATCAGGGGTGTCTCAGATTTGGTGACATTCAGCCATTGATTCAGATGTGATCTGAGCTGGCTTTGTCTGGTAACTCTTCAATCAGACTTTGATTGCCTCTGTACAGTTTCTACGTATCTGGTCACTCTAAAGTCCATTTCACACGGAGCAGATTCCATTCTGATCTGCAGGGGATCAGCTCACAGATCTCTTGCTGATTGGGGCAGAGTGGGCAGATGACACATCCATGTCCACCCAGTTAGCGCAGAGAGGACACGGACAGAGCCCACTTTACTCTATGGGCAGCCAGGAGTAAACGACTCTGCTGTCTTTTTACATCTGACTACTTTCTGATCAAATCCACCAAAACAGAGGAAGACAGGTCCCCTTTCTTTTATTTAGAACGGACTTGGTGGTAGGCGGGTGTAAATGGACACAAGTCAGTTTACACCCACCTTTCCATAGGAATGTATGAACCTACCAGTCAGGAGGCGGACCTGATTGGATTATCCGTGTGAAATTGGCCTTATGCTGTGGGAAACAAGCTTGTAGTATCCTGACAATGGCCTGTTGGGTCCCTCCAGAATGAGGGGGCCCAAGCAAAAGTGCTGCGTAGGCAACACTGGTAACTTGGGCATAAAAATCCGAAATAAGAATTTTCTAACATAATAACTGTGTAGCCAGTACTTGTAGATAACTTTTCTGCCTTAAAAGACATGCCCCTCTTGTGCTCTATAGATCCTTAAAACTGTATTCATTCTGTAATCATATCTAACTTTTGGAGAATTTGGAGCGGTGGCTTTCTACCTGTCCTCCTACAATGCCATGCATTTAATCTTTTTTTGGATCACAAGGTTTGTAGGGTATTTAAATTTTCAGATTTTTTGGATAACTTTTGAAATCTAGAGCTAATGAAGAATAGAGTAGCTGTAGTTGTGCACCGGTCAAGTATTTTGGATAAAAAAAAAAGTATAGACACTGTCAAACCTACAGCATGCATTGCTACCCACAAGACACAGATGGCAACTGACACTGCAATATTACATAGAAACATAGAAAAGTGACGGCAGAAAAAGACTGAGTAGTCCATCGAGTCTGCCCCTTTTTATTTATTTATTTATTTATTTATTTTTTGTTTTCACATTAACCTTGTAGTCTGACTATAGATTTATGTTTATCCCAAGCATGTTTGAAGCCATTTATTGTTGACTGTCTCACAACCTCTGTTGGTAGTTGATTCCAATCATCAACTACCCTTTCAGTAAAATAATACTTTCTAAGATTAGTTTTGAACTTCCCTCCACTTAGTTTGAGGTCATGTCCCCGTGTTCTTGATTTTGGTTTCATATTGAAAAGACTGTCCTCCTGAACCTTAATCACCCCCTTGATGTAGTAAATATTGTTCATATCTGTAATGACTTTATCACCTCCTGGTTCATTAATATTGTAAATACAAAAAAAAAAAAGCTGCGCTGACCATATAAACAGATGAAAATGCACACAATATAATATTAGTTATCTGACATCTCTTCCTTCATGAAGAAAAAGGTGAAAGGGGTGTATCCCTTTCATTTTCTTTTGTGACAATGATGTTATTAGTGACTCACACCACAACAAGAAGTGCACCTCCACCATATAAAAAAACACGCTTACCAGATGGCAAGCATTTGGCGCTATTACCCAGCCAAGGCCTTTTTCTTAAAAGCTAATCAGATGTCAGCTCTCAAATGGGGTTCATTCCACATGAAGATGGGAGGAGCAGATGATCTCAACTTTTCATATGTCAACTCCGTATTCAGTGAGCCAAAACACCCGGGTGACCCACAAAGAGAGATCTCGCCATGTGTAAAACCAACTACAACTTTATTAATAACAATGGTATTGAACTTACAATTAGGAGGAAATAAAAGAGCATTTATAAAAAGCTGGCTGGCTTGCATAAGCCACCTGTCCTTCTGGGATCATAACAACGCGTTGACGTCAGCACATCCCTCCTGCCGGCGCGTTTCATCATAATCTGCCGTCGTCCTGGGCCCCATGGATCGTATGAAAAGTTGAGATCACCCACTCCGCCCATCTTCATGTGGAATGAACCCCATTTGAGAGCTGACATCTGATTCACTTTTAACCCCTTGCCGACCGCCGATCGGCAATTGACGGCGGCAAGGTGGCTCGTGAGCGCAAATCGGCGTCATATGACGGCGGCCGCGCTCACGAGCCTAGTGAGCGCGCGCGCGCCACCGGAGGCGCGCCCGCGCGCTCACTGTGTTCGGGGAGGGCCAGGGAGCGGGTGCGGCGGCTTCGATTGCCGCCGGCTACCCGCGATGGCCCCCCCGAGCGTAGGAACGGAGGTCCGTGTATGTAAACACGGACCTCCGCTCTGTGTGAGGGGGAAGGGCTGTGATCACAGCCTTCCTGTATACGAAGGCTGTGACCACTTCCCTTCCCCAGCCAGGGCAGTCCCCCTACAGTTAGAGCACACCCAGGGAACATACTTAACCCTTAGAGCGCCCCCTGCAGGTTAACCCCTTCACTGCCAATGGCATTTACACAGTAATCAGTGCATTTTTATAGCACTGATCGCTGTATAAATGCCAATGGTCCCAAAAAAGTGTCAAAATAGTCCGACATGTTCGCTGAAATATTGCCGTACCGCTAAAAATCGCAGATCACCGCCATTACTAGTAAAAAAAAAAACAAAAATGAATTCTCATCATCTGTAAACGCGACCACTTTTGCGCAAACCAATCAATAAACGCAGATTGCGATTTTTTTATCGCAAATATGAGGAAGAATATAAATCGGCCAAAAACGGTGAAAATTTTTTTTTTTTTTATATTTTTTTTTTGATTTGTATTTTAGCAAAAAGTAAGAAATTTGGGTTTTTTTGCAAAATTGTCGCTCTTCTTTTGTTTATAGTGGCGATCAGAAATGACGCAGAGGGGATCAAATACCACCAAAAGAAAGCTCTATTTGTGGGAAAAAAAGGACGCAAATTTAGTTTGGGTACAACGTCGCACGACCGCGCAAATGTCAGTTAAAGCGACGCAGTGCCGAATCGCAAAAAGGGCTCCGGTCCTAAAGCAGGAAATCCTTCCGGGGCTGAAGTGGTTAAGATAAAGGCCTTGGCTGGGTAATAGCCGCAAGCTCCAAATGCTTGCCGTCTGGTAAGCGTGTTTTTTATGTGGTGTAACACTTTTTGTTGTGGTGTGAGTCACTAATAACATCATTGTCACAAAAGAAAATTAAAGGGATACACACCTTTCACCTTTTTCTTCATGAAGGAAGAGATGTCAAATATGGACTAATAATAATATATTGTTTACATTTTCATCTGTTTACACCCTGTTCCAAATTATTATGCAAATGCTATTTTTCTCATTTACCTAAATAATTGATGTAAACAACAGTCAGCATAATTCTCATGTTATCAACTATTAAGAGTACAATTCAAATTTTATTCGAACAAACCTCCTAATGATAACAGTATTTTTTTTTCAAAATAAAAAACTTACAATGCACTGTTCCAAATTATTATGCACAGTAAGCTTCAAAACACTTCATAGTTTGTAAAGAACTGAAAATTGTCATTTGTTGTGTTTGCAGCATATTTACTGAAATCAAAAGCTATTTCAATCAAACTTTGAACAACATTTTAACTTTTTAAACACTTTAACAGGTCACGTTACATTTTAGCATAGGCCCCCTTATTTGATAGCAGCTTCACAAGTCTTGCATCCATTGAACTTGTGAGTTTTTGGACAGTTTCTGCTTGAATTTGTTTGCAAGATGTCAGAATAGCCTCCCAGAGCTGCAGTTTGGATGTAAACTGCCTCCCACCCTCATTGATCTTTTGCTTGAGGATGCTCCAAAGGTTCTCAATTGGATTGAGGTCAGGGGAGGATGGAGGCCACACCATGACTTTCTCTCCTTTTATCCCCATAGCAACCATTAATGCAGAGGTATTCTTTGCAGCATGAGATGGTGCATTGTCATGCATGAAGATGATTTTATTACGGAAAGCATAGTTCTTCCTTCTGTACCAGGAAAGGAAGTGGTCAGTCAGGAACTCCACATACTTTGCAGAGGTCATCTTTACACTTTCGGGGACCCTAAAGGGGCCGACCAGCTCTCTTGCCATGATTCCGTCCCAAAATAAGACTCCATCACCGCCTTGCTGACGTCGCAGCCTTGTTGGAACAGGGTGGCCGTCCACCAACCATCTACTACTCTATCCATCTGGACTATCCAGGGTTGCACGGCACTCATCAGTGAACAGGACTGTTTGAAAATTAGTCTTCATGTATTTTTCTACCCAATGCAGCCGTTTCTGCTTGTGAGCATTGGTTAGTGGTGGCTGAATGGAAGGTTTATGCACAGTTGCAAGTCTCTGGAGGACTCTACACCTTGACGTCCGTGGGACTCCAGAGTCACCAGCCGCTTCAAATATCTGTTTGCTGCTATGTAATGGTGTTTTAGCAGCTGCTCTCTTGATCCGGTGCATGGATCTGGCAGAAATCTTCCTCAATGTGCCTTTATCTGCACAAACCCGTCTGTGCTCTGAATCAGCCACAAATCTCTTAATAGTGCGATGATCACGCTTCTTTACCTCTCTCACCAAGGCTCTTCTCCCCCGATAGCTCAGTTTGGCCAGCTCTAGGAAGGGTTATGGTTGTCCCAAACTTTACCACTTTAAAACCATTTAAGGATTATGGAGGCCACTGTGCTCTTAGGAACCTTAAGTGCAGCAGAAATTTTTTTGTAACCTTGGCCAGATCTGTGCCTTGCCACAATTCTGTCTCTGAGGTATTCAGGCAGTTCCTTTGACCTCATGATTCTCATTTGCTCTGACATGCACTGTGAGCTGTAAGGTCTTATATAGACAGGTGGGTGGCTTTCCTAATCAAGTCCAATCAGTATAATCAAACACAGCTGGACTCAAATGAAGGTGTAGAACCATCTCAAGGATGATCAGAAGAAATGGACAGCACCTGAGTTAAATATATGAGTGTCACAGCAAAGGGTCTGAATACTTAGGGCCGTGTGGTATTTCAGTTTTTCTTTTTTAATAAATCTGCAAAAATGTCAACAATTCTGTGTTTTTCTGTCAATATGGGGTGCTGTGTGTACATTAATGAGGGGAAAAAATGAACTTAAATGATTTTAGCAAATGGCTGCAATATAACAAAGAGTGATACTTTCCGTACCCACTGTATGCTCATTAACATGTATAAGGAATAATTTGCATGAGAGGCAAGTGTGACCGGCTCTCAACAGAGCCAGTTCAACACAGGTCCAGGGCGGCCCCGGTCCGGATTGAAAAAGGGACAGAATCGGGGGCACATTCAGGCAAAAATTCGGACCTGATTCGCACCTCAACTGGTGAACAGGGATGCACCGACCCCCACGAACCAGTGGCCGCATATGTGTGAACCCAGCCTAAAAGACTTTAAAATGGACCTCTTTTTTATGAGAATGAAGTGCACTTATGCATGCCCCTTGCTCACATCCCGAGCTTGCAGCCCCCAGGGACAAGTTACATGTCCCAGGAGGCTGCAGAACCAGTCCCACAGCACCTCAAGCACGTGCAGTGGAGAGCCAGTTGTAATTCCTCATGAAGTCAAAGTCGGCTCCCATATCTTTAATGGCAGAGGCAGGGACCCGAAGCAGTAAGAACAATTTGTAGCTGCTGAAAAAGTTCCTCTTTAACCACCTCCCACCCGCGCCATAGCCGAATGACGGCTACAGCGCGGCTCTAAAATGCCGGGAGGACGTCAATAGACGTCCTCCCATTTGGCTCGTGCTGGGCGCGCTCCCGCGGGCGCGAGCACGTGCCGCCGCACACTGCGGGAGTGTGCCCGTGGGTCGGGCGGACCCGATGTCCGCCGGAGACCCGTGATCTCCTTTCAGAGAGGAGGAACGGGGAACCGCCGAAGTAAACACGGCGGTTCCCCGTTCTGTGAATGGGACATGACAGATCAACTGATCCCTGTCACTGGGATCAGTTAGATCTGTCATGTCCCGACCAGCCCCGCCCCCCCACAGTTAGAACATACCCAGGGAACATTGTTAACCCCTTCACTGCCCCCTGCTGGTTAACCCCTTCATTGCCAATGACATTTATACAGTAATCAGTGGACATTTAAATTTCTGAATAAATGTCATTGGTCCCAAAAAAGTGTCAAAAACGTCCGACATGTCCGCCCCGATATCGCAGTACCGATAAAAATCGCAGATCGCCGTCATTACCAGTAAAAAAATAAAATAAAATAAAACGCCATAAATCAATGTCCATAGTTTGTAGGCGCTATAACTTTTGCGCAACCCAATCAATAAACGCCGATTGCAATTTTTTTTACCAAAAATATGTAGAAGAATAAATATCGGCCAAAACTGATGAATAAATTTGTTTTTTTATTTTTTATTTTTGGATATTTATTATAGCAAAAAGTAAAAAATATTGTTTTTTTTTCAAAATTGTCGCTCTTTTTTTGTTTATAGCGGTGATCAGAAATGACACAGAGGTGATCAAATACCACCAAAAGAAAGCTCTATTTGTGGGAAAAAAAGGACGCAAATTTTATTTGGGTACAACGTCGCACGACCGCGCAATTGTCATTCAAAAAGCGACAGCGCTGAAAACTGAAAATTGGTTCGGGCAGGAGGGGGGTTTAAGTGCCCAGTAAGGAAGTGGTTAACTTGCTGCACACATACTGTGCATTTACAATGTATGGACCTGTATTCATTGTAACAGGTATATTCCAAATACAAAGTTTTTCTGTTGTAGAATAGTGGATAGTTGCTCAGTGCACAGATTATTCCTTTACCTCTTCCTTCAGTGAATGCTGAAATTCCTCTTTCTGCCTCTTGTCTGATTCCGAAATACTTGTTTGCACCTTCAATATAAAAGTACAAAATTAACCAGAGGACTGTCACTGTAATACTTTCACCCAATCAGCATGGTTATTGGCCATATCTAGAAAAGGCTAATAAACTCCAATTCCATTAACAGGATATTACAATTTCCCTCTTTGTAACAAAAATGCCAAGTGTACCCAGCTTGTAGTAAAGGTTCCCATGACCTTCATTCCTGGATTCTGTTAAAAGCTCATTGGCTTTGCCCTAAGGCCTCATGCACACAGGACGTTTTTGGAATTTTTTACAGCAACTGTTTCTAGCTGCAGACGGTTTTTATCTACAGTCAATAAACTCCCCATCATGTTATCCTATGTGTTCATGCACACATAGGCTGTTATCAACTGTTTTTGGCTGGGGCGTTTTTGAGCTGTAAAAAAACCCCAAGACCAGTGGGTTCTAAGAGACGGTTTTCAGCTGTAAAAATGCTCTAACACTGAAAAACTTGCAAAAACTCGGCGTAGCGTTGTATACACAGCATTAAGCCTCGTCCGGCGTTTCTCTATGTCTATTCAAAATCAATGGTTCCCTATGGGAGCCCATTGATTTGAATGCGTAAAAAATGTGCATTGACGCCAATGCAAAACGCTGATAAAATCACGCTTTTAAGCCAGCCTTTTTCCTGGCGTCGGTACTAGCTTACAACTCGTTTTTCATAACATTCAGTGTGCATAAGGCCTAACTCTTAACAGAGCCTAAAATCTTGCACACACAATGAGAATATCAGACGAATGATCGTCCTTTTTTATTTTTTTATTTTCATATCGAAAATGAAGAGGTTACTAAAGTTACGTAAATCCTCATACGACAGAATACAATTTCAGAAGTGATGTAAGGTGTCGTATTGTATTGTAATGTATTCTCCATTTAGGTGCATGCATGGTCTTGCTTTTATGATTTTTTTTTTTGGACGAATTTTGTGCCGATTAAATGAAAATCGTACGATCTGGTACTGTACAAAAATAATTTTTATGTTTGTCTCTTTGGATAATCTTGGATAAAAGGTTGTGATCGGTTCTCGGAAGCTGTGTACAAATGACCAGATTATCATACAAACGCTTCGAAAGCAGTATTTTTCATCCAATTTTCTGATCGTATGTATGAGACTTAACCACTTGCCGACCGCTGACCGGTATATGACGGCAACAAGGTGGTTCGATATTGCAAATCGCCGTCATATGACGGCGGCTGCGAGATCCCGCACTGTGTGCACGCCGCCAGAGGCGCACTCACTGTGTTCCGGGGGGGCCAGGGAGCAGGTAGGGCGGACTCAATCGCTGCTGGCTACCCGCGATGGCCCCCCCCGCAGTGAAAGAACGGAGGTCCGTATGAGTAAACACGGATCTCTGTTCTTATAGAGGGGGAAAGGCTGTGATCACGGGCTTCCTGTGTATGGAAGCCGTGATCACTCCTCTCCTCCTGCCAGCCCAGCCCCCATACAGTTAGAACACACCCAGGGAACACAGTTAACCCTTAGAGCGCTCCCTCCAGGTTAACCCCTTCACTGCCAAAGGCATTTACACAGTAATCAGTGCATTTTTATAGCACTGATCGCTGTATAAATGCCAGTGGTCCCAAAAAAGTGTCAAAATGGTCCGACATGTCTGCTGCAATATCGCAGTACCGATAAAAATCGCAGATTGCTGCCATTACTAGAAAAAAAATAAAAACCTCATAAATGAATTTTCATCATCCGTAAACGCGGCAAACCAATCAATAAACGCCGATTGCGTTTTTTTTTTTTTACCAAAAATATGAGGAAGAATATAAATCGGCCAAAACCGATGAAAAAAAAAGTTTTTTTGTATTTGTATTTTAGCAAAGAAATTACGCAAAGGGGATCAAATACCACCAAAAGAAAGCTCTATTTGTGATAAAAAATGGACGCAAATTTTGTTTGGGTACAACGCCACACGACCACGCAATTGTCAGTTAAAGCGACGCAGTGCCGAATCGCAAAAAGTGCTCTGGTCCTAAAGTGTGAAATCTTTCCAGAGCTGAAGTGGTTAAAGTCAAATTACATGCATCCCTGGCATGTGTCTTCTTGTTAGATGGGGGTGAGTTGGTAAAGCTGGCCATACAATTGTACATTTTTGAATAAATGTTCATGCAAATATTCGCATGAAAATTCTCAGCCCATTCGATCACTTGATGAATGTCATTAGAAAGTACTTCAAAATTTTGTTTGCTTTTAACATTTGATTTTAGAATGAATGTAATTTCCCAAATGTAAAACACATACATTGTTAGAAATTTGGTTGTTGAAGAAAAATTTAACATCCTGCTCCTTTGAATTTTCTTGTCGTTGCGGTTGAAAACGACTGTCAATTTGACCCCCAATAATGATTAGAAAATCAAACAAATGTTAAAACAAAAACTTCAAACAAAATATACTAGTGAATGGCCAGCTTTGGGGAACAAGTGAATTATCATATACCAGGAACAACGGAATTAGTTGATTATCAGGATAAAGTAATGCGGACATTAAAATCTCATAGCACTAAATTTCATCTACCTATGTCCTGTGACTTAGAACATCTGTACAACTCTTATGAAAGTATGGATGGATGAGCACAGGGGGCACATCTGACCATCAGCACTGCCATTCTGGGATGAGGGGGGGGGGGGGGGGGTTAGATGCACTAGCAGGTTTAGATACACATATGTTTATCATATATACATACAAGTGGTCAATATAGTGAACTTGGTGTAGAATTATTCACTTTAAAGTCATTACAGAGAACAAAGGGGCACTTTTGTTGTTTAGATCCCCTCTGTACTCCCCCATGATCCCCTCCATGCAGCGATGCTGGCCGGCTACCCCTTCTGCTGGCTACAGCTGCTGGGGCAGGAGATCGGTGTCAGGATATAGAGAGGGGGAAGGGGGATGGGCAGCCCTTTCCTAAATGAACACAGGGAGCGATTACTACTGATCACTCCTGTGTTAATTCATCACTGACGCATAGTGAACAGTTTACTATGCTTCAGCTTGTGAATAAATATGCTTCTATTCATTCATCTGCAGAGAAAGGGAATGAGTCCCTTTCCCTGTCTCATAACAGAGACATCAGGGGTCTGTTTATACCCAGTAGCGGCCCATCCATTAGGGGCACGCGCCCCCCCCATGCATGCGTCCGCCCCCCTGATTTACATGCAGGGCGCCGGACCATGGATTCCAATGGCAGGGATGTGTTTTTTTGAAGCACGTGATAGCTCTAATAGGCTTCAAAAAAGGGTGGGCTTGGGGCACAGAGCACTGCGCCCAAAGCCCACGCAGTTGTGTGACAATAACAAATGAATGTTCACTCTTTTTCACACTGATCGTCCCCCCGGCCAATCAGGAAGCAGGTCATGACCAGTCACCCGATTGGCCAATAGAAGATCCGACCCGATTGGCCGTCAGGAGGAGGAAGGAGGAAACGCTGGGGAACCGAGACCCGCCCGCAGCCCAGAGAGAAGCCACCGGTCGCAAGATGGGGTAAGTGCTGACCCTGACTGACCAACAGGGGGCGGGTGGACCCGGTCCGCCGACCGCCTGATAAGGGGAGGGGGTTTCAGTGCTGTCCGTGACTGTTTGTACCCCTGATGTCTCACCACAGAACCCCCCCCCCCCCAAAAAAAAATAATAAAAAAAAACACAAAGTGAAGTCTCATTCACATGGGGTATAATAGAGCATACACCCTTGCGAGGCTGTGTTTACCCACACAGCGATGCACAGGTATTCTGTGCATCCCCATGCAGGCAGTCCCATTGATGTCAATTGGGAAGCAGCGGCTACAAAGACACAGCCGCTTCTCTCGATCTAACATCCATGTGGGTATGAGACCAGTGCATCCCCATGTGCGTAAACACAGCCTGCGCACAAGCGTATGCCCTATGTGAATGAGGCCTCAGTAGGAATTTAACAGGTATTTTGTAAGTTATGTTGTGTTTATACCTGCTAATAATGATTTTAGTGTATTTTTTGTGAAAATAGTGATTTGATAAACATTTGGACAACTATTGCAAGGATTGTACTGGCTCCTTGACTTTTTTTACTGCATCCCCAGCTCAGACAGGCTAGATCCGGCCCTGATCATAGCCACAGAAGTTGGACTACAAACCTGAAGTTTATCTGTCAGTTTGGTGACCTCTTTTTTGCAGTTATCAAAAAGAGCACTGAGGTTCTCTACTGCTTGCTTCTTGGCTTCATTTTCACTCTGTAACAAAAGAGAGGAAGATATTGATTGTGGTCACAGATGGAAGTACCCATCATATTGCAATCTATCCTGCAGATTTTCCTGCCTTAGTATTTGTATCTTTTCCTGTATTAAGAGCCTTCCTGTTTATTATTGCACAAATATACAGTATATAATGATTTTTGGTTTATTTTGTTCATTTTCTCCTCCATGGAACTAGCAATCCAGCTAGGCTGGGCTTGTTTCCAGCAAACGTCTATTGTTTTCCTTTCCAGAACTGGGGCTGGGGGTATCCTCTTCTCTACATAATAGCAGATAAAGCGGAGCTCCAGCTTCCCTCAGCAAACAATTAGAAGTCAGCAGCTACAAATACTGTAGTTGCTGACTTTTAATATTAGAACACTTACCTGTCCAGGGATCCAGCAATGTCTGTACCAATGTCAATGCCAATTTTTCAATCAGCTCTAGGGTGCTGCCGCCGCCATTCCTTGTAAGGGAAACCAGCAGTTAAAGTGGTTGTAAAGGTAGAACGTTTTTTTTATCTTAATGCTATGCATTAAGATAAAAAGCCTCATGTGTGCAGCAGGATATATAAAAAGAAAAAATTGCACAAAGGGACAAGTGAGCAGCTACCACTCCACCAGACATATAGCGCAATACAAGATAAGAAAAATAAGTGCAGCGCTATGATCAATGTTAATTCATAATAAATATAGGTTAAATGACAAATGTCCATAAATAAATGTCCATTCATAAGTTCATATACAGGGTCTTGGATATGACCCAAATAAAGTGAAAGAAGTGATTAAAGTGCAACCAATAAAAGAAAAATCTCCGGTGTAACTCCGAAAAGATGGGTGATAACAATGAACCAGTGATAATCATATACATTCGTATGATGATAATCCAATCATAAAACCATGTGCGTATCCAAAAAGCTGAAGTGGTAAGACTGTATGCACATAGCCGTATGGCTAGTGGGTCAGTCAGGCTTGTTAGGGGATATACCCCTGTTGGAATCAACTATAGTAGGTTCCCAGAACAATGGATGGCTTGCGTCTGTTCCAAGTGTAGCGCCTCCATAGTGTAGGTGCTTTACTTTTGTCGATTTTTGGTAGGAGAGGAAAAATCTAGTCAGGCCTGACTGTAAGTGCAGGCCTGAATGTTTTGATCTGGGCTGGGAAGTGGCTCAGGGGGAGGGGCTGGAGATGGAGGGAAGGGACACCCCTTGGAGATTCCTCCACTTTGAGCTGGGAAAGCTCTAGAAGGGGGGTGGATGAAGAGGTGTCACTTCCTGATGTATGACCAATCCACAGGCTGGATTGGCAGGGGGCAGGCCTCCTTAAATACAGCTATCTGCCAGCAGAGGTCAGGAGAGTGTCGGGTGGAAGAGATGAGGATGTAGCTGGAGCTGCGGATCAGGCCTCGCCCGAGCTCCCCAGTCTGGGGGGGTGAACCTGAGGCCTGGGGCTCGGGTGCAGCTGGGAGTGGGAGTCGGCTCTTGGGGTGGCACAAGAGAAGCAGGAGGCAGCTGAGTTCTACATAGAAAGAGACTCTTTAAAGGATCACCATATAGTCGGTGAGTGGCGGCTCCTGGGAGTTGGATGAGAAGGCTGAGACAGTCTGGGAAGAGAGAGGGCAGTCTGTAGAAGTTGGGAGGAGCCAACCAAAGAGAAGGAGAGCCATTAGACCGCAGGACAGACCAGATGAGTTTGGAAGATGGATGGGTTGGGAGTATTAGTTCATTCAAGGCCCAGCTAGCATCAACACACTTAGTTACACAATAAGGGGTCCATGGTTTCAAGGAAGGAAACCCGAGATTCTTACCCACAAAGGGTGGTTCTGAGGCCTTGCCAGCGGCTGCAGCAGGCCTCACCATGTGCTAGCTGTGGTGAAGAGGAGGTGTCATGGAGGTCTGATAAATTTCCCTTCAGACCAGGGGAACAAGTGTAATGGTTAGCAAGTGAGCGCAGGAGAGAGAAAAGAAGAGTAACGGTCAGCAAGTAGTGTGCTGGAGGAGAAGAAGTGTATATACCGGAGGTGTATATAGCATGTCCCATGTTCAATTACTGGGCATCCCACAGTCATCCCTAATCCCTATCCAAGTTTAACCCCTGAATAAAACAACAAAACAAAGTACCGGCCTGTTCAGTGACTCCGGGTGTGTGGAAATCATGTGATTGAGGGCAGCGGGCGGGTGGACCACAACTACCAGCCACTCCTGAGGGAGTACATGGCTATACATGTGTTAGCAGATGGAGTCTGCAGTGTCCAAATGTTGTAGTCACAGGGTGATGAGTAAGTGCAAAGACAAAAGGCTCTACATAGTGTGCCTCCGAAGCAAAAAGGTTTATTTGGATAAAAAAGTGCACACTTACAAGACAATTTAGTAAAAAATGACTTGTCAGATAAAATCAAATAGTGGTGTTCACACGGTCCTCACCCGACATTGTTTCGTCCGAAAGGACTTCACTCTTCATTCTGGGGATTTTTCTTTTATTGATTGTACTTTAATCACTTCTGTCACTTTATTTGGGTAATAGCCAAGACCCTGTATATGAACTTACGAATGGACATTTATTTATGGATATTTGTCATTTAACCTATATTTATTATGAATTAACATTGATCATAGCGCTGCACTTATTTTTATTATGTGTGCAGCAGCCCCCCTCACACTTACCTGAGGTCCCTTTCTGTCCAGTGATGTCCACGAGTGTCTCAGCCAATCAGGAGGGAGAATCTCAGATGGCTGAGACACCAGCGGCGCCATTGGCCAGGATCACAGAAGAGAGACCAGAGAAGAGGAGGATCCGGGCTGCTCTGTGAAAATCTACTGCAACAGGGCAGGTAAGTATAACATGTTTATTATTTTTATAGGAGAAAAAAAGGAAACTTTACAATCACAGCGGGTGCCCTACTGCACATGCACGAAGCCCGCTGCACTTTCTGAATGGTCTGCCCGCGGTGAGGTCACCCAGAAGTGGGAAGAAGCAAACAAGCAGAGCTTCCCCTTTAGGGTGGAGCTCTGCTTTAATACTAACACTACTACCAAATGTCAGTATGCCAAATGTGGTTAACAATGTTCCATCGAAATCATTGGAAAGGTAAGGTACACATCCTATCATTTAAGATATAAATGTATTTTTTAAATGAAAGCAGTATTTGAATTTGACTTGGTATCATCTTCTTGTATAGCAGAGCTCAGGCTATGAGAAGTAGAAGAAGCACAATAATCAAATCAGGTGTACTGCAGACTAGAGCCCATGTGCTAGCAGGTTAATAAACTCCCATATGCAGTATGTATTTCATCTATGTATTTTGTTTTATCTGGAGTTCAGCTTTAATACAGGATGATGCCCCTTTTTATTACTATGATGAAACCTCCTCTCTTACTAATGCTGGAATGAGCAAATGTACAGTTGTAGTAACATTACTTTCTAGAAGTATTTTCATACAAGCATCAGAGTGTAAATGGGTACTTTAATAATTCCTAATCCCTTCCCATTTCTCATACCATAACCCATTTCACCATAAAAAAAAAATCCTCACCTCGGGGGGCTGTACTTCTAACTTACCACCTGGTAAAATGATTTAATTTCAATGGAGATAAGGTAAACCCCTGTGTTGCAGTATTAATTATACATGAGAAAATTGCAATGCAAAAAACTCACATACTAATCCTTTTTCTTCATCCACCCAAAATGTATAAAGATGATCATTTAGAGGCAAATAAATTGCATGGCGGTATAAATTAAACAGTACAATAAAATACAAAAAAGGAACACAAGGGGGCACCACCTAAGTGCAGCATCAATAAGTATATTATGGTTAAAAAGCCAAATGCAAACTCACAGAAATATGAAATCAAAGAGTTTATCTGCAGCCATGCCACACTGGATGGAAGGCGTCCACTGGAAGAGCCGCTTGTTTCAGAAAACAGCGTGTTGTCAGTGAGGAAACCAAAGTCCACTTGTTCCAGGAAATGAGGGGAGCCAGGAAGTGATGTCACACCTGGGCTGGGCTGGTTGCTATAGTACAGGGATTTGCAATTAGCAGACTTCTCGCTGTTGCTAAACTACAAGTCCCATCATGCCTCTGCCGCTGGGTGTAATGCTTGCGGCTGTCAGAGTCTTGCTATGCCTCATGGGACTTGTAGTTCTGCAACATCTGGAGGGCCGCTAATTGCATATCCCTGCTATATTAGAACTCCTATTGGCTCCTTTTTCATTGAGAATCAATCACAAGCGGCTCTTCTGGTGGACCACTTCCATCCAGTGTGGCATGGCTGCAGATAAGCTCTTTGATTTTATATTTTTGTAAGTTTTCATTTGGCTTTGTAATCATAAGACCCATTTCACACTGAGGCAGTTTTCAGGCGTTTTAGCACTAGAAATAGTGCCTGTAAAGCGTCTGAAAACTGACTCCCATTCACGTCACTTTCACGCTTGGATTGTTAAAAATAAGTCCTGTAAGCACCATCTTTGGGGCGGGTTGGGAGCGCTGTATATAGCGCTCCCAAATGCCCCTGCCCATTGAAATGAATGGGCAGCGCTTTCAAGGCACCTGAGAAGCGATTCGTAAGCGCCGCAACACAAGTCTTTTTGTGTTTTTTTCAAGGTCCCGTTGCTACGAGACCTTAAAAAAACCAGCTCGCTAGTGCCTGAAAACTGGCACAAAAGCGTCGCTAAAGCACGGCAAAAACGACCGTCGCTTTAGCTCTGTTTTAGTGGCACCTCAGTGTGAAAGGGGTCTAATAAACCCATTGATGCTGCACTTAGCCGGCGCCCTTTCCTTTTCCTTTTTTGTAATTTCAGATTTGTTCCTGTCTCAGGTAGAGCTGCCTACTGAAGTACAGCACCCTTCCTGTGGGATTTTTATGAACTCATTATGAACATTTTATGAACTACCTATGCTACACAAGCATATCTTCACATTTATCTAGGGGGTAGAGGCTAAGTCATGTGAATGGTGCATTAGCATTTGTTTGCACCACAATTTCAATTGTTGTTAGTAAAACAAAATAACATACTACACTGAAACATGATACAGATAAAATAGGAAAGCCAGGAACTGCCCCTAAAACGAATAAACAGAAGAAGACAATTGTATTCCTGTATTCCTTGTAAGAGGTCTTTGAGCCCCCCAAAAAAGGGAACCTGGTCTTAGTAGAGGTGGCCAAATGTGAAGCTGAGAAGTGGATTCTTCATGAATTAAATATTTATTGTTCACAGAATAGTATAAAAACACACTAATGCATTTCATTGCAATATACTAGCCACTTCCTCAGGATGGTGCATAAAACACTGATAAACAAATATGCACCATCCTGAGGAAGTTGCTAGTGATGTGCCATGAAACGCGTTGACTGTGTTTTTATACTATTCTGTGAGCAATAAATATTACATTTATGAAGAATCCACTTCTCAGATTTTCCTTCACATTCGGACACCTCTGCTGACACCACTTTCCCATTTTTGGGGCTCAAAGACCTCTTACTGTGAATCTAGAGACTGCAGTGCATAAGATCAGCTGGGTCTCCCCAGCATGCATCAAGTGCAACCGTTCTCTACATAGGGACAGCTATATTCCTTGCAGGCTTTCACTTCAGGTTGTCTGCTCCCCCATTAGGGAGATCAGCAACCTTACAGGTGTGAGAACACCATTGCATTTTACCTCCTCTTCTTACATTTCATCCAATCATCCACCCATCTATTAAACCACTACATTATAAGGACCTCTACCGCTGTCTCTGTCTTCTTCTTTTTATATATTTATTCTTGGAGGCACCCCAGGTATGTTGCTTTATTCCTTGTTATTTCTTCTGTACTGGAAGCAGTTAGGCCCAGGCCCAGAATTTAATTAGGACTCACATTCCCTGACTAGTAGTTTCTAGCAGTGGTGGCTGGTGTCTTTTTTTTGGGGGGGGTGGAAAACAATCCTATGCCGATGTCACCCCCCCCAGTCCCAGCGCGGTGGGCGGTGCCAGCTTCTCTCCAGGCTGTGGGCTTGTTGGCTCGGTTACCGTCTTCTCCCTTTTCACCACCATGCATCTCCTCCTTCCTCCTCCAGCCGGCCAATCCAAATGGATCTCCTTTTGGCCAAACGGGTGACCCACTTCCTAAATGGCCAGGAGAAGATTCAGTGTTACAATAGCAAATATTAATTCGCAATTGCAGCACAACTGGGTGGGCTCGGAGCGCAGAACACCTTTTTTGAAGCCTATTAGATCCTCTGTCTCTAATCACGTGCTTCAAAAAAACACCCACCCATTGGAATCCATGCATCCAGTGTCCCTGCGCGTAGATCAGGGGGCCGGATGCATGGATGGGGGGGCGCCCGTGCACCCCTAGTGGTCGGGCTGCCACCGGTTTCTAGACTGATTTTTCGTTTCTAAAAGTCTAAACTCAGGAACAAAAATTATATGCACAGTGACTAACTATCTTTAGATGTGGTGGCTGCATTCATTTTCTATGTTTTTACAGACCCCCCCCCCATTCTCATCTCCATAACATAGGGAGTTTTCTGTCGTT
>BLSH010308116.1:372577-391348 GCA_018402905.1 Glandirana rugosa
GTGTTTCCCCAGTATGTTTACCCTAAGTTCTTGTCTCAATGAGGAATGGGGGGGGGGGGGGGTAGAATCTCTCCAAGGGAACACAGCAATAAAAAAAGACACACTGGCAATCTGATTGCGGAGTATAGAGTACACCATGTGGCTGTGAAACCATCCAAAAGTTCACATGGGAAGAAATTATGCATTTTAGCAGAGTTTTCTAAGAAAATATCCTGACCTTTGAATAGAACTTGGTTATCCTCAATTGTTGATAATGAAACCCACGTGTAATATTCTTTTGTGGTTTGCCATCCAACCTAAGGAAAGAAAAAAAAATCCATAAACAAATGACAATATTAGCTATACAGACGGCTGCAGGATTACACTTGTAAACAGATACCCAAAATTGTTCATAAAGATCCAGGCAGATATTAAAGCTCAAATCTTTCAAATTTAAAATGTACTGGCAAGCATGTACCGTATTCCTCCTAGCCTTCTTTAAAAAAGTACTTACTACTATAGTCATTGTTCTCATGCATGTTCTCTTGATTGCCTGACCCTGAGACTGGACATGTTTGCCTGCTACTTATCTGCATGGTGCCCAGTCCCCTCACCCTCTTCCTGTAGTTCACGGAAGAACCATAGCAGAGAAGAAGGTGGGAATCCTGGAGATGGGCTTTAACATTTTTTGAAAGAAGCAGGGAACTGCAATTGATGTTTTCTCAATCTGCAAATATTATTTGCCTGGCAGTCATTCTGAGCGTATTGCTTCAATACTTTGGGGTTGGTTTAATAAAGGCAAATAGGCTGTGCACTTTGCAAAGTGCAGTTGCACTCTGGAAGAACAGTTGCTCCAGAGGTTGGTAAATGAGCAGAAGCTCTGCTGACTACCAATACAAGTGCAGAGTCTATTTGCCTTTAGTAAATCAACCACTTTGAGTCACTAACCTGGAACATGTATGCAGATAACACAACAAGAGAGGCCCTCAAGGGTGGGACTATATCGGCACTAAAAGTCAATAACAGGGTATATAAAAAATAATTTTTATTTGTACATATTAAAATGCAATAAAGCAATAAGATAAAATGATGTAGATGTGACAGACATGCCGTAACAAAGGCAAGGTACAATACAGCAATACAGGCTCCTATCGGCTTAAAGAGCCTGTACTGTACCTTACCTTTGTTACGGCATGTCTGTCACATCTACATCATTTACCTTATTGCTTTATTACATTTTAACCCACTTAACAACAATGTCGCGTACATTTACTGCTGAATGTGGCATCATAATGCGAATTGCCACCTATAAACGGCGGTTTGCGCACGCGCGTCTAGGGGTCGAGCGTGTGCCGCTGCCAGAGCGCTCTCGTGCCCGCTGCAAGCTCCAGGAGTGTGGCCTCGGGTCGGGCAGACTCGATCTCGGCCGGTGACCCACGATCACTTACAATAGAAGAAAAGCGGGGAACCGGCAATGTAAACACAGCGGTTCCCCACTTTGACAGGGGACATAACACTGATCTACTGATCCTGTCACCGGGATCAGTTACATCTGTTATGTCCCTGCCAGCCCAGCTCCTACACCAGTGGTTCTCAACTCCTGTCCTCAGGACCCACTAACAGGCCAGGTTTGCAAGATAACTGAAAAACATCACAGGTGATATAATTTGCTGCTCAGTGATTGCAGTATTCTAGTCTGCATAAGGTAATACTTAAAATCTGGCCTGTTAGTGGGTCCTGAGGACAGGAGTTGAGAACCACTGCCGTACACAGTGAGAACACGCCTAGAAAACACAGTTAACCCCTAGTTCTCCCCCTGCAGGTTAACCCCTTCCCTGCCAGTGACATTTATACTGTAATCAGTGGCTATTTACATTTCTGATCACTATATAAATGTCATTGGTCCCAAAAAAGTGTCAAAAATGTTCGACATGTCCGCTGCAATACCAATAAAAATAAATAGTAAAAACGCCATAAATGAGTTCTCATGGTTTGCAACTTTTGTGCAAACCAATCAATAAACGCCGGTTGCGATTTTTTTTTTTTACCACAAATATGAGGAAGAATATATATCGGCCAAAACCGATTTTTTTTTTGCAAAATTGTTGCTCTTTTTTTGCTTATAGCGGTGATCATAAGTGACGCAGAGGGGATCAAATACCACCAAAAGAAAGCTCTATTTGTGGGGAAAAAAGGATGCCAATTTTGTTTGGGTACAATGTCGTACGACCCCGCAATTGTCAGTTAAAGCGACACAGTGCCGAATCGCAAAAAGTGCTCTGGTCCTAAAGTGGGAACTCCTTCTGGGGCTGAAGTGGTTAATATGTACAAATAAAAATTATATTTTTTATATACCCTACTGTTATTGACTTTTAGTGCAGATATAGTCCCACCCTTGAGGGCCTCTCTTGTTGTGCATACATTCAGGGATGATGGCACTTGTTTCTAGCTAGTATGCTTTCTTTCTATGTATGCAGATAAAGGAGTCCGGACTTCCTTGAACTGCACTCTTATTCTGGGTATAATAGCCAGGCAACTAAATTTTCACAAGGCTAAAAAAATTTATGTACAGCTAAACATTTTAATTTTAGTGCTGGATAGAGTAGGGAAGAATTAAACTGTCTTGTTTTGGGGTTTTTTTTTTTCTTTCTGTGTCACAATTGGGAAATTTGACTTTACTTTATGCCTTGGAGACACAACAGGATGGTAAAGAAAATTTGTCCAACATGTATGGAAGTCCTCTCTTATCCAGCGGTCACCAGAAAAAGTGCCCACATTTAAAAATGTCCCCTGTGTAGGAAGGGTAAATCTTCCCAATGGGAACAGAGACAGCATTAAAGAAAGTTCCTAACCCGTCCCTACTCAAAAACATAAAGAATGTTGGTTTTAGGCAAATAGGATAGTCACCAGCTAAACTGTAATTGTCTTCCTGTAAATAGAGATCCAGAGTGATACATCCTCAGAGTGGCTGCCCTACCGCATAGTAATCACAGGGGGGGCACCCTATTGGCACAGCCGCTCTTCGAGATTGAACCAAAATCTAAGGGGTTCCGCAGATCCTGGTTGAGTCACAAAGTAAAGTGCCAGGACAAGTACAGGCATTTGGCTTCACAAAATTACCTGGCAGGGGGGCGCCCGCCCCACATCTCCTGCAGGGTGCCCCAGGACCCTAGCTCCTCAATCTCCCCCTCTGCATCAGCCAGTATTCCTCCCCATGGATACCAGTAACAATAATACACATCAGAGCCAAGGGAAGCTAGGCTCCTTCTAGACTCTGTATCATGTAAAAGAGGAGGATAAGGAGTCAGGTGGAGAAATGCCTCCCTGTATACAGCAACGGTTCTCCCGGGTCTCTCCCTCCTCATTAGCTGAGACAGCAGCGGTAGCAATTGGCTCCCACTGCTGTCAATCACAGAGCCAATGACAGGAGAGCGGGGCCAGCTGAGCATCGCGTGTGAATGGACACACGGAGCAGCTGCTCGGGAGCGAACATGCTTGGGTGCCCCCATAGCAAGCTGCTTGCTATGGGGGCACTAGGCAAGAGGGAGGGGCCAGGAGTGCCGGCAGGGGACCCCAGAAGAAGAGGATTGGGATTGCTTTGTGCAAAACCATTACACAGAGCAGGTAAGTATAACATTTTAAAAAAATAAAAACCAAACCTTTAATGTCACTTTAACAATGTACCGCCAAATGTTATTACTTCTAATCACTAAACTTCCAGATTTGTTAATTGTAAGGTAAAAATTAATTTTCTAAGGAAGTACTTCTGCGATAATTGTTACAGGTGTAAATGAATGCAGTTAACCACTGTACCTATTTTGGGCTAATTAACAGATCCATTGAGAGATCCATTGAGTCCATATACACTAATTGGCCACTTTATTAGGTACACCTTGCTAGTACCGGGTTGGACCCCCTTTTGCCTTCATAACTGCCTTCATTCTTCATGGCATAGATTAAACAAGGAGTTGGAAACATTCCTCAGACATTTTGGTCCATAGTGACATGATAGCGTCACGCAGTCGCTGCAAATTTGTCGGCAGCACATCCATGATGCGAATCTCTCGTTCCACCACATCCCAAAGGTGCTCTATTGGATGAGATGTGGTGTCTGTGGAGGCCATTGGAGTACAGTGACCTCATTGTCCAGTGGTGAGATGATTGGAGCTTTGTGACATGGTGCATTACCCTGCTGGAAGGAGCCATCAGAAGATGGGGACACTGTAGTCATAAAGGGATGGACATGGTCAGCAACAATGCTCAGGTAGGCCCTGGCGTTTAAACAATGCTCAATTGGTACTAAGGGGCCCAAAGTGTGTCAAGAAAATATCCCTCACACCATTACACCACCACCAGCCTGAACCGCTGATACAAGGCAGGATGGATCCATGCTTTCATGTTTACACCAAATTCTGACCCCACCATCTGAATGTCGCAGCTGAAATCAAGATTCATCAGACCAGGCAACATTTTTCCAATCTCCTATTGTCCAATTTTGGTGAGCCTGTGCGAATTGTAACTGACAGGAGTGGCACCCGGTGTGGTCTTCTGCTGCTGTAGCCCGTCTACTTCAAGGTTGGATGTGTTGTGCATTCAGAGATGGTATTCTGCATACCTTGGTTGCAGGGCCACTGATAGGGGGGTACAACCAGCCCTGGTGTGGGGGGCCCGGAGCACACAGGGGGGCCCACACAGGGCGGGATTAGTGACAGATGACAATTGTGTCTCTTTACCTCCAGCAGATGAAAAGTTGCTCTCCTTCCCTCTCCCTTGCTACAAGCTTTTATCTGATAAGAAAGAGACAGTCGTCCCTCACTAATCCCCCACCCTGTGTGGGCCCCCCTCCTCTCAGCACTGGGAGTTAGTTATCTCTAACTTAGGCCCCTTGCACACTGGCTTAAAAAAAAAAAATCTACAGGAGTTTAGTGTTTTGCCTGTAGAAGCAGCTCAATGTTATCCTATGTGTCTGTGCACATTAGGACGATTACAGGCATATTTTAAGCTCAACCCTTCTGGTTCTCCTAAACTCGTCTAAACTTTGGCCAAAAAAGTTCTATATGAGCATTTTTTTCTGCCAAGTGTGCATGGTGCTTAACTTATTTTCTCTCCCTCTGTCCCTCTGCTCCCGGAGCCTGTATATTTTTTTCCATCTCATCTTCATTTTTATTTATTAACAAAGTTTTATGTTTCAGATTTAGCAGGAATTCTGTGAGTTATGTTGTATTTGTGTCTGCTAATAGTTTTATTGTATTTTTAGCAAAATATAGCTTTAATACTTTCTTGGGGGGAGGGGCCTGTCAAATAGTCTGTACGGGGCCCCGTGATTTCTATCAGCAGGTGCCTTTCTATCATATCAAACCAGTCTGCCCATTCTCCTCTGACATCAATAAGGCATTTTTGTCCACACAACTGCCGCTCACTGAATATTTTCTCTTTTTCAGACCATTCTCTGTAAACCTGAGAGATGGCTGTGTGTAAAAAAATTCAGCAGATCAGCAGTTTTTGAAATACTCAGGCCAGCCCGTCTGGCACCAACAGCCATGCCCCCTACAAAGCTACTTAAATCCCCTTTCTTCCCCATTCTGATGCTCGGTTGGAGCTTGAGCAAGTTGTCTTCACCACGTCTAGATGCCTAAATGCTTGAGTTGCTGCCTTGTGATTGGCTGATTAGCAATTTGTGTTACCAAGAAATTGAACAGGTGTACCTAATAAAGTGGCCGGTGAGTGTATAACTTCCTATCAACTTACCTTAAAAATTCCTATCCAGTCTTTGCTGCCAGATGTGAAGTCTTTCCTTTTGTGAAAGGTGCATTGGATATCAGTTTTAGGTCGATAAGACTTCTGAATGCTAGGGAAGACGACTTGCGAAAAGTTTTCAAAGCTCTTTGGATTCAAGGATGTGGGGGGTCCATCATCTGTTTGTACAGTCTCTTGCATTTTTAAAGCACCTTCAGCCTCCATCACACTTTCCCTGGGGGAATTCTACACAATGAAAAAGAAAAGCAGAAGAAAATGAGTTTCACATGTGTTACCAACACATAAAAACACATTAGTATATGTGCTGCCCATTGTGTTGGATTGTCAATGCAACCCTCTTCTCCCACTCTTCACACACTGATAGCAACACCGCAGGAGAAATGCTAGCACAGGCTTCCAGTATCCGTAGTTTCAGGTGCTGCACATCTCGTATCTTCACAGCATAGACAATTGCCTTCAGATGACCCCAAAGATAAAAGTCTAAGGGGGTCAGATCGGGAGACCTTGGGGGCCATTCAACTGGCCCACGACGACCAATCCACTTTCCAGGAAACTGTTCATCTAGGAATGCTCGGACCTGACACCCATAATGTGGTGGTGCACCATCTTGCTGGAACTATGATGTCGGTGATAGGGAATTGCTAGCCATCAAGTCGGCTTTGGAGGAATGGCGGTATCTCCTGGAAGGAGCAGCTCACCCGGTATTGGTTTTTACTGACCATAAAAACCATAAAAAAAACCATATGCTGTGAAGATACGAGATGTGCAGCACCTGAAACTATGGATAGCTAGCAGTGTGTGAAGAGTGGGAGAAGAGGGTTGCATTGACAATCCAACACAATGGGCAGCACATTGAACACATTTTATAAGTGGTCAGAAACTTGTAAATAACTCATGAAAGAATAAAGTTACATTAAAACCAAGCACACCATTGTTTTTCTTGTGAAATTCCCAATAAGTTTGATGTGTCACATGACCCTCTTCCTATTGAAAAAACAAAAGTTGGATTCAAAATGGCCGACTTCAAAATGGCCGCCATGGTCACCACCCATCTTGAAAAGTTTCACCCCTCACATATACTAATGTGCCACAAACAAGAAGTTAATATCACCAACCATTCCCATTTTATTAAGGTGTATCCATATAAATGGCCCACCCTGTATATAAACCCAAGAAGAAAAAAAGAATGTATTAGAGCTTACTAGTTCCTAGATGTGGTGGATGCATTCGTTTTATTTATTCATGTTTTTCCCTTTTATAGACCTGGTAATCCAGTAACACACTTCCTGTCCTGGGATGGCAACTCTCTCTTGCCGTACTGTATCTATGGAGGAACAGAGTTGTCATCCTAGGACAAGAAGTACAGTGCCTTGAAAAAGTATTCATACCCTTTAGTATTTTCCACATTTTGTCACGTTACAACCAAAAATGTAAATGTACAATATCTCACAAAAGAGAGTACACCCCTCACATTTTTGTAAATATTTTATTATATCGTTTCATGTGACAACACTGAAGAAATGACACTTTGCTACAATGTAAAGTAGTGAGTGTACAGCTTGTATAACAGTGTAAATTTGCTGTCCCCTCAAAATAACTCAACACACAGGCATTAATGTCTAAACCACTGGCAACAAAAGTGAGTACACCCCTAATTGAAAATGTCAAAATTGGGCCCAAAGAGTCAATATTTTGTGTGGCCACCATTATTTTCCAACACTGCCTTAACCCTCTTGGGGTTCACCAGAGCTTCACAGGCTGCCACTGGAGTCCTCTTCCACTCCTCCATGGTGGAGGTTAAAGACCTTGTACTCCTCCACCTTCTGTTTGAGGATGCCCAATAGGGTTTAGGTCTGGAGACATGCTTGGCCAGTCCATCACCTCTACCCTCAGCTTCTTTAGCAAGGCAGTGGTCATCTTGGAGGTGTGTTTGGGGTCATTATCATGTTGGAATACTGCCCTGTGGCCCAGTCTCTGAAGGGAGGGGATGATGCTCTGCTTCAGTATGTCACAGTACATGTTGGCATTCATGGTTCCCTCAATGAACTGTAGCTCCTCAGTGCCAGCAGCACTCATGCAGCCCCAGACCATGACACTCCCACCACCATGCTTGACTGTAGGCAAGACACACTTGTCTTTGTACTCCTCATCTGGTTGCCACCACACACGCTTGACTCCATCTGAACCAAATAAGTTAATCTTGGTCTCATCAGACCACAGGACATGGTTCCAGTAATCCATGTCCTTAGTCTGCTTGTCTTCAGCAAACTGTTTGCGGGCTTTCTTGTGCATCATCTTTACAAGAGGCTTCCTTCTGGGACGACAGCCATGCAGACCAATCTGATGCAGGGTGCGGCATATGGTCTGAGCACTGACAGGCTGACCCCCCACCCCTTCAACCTCTGCAGCAATGCTGGCAGCACTTACATGTCTATTCCCCAAAGACAACCTCTGGGTATGATGCTGAGCACGTGCACTCAACTTCTTTTGTCGACCATGGCGAGGCCTGTTCTGAGTGGAACCTGTCCTGTTAAACCTCTGTATGGTCTTGGCCACCGTGCTACAGCTCAGTTTCAGGGTCTTGGCAATCTTCTCATAGCCTAGGCCATCTTTATGTAGAGCAAAAATTATTTTTTTCAGATCCTCAGAGAGTTTTTTGCCATGAGGTGCCATGTTGAACTTCCAGGGACCAGTATGTGAGAGTGAGAGCGATAACACCACATTTAACACACCTGCTCCCCCAAGACCTTGTAAAACTAACGAGTCACATGACACCAGGGAGGGAAAATGGCTAAAACAAAATTAGTGAAAGCACAAAAGAGCCCATGAGGGGACACATCGGCCATTAAAAGTTAATGAAGTTTATTCCAATTGATTTAAAACTATTTAACAAAGAATCACCACCAAGTATGCAAAAATTAAAAGGACAACGTTGTCACAATGTGGAACAGGGACAAGCAAGCCGGCTACATTTACCCATTTACCACCTCACACATACTGCACATACTGTAGAACAACCCAGGTATAGTATGCAGTCTCATCTAAGCAGTGCCTACTGAATTAATTGAATAGCACAACCCCAGGTCTATGCAGGAAGGTGCAAGAGTAAAATCCACGGAGCAGGATGACAGTCACTGGCAATTATTGGAAATTTTCCCAATTTGGACATTTTCACTTAGGGGTGAACTCACTTTTGTTGCCAGCAGTTTAGACATTAATGGCTGTCTGTTGAGTTATTTTGAGGGGACAGCAAATTTACACTGTTATACAAGATGTACACTCACTACTTTACATTGTAGCAAAGTGTCATTTCTTCAGTGTTGTCACATGAAAATATATAATAACATATTTACAAAAATGTGAGGGGTGTACTGTATTTTATTGAGATTTTATGTGATAGACCAACACAAAGTGGCACATAATTGTGAAGTGGAAGGAAAATGATAAATGGTTTTCAAAGTTTTTTACAAATAAATATGTGAAAAGTGTGGGGTGCATTTGTATTCACCCCCCCCCCCCCCCGAGTCAATACTTTGTAGAACCACCTTTCACTGCAATTAGAGGTGCAAGTCTTTTTGGGGATGTCTCAGGGATCAGTAGATCTCTGTCATGCCGCCTGACACAGTAAACATGGCGGTTCCCCGCTTTTCTTCTCCAACAGGCAATCGCGAGTCGCCGGCGGACATCGAGTCCGCCCGACCCGCAGCCCCACTCAGGGAGCGCGCGCTCGTCAACCTAGCTGCACGTGCGCAGATCGCCGTTTATAGACGGCGATATACCCTATGCTGCCACTCTGTAGCAGTCAATGTACGCAACGCGGTCCGGAACTGGTTAATAAGGCCCTATATATGATGGTACTGACAGGTTCACTGTAAGCCTCATGCACACAGGTGGTGTATTTCGGGCCCAGGAGGCAGAGGTGGTACATACAGCCCATTGCCAGCAGACTGTCGAGAAAGATCAAGGACAGGATGAAATACGTTCTGGCTGTGCACACATCAAAGTGGTACTTGCATTCAGGGCCCTATCCGTAGAGGGATGTATAACCCAATTTGGACTTTCTACATTTGGAAAATATAGCAGGCTGTTGGCAGCAGGCTATAATCACCACCTGTGCCTCCTGGGCTATGAAATACAATTTATTTTTATGCCGTAGTGTATGGGCACATGGGTCCATGTGCATGATGGCTGCTGGTGCCAGCAGAAAATTCAGCTGGAGTACACAGATCAAAGAGAGTTGCTCGCTCTGCAGCTATCCATTTTGAAAACATGTTGAATCCTCTTACAGTGAAAGCAAAGCATTCTGTGTTTGGAGGAGGGGAAATTGCAACATTCATGTCACAGGGAATATCTGGTCTTTTCTCTGCAGGTATTACTGAGAATTCATGGTGAAGAAAGAGAACAAAAGAAACCTTGAATGTTAGATCCTACCTGACTTATCACCATTTATTAAACATTTCACTAGGGATTTATCACCGTGATAAGCTGAGAAAAGTCGTATACCTGCTTATCACCAGCTTTTCACCATTTATTAAAAATACACCTCAACACAGTGATCAGGCATATTTGTGTCTGTTTATTACCTTGTTGGTGCCGACAGCACGCAAATATGCAACCTCTCAGCAGGTGGGCCTTGGCCCTGAACAGACACATATTTGCGTGCAATATTGGAAAAACAGCACTCTGCACGCTCCCCGGTACAGTTACAGGAGACTAACGAACAGAAGGTGTGCGAATAAAGACAGACGGGCCGGGTCAGAATAGGTCCTGCCACCTGGTCGCGGCATCTGTCTCTGGTCTTTTTTGAGGTTTATACTCTGTGACCAGGTGGTAGGACCTGTTCTGACATGGCCCGTCTGTCTTTATTCCCACAACTTCTAACATGACTGACAGCATCAGAGTGAATAGTACATGCATCTCCTGATATCGCCAACTATTCTTGTTCTCTTAACAACTTTATTCCAAAGCCATACAATTCCCCTGAACCCCTGAAGAAGCCAATATAGGTGAAACACGTTGCGAAACGCGCTGGGACAGGAACGAGTAATCTTTTCCTGCTAATACATGTGCTGTATATGAAGTGTATTGCCTAGCTATATACAATGCAGATGTTTGTATAATTATACAGTATCTCACAAAAGTGAGTACACCCCTCACATTTTTGTAAATATTTTATTCTATCTTTTCATGTGACAACACTGAAGAAATGACACTTTGGTGTCCGTTTATAAAAAAAATCCACTGCACAGTTCTCCGGCATTCACAGAGGAGATTGTTCTCCCCTGTGTGCCTGTTTATTAAGCGGTGTAAATTACTTCACAATTTGTGAAGTGAAGTGATCTACAAACACTTTAAACTGTGGAGAACGCCCTCATCTCGTGAGACATTACGAGATTACGGCACCAGTAATTCACAGAAACTCAGAGATGTCGGTTTTTAAGCAGTGATAAATTATCACTGCTCAGTAACGGACATTCTTGGAGGAGACCGCCCAAACAGTTAATAAAATTATTAGCCCCCCTACACTATATATGTATATATAAACACACACACATTAAATATACATATATATACACATACATTATATATGCACATATACAGGGCAGGGGGACATGGCTAACGTGTTGGGGGTCTGAACGAGGCAGGAGGAAGTCTCTAATCTTCCTCCTTCCCCGGGATTCCCTCTTCACCCCCCCCCCCCCCAATTCTCCACCTCTGAGCTGGTGAATCGGGGAGGGTGAATTCTGACCGAGATCACCAGTAAAGTGCTCAGATTGCAGCTTCATAAACTGACTGACTGTTTCTGTGTCAATGAATGACAGTTCTCTGTGTGCTGAGATAATCGGAGGAGAACGTGTTCTCTCCCCATTATCTCTGCTTTATAAACCAAAATGAACCGCTGATCACAGTTTTATAAAAGGACACCTATGCTACAATGTAAAGTAGTGAGTGTACAGCTTGTATAACAGTGTAAATTTGCTGTCCCCTCAAAATAACTCAACACACAGCCATTAATGTCTAAACCGCTGGCAACAAAAGTAAGTACACCCCTAAGTGAAAATGTTCACATTGGATTCAAAGTGTCAATATTTTGTGTGGCCACCATTATTTTCCAGCACTGCCTTAACCCTCTTGGGCATGGAGTTCACCAGAACTTCACAGGTTGCCACCGGATTCCTCTTCCACTCCTCCATGACGACATCACGGAGCTGGTGGATATTAGAGACCTTGCGCTCCTCCACCTTCCATTTGATGATGCCCCACAGATGCTCAATAAGGGGAGGGAAAATGGCTAATTGGGCCCAATTTGGACATTTTTACTTAAGGATGTACTCACTTTTTTTGCCAGCGGTTTAGACATTAATGGCTGTGAGTTATTTTGAGGGGACAGCAAATTTACACTGTTATACAAGCTGTTCACTCACTACTTTACATTGTAGCAAAGTGTCATTTCTTCAGTGTTGTCACATGAAAAGTTAGAATAAAATATTTACAACAATGTGAGGGGTGTACTCACTTTTGTGAGATACTGTATATGCAAGATAGAGACTCTACCTTCAGGGTTGTTCATTTTTCTGGAGTTTTTGCAGCGTTTTTGTACAAGTGTTTTGAAGTTCAAAAGGTCACCAATCTAAAAGAGTTAAAACGCCAGTAATCTGCCAAAAAAGAAGCTCATGTAATTTTTTGAGCGTTTTGCTTCAGGAGACAGAACGCTCAGATGTGAACAGGGGCCAATGAAATGAATGGGATTTGTCTTGTTGCGCGTTTTTAGAGCAGAGGCTTAAAGCAGAAAAACGCCCAAAAACGCCTAGATGTGAACGGATCCTTATGGTCATATATAGTTGTGTGGGAACCATTACCCGAACTTTTAGGGGTCTATGCCCCATGTTTGTCTTTTTTATCTTTAGTAATAAAAACTTTTTTTATCAGAACTTATGTATTGATATTCATTCTGAGAGGGGGTCTCAGCACCTTTAAAGTCCCACTTTTTGCATCATGGTAAAAATGTACCATGCCATCTGGTTGCAGTGCATTTCCGAAAGCAGTGCATACACTATTTTTAGTGTGGTGCAGTGCAATTTCAGCTCATTCAAAATGAATGGGCTGAAATCTCACTACACAGAACTGCATGTGAATCGCGCAGGAGCACGCAGTTCCTAGTGTGAATGGGCCCTCAGGAGGGAATTTATTATAATCAATAGCAGGGGTTTCCAAACTTTCTAAACAAAGAGCTAGTTTACGGTTGTTCAGACATTTTAAAGGTGCCAGACTAGGGCCATTGGGAGTACCCCATACCCTCGAAGCGCTAATTAATTTGACCATTCAAATTGTCCGCCGCCTACGGGAGCGCAGAGTGGAGAGGGCCACAGGATCTCTGCGTCCTACCTGGATGCTTCCCCGAGTGCCTAATTACCCAGGACCAAGCCCATCGGCAACCTCCTCCTCTCCTAAAGATCTTTCCGAGCCTATGCAGATTGGGCTCCTCCACCCATCTCTGCAACGACAGAGGTGCATGACCCACAACTTGTGCCTCTATTGTGGCGGTTCAGGGCATCTAGTGAGGAATTGCCCCGCCAAAGCTGGTAAGTGTTAAGCGCCAGTCTCAGGAGAAGTGCTATCTTTACCAAGCTCCCAATCTCACCTAATCCTCTCTATCTCTCTACAGCTTCCAGACGGGAATATCCAAGTTCCAGCTATCCTGGACTCGGGAGTGTGTAGCTGTTTTATTGACCTCTCCTTCGCTGCCCAGCATCGGATCTCTCTCAGGCCCAAGGATCATCTGATGTCTATTCGATTGGCCGACGGGTCAGCCATTAAGTCTGGCACAGTGACCCAAGAGACTTTTTCCCTCTACCGGCCCGAACAGCCGAAAGCCACTCGGAGTTCCTACTATTGGATGCAATCACTTCCCCACTGTTTCCAGTGATCCTTGGCCTCCCGTGGCCCCAAGTACACAGCCCTCACATTGACTGGAACACTGGAGAAGTTTGATTCCTGTCCCCATACTGTTTGGGTCACTGCTTCCAGCTGCCGCAGAGGGCATCACCAGCGGTGCTCTCTATCAACCCTGATCCAGACCAGGAGACCCGCCTTGCTATCCCTGAAGTGTACCACGACTTCTTAGACGTCTTTAGCAAGAAGGGGGTGGATGCCCTATCTCCTCATAGGCCATATGACTGCCCAATCGATCTGCTACCCAGAGCCGAGGTCCCTTTTGGCAGGATTTTTCCTCTTTCAGAAGTGGAGCTAGCAGCCCTCAAGGCTTACCTGGAAGAAAACCTGCAGAAGGGGTTCATCCGTCCCTGCGCATTTCTCCCGCAGGGGCCGGAATTTTCTTTGTTGAAAAGAAGGACCACTCCCTCCGGCCGTGCATTGATTATCGGGACCTTAATAAGATCACGGTCAAAAACCACTACCCCTGGTTCCTGAACTTTTCCAATGCCTTGGCTCTGCAGCTATATTCACCAAATTGGATCTTCGGGGGGCTTACAACTTAATCCGTATATGGGAGGGGATGAATAAAAGACGGCTTTCCCGACCCGTTTTGGCCACTTTGAGTATTTGGTCATGCCCTTGTAATGTAATGCTCCGGGCCACGTTTCAGCACCTGGTCAGCGATGTCTTCACAGACTTTCTTGATCTATTTGTAGTAGTATATCTGGACGACATCCTCATCTTCTCCCCCTCCCTGGAGGAACATTGTAAGCATGTCAGTGTACTCAGTCACCTACGGCAGCATGGCCTGTACGCCAACGCCCAAAAGTGTGCCTTCAAATGCACAGACATCGCCTTCTTGGGGTTCCACATCTCCACTACTGGCACAACCATGGACCCTCAGAAAGTAGCAGCTATTGTTGACTGGCCACCACCAGCAGACAAAAAGGTGGTACAGTGGTTCATCGGCTTTGCCAATTTTTATAGAAAATTCATCCGAGGATTCTCTGCCATCATCTCCCCAATAACGCAGTTAACCAAACAAAATACCTGTTTTGTCTGGACCCCGGAAGCGCAAGCCACCTTCCAAACCTTAAAGAGGCTGTTTACTTTAGCACCTGTCCTCAAGCACCCCGACTCCACGCGGCCCTACACCTTAGAAGTGGATGCCTCAGAGACCGCAGTCGGGGTGGTCTTGTCTCAGAGACAGGAACCTAAGGCTCCTTTGCACCCTATCGCTTTCTTTTCACGGAAGCTCTCCCCCCCCCCCCCGAGAGAAATTACGATGTGGGCGACAGGGAGCTTTTGGCAATTAAATCCGCCCTGTAAGAATGGCGGTATCTCTTGGAAAGAGTAGCTCATCCAGTCTTGGTCTTCACAGACCACAAGAATCTGGAATACCTGAGAACAGCCAAGAGACTTAAGCCCCGCCAAGCATGCTGGGCCTTGTTCTCCCGATTTCAGCTACATATTACGTACCAGCCCGGATCCAAAAACATTAAGCCGGATGCGCTGTCAAGGATGTTTAATGAAACTGGAGAAGTACCTCCTCCTGACACCATCTTGTCGGCTCACAATTTCTTGTTAATTCAGGAAGATCTACTAACCCGGATCAGGAAAACTCTGGCAAGCTCAGTTACACCCGCAGACTCTGGACTTTCCCTCAAAGACAGGTTTTGGTGGTCGGGTACACAAGTCTTTGTGCCAGAAGAGCTCCGCCTGACTGCCTTGGAGCTCTGCCACGACCACCACCTAGACGGACACTTCGGCCACCGAAAAACAGCCGAACTGCTTTCTCGCACCTTTTGGTGGGCACATATGAAAGACGACTGTAAGAATTACGTAGGCGCCTGCCCTACCTGCGCCAAAAACAAAACGGAGAGAACTAAGGCTTAGGGCTTACTAAACTCACTACCCATTCCTGAGCGCCCTTGGGCTCAGATCTCAATGGACTTTATTGTGGGATTGCCCCCATCTGCAGGCTTCACAACAATTTTCGTGGTGGTCGACCGCCTCACGAAGCTGGCTCACTTCATTTACATGAGGGGCACCCCCTCGGCCACAGAAACTGCCAAAGTATTCATCAGGGAAGTTGTCCGCCTCTACGGCATTCCAAAAGACATAGTATCTGATAGAGGGGTGCAGTTCACGTCCGAGTCTGGAGGTCCCTGTGTTCTATTTTGGGGATTAAATTGGCCTTCTCTTCAGCCTACCACCCGCAGTCCAATGGCCAAACAGAAAGAAAAACTTCTATCTTTAATTTTTTATTTTTATTCTTATTTTTTGTTTCTATGCGATTTTGGCACCAATGAACGCATACACATACGATCGCATGATATGCGATATTGACTTGACTGCCGCAACTTTTATTTTTATTTTATTTTTATTCTTATTTCTTTGTTTCTAATTTCCGTCCTAGGGTTTGTGCCATTCCCATATTATTTTCCCGTTAGCATAGCCCATTTACACCCTAAAGGTTCCACCCATCGCATACACTGCTAGAAGTGCTTTGCTACTATAATCTTGTCTTCACTGGCTCACCGTAGGACCGGACCCGCCTCTGTCTGCAGAGCATGTCCCGTCTGCATAATCGGGGTTCCCGCCCGCCGACATCCACCTCTGGGGCGGATCTGACGTCATACCTCCTCTATGCATCTCCGCACGGGAGATGAATATCTGAATTACTAAGCTCACATCTCCCGGCCACAAACCGCCGGGTATGCACACCCCCTTATTATGGGATTTTGATTATGCCATTCCCCGGATAAATTCCCTTTACATGCGGTTTATTTACTTCCGGGTCACCGGGATTAGCATTCTCACTATTTTATATAAATCCTCATGTATTTTATGCACACAATGTGTATGACACATCTTTCCACTATATTCATACATTCCATCTTACAATCCCTCTGGTTAACTCCATACATAGATACCTAGTCTGTTCACACCGGAAGCACTTCCCCTTATGTGCACCACGAGTTTGGGGGTGGGGTCTTGACTCTTCAGATCAATTGGTGCATGACTGCTATATATATATCACAGCATTTTGAGGCATTGGTTACCCCAGATGACGTATCTTTTATACGAAACATGTCGGGAACCTGCTGCCCTGATTTGCTGCGTTTTTGTGTTTGAAAAAGACTTTTAAGAAACTTTTTACCTTATACCTGATTGATAGGTTTTTTAACCTCATTTGTAATAAACGCACCTCATGCCAAGAGGTTTTTACACTATTTCGAGTTTTCTTTTATCTCTTCCGAATCCACCCAATTGGGGTCCATTGATCCACCCCTCTTCACCCACCACCACCGCGGACGAACGCTTGGATCTTGGGGAAACTTCCGTCTTTCAAGTAAGACCCACGTTTTCGAACGGAATGTGTGACGTTCCTTACACAGTGGAGGACACCCATCCGGAGATCCAGTTCCCATAGGAGCCACCCTCACAGGAACCATAAGAGAATCCCTGGTGGAACGCAGGATATACCATCTACTCTTCAATACATACCTTGGCACCTGGTGAATGGTCCAACGCTCTACTATATCTGAAATCTGGTAAGCCTCCTTCCTAACAAGACTGGAGAATATCTTATCCTTGTTTTATGGAACTGATTTACAGAATTTACTCAAAATTTATCTGCGGACTCTGAGCCTATCCAATCATCTTCAGTCATTCCTGCCTTGCATGAACTCCCTCAGGGTTGATTATATGTGTCTAGAAACTCACTGTTTCCCAATTGATTGTTCCTACTGGATTGGCTGAGCGCTATAACATCTGTATATTACTTAGAAAGGACCAACCAGACCCTGGAGCAATACCTCCGCTGCTACTCCTCCTACTCTCAAGATGACTGGGTCTCCTGGTTGCCACTAGCCGAGTTCGCCTACAACAACTCTGTCCATTCTGCCACCAAGCAGTCTCCGTTTTGGGCGAATCTCGGTTACCACCCTGCATTTCTGCCTGACTTTCTTCCGGAAAGTGCAATCCCGGCCACACTGGAGATTACTAAATTCCTGGAAAGTAACAATAAGCTACTACAGGAGACTCTTACGCAGACTCACGAACGCAACAAGGAGATCTTTGACAGGAAAAGACGAGGAGAACTTGAGCTCCAAACTGGCAATCGTATCTGGTTGGCAACCACCAATCTAAGACTGTCCTGCCCGTCCAAGAAACTAGGGCCGAAATTCATAGGGCCCTTTCCAATAAAGATGAGAATCAGAATTAAATAAAGATCAGAAAATATGGACTTTGCAAGCATGCGTTACAATAAAAAAACACTTTATTGATTACAAAACAGGCCCTAAGGCTTTTTACATAATTGGAATACTATTTAAAAGCATAGATAACCCGAACAAATGCACATGACAAGTTGAGTTGCACTAATTTTCTCTAAACGTCTACCAACCCCCGAAGGGTGGGGTTGAAGAGAGGAGAGAGTGTGTCTACAAGATATATATACTCATGAACAAACTGGAGGTGGATCCCATAGACCTCAATGATGAAAAATATGTTTTTAATGCATCTCTGGGGTCTACCACAGGTGCATAATTACATCACAGCAGTAATAATTATATATATATAAAGGGATTCGAACCACCAGGATAAAGGAACTTGAGAGGCTCTACTAGTTTCGCGCCGTGGGTGAACGCTTCCTCTGGAGCCTTTAGTAGTAATCTATCAAGATAAATATAGTCATGTCAGTGCACAAATACATTATATGATTTAAAAAACTTGATGTTATTCATCTTATAAATATCACTGTTGTCGCCTGACCAGGCACGAGGTGCATTCACCTTTCTGGTAAGAACTTTGTCTTTGTTAGACCATCCACCTACTTACTACAGATATCTTTGGCCTAGAGTGATGCTCTGGTGGCCCTGTATACCGCTCTCTGGTGGCCCTGTATACTGCTTTGGTGGCCCTGTATACTGCTCCCTGGTGGCCCTGTATACTGCTCTGGTGGCCCTGTATACTGCTCTCTGGTGGCCCTGTATACTGCTCCCTGGTGGCCCTGTATACTGCTCTGGTGGCCCTGTATACTGCTCTCAGGTGGCCCTGTATACCGCTCTCTGGTGGCCCTGTATACCGCTCTCT
>BLSH010308116.1:415950-428378 GCA_018402905.1 Glandirana rugosa
TCTAAGGGTTAACTATGTTCCCTGGGCGTGTTCTAACTGTATGGGGGATGCCCTAACAGGGGAAGGGAAGTTATCACAGCCTTCACGTACAGGAAGGCTGTGATCACAGCCCTTCCCCCTCACACAGAGCGGAGGTCCGTGTTTACATACACGGACCTCCGCTCCTTCACTCCGGGGGGGCCATCGCGGGTAGCCGGCGGCAATCGAAGCCGCCGCTCCCTGGCCCTCCCCGAACACAGTGGGTGCGCTCACTAAACTCGTTCCCGCAAATCGCCGACGCGAGCCACTTTGCCGCCGTCAGATACCGATCGGCGGTCGGCAAGTGGTTAAACTTCTCCACAACAGTATCTGGGACCTGCCTGGTGTGTTCCTTGTTCTTCATGATGCTCTCTACGCTTTAAACGGACCTCTGAGACTATCACAGTGCAGGTGCATTTATACGGAGATTTGATTACACACAGGTGGATTCTATTTATCATCATTAGTCATTGAGGTCAACATTGGATCATTCAGAGATCCTCACTGAACTTCTGGAGAGAGTTTGCTGCACTGAAAGTAAAGGGGCTGAATAATTTTGCACGCCCAATTTTTCAGTTTTTTATTTGTTAAAGTTTGAAATATCCAATAAATTTCGTTCCACTTCATGATTGTGTCCCACTTGTTGATTCTTCACAAAAAATTACAGTTTTATATCTTTATGTTTGAAGCCTGAAATGTGGCAAAAGGTCGCAAAGTTCAAAGGGGGCCGAATACTTTCGCAAGGCACTGTAGTATGCCTGTACACAATAGAGGAATATTAAAGCGGTAGTAAACCCGCTGACAGAATTAAAAATAAAAAAAAATCCTGCAAGAAAATCGCATAATATGTTAGTATGCATCGCATACTAACATATTATGAAATACTTACCTTAGAACGAGGCCCCCGATGCCCGAGTCGGTCAGCGCTAAGGACGCTGACATCTTTGCCCTCTTCTGTCTTCCGGGTACGCGGCTACGGCGCTGTGAGTGGCCGGAGCCGCGTGACGTCACTCCCGCGCATGCGCGCGGGAGCTCTTCGCACCGGCAGCCAGCTCTGAGATGCCGGCCGTCTCAGCCGGATCGTCAGAGCGCATGCGCCGCTAATGTCAGCGGCTGCATGCAGGGCGAATATCTCCTGAACCATGCAGGTTTAGGAGATATTCTTTTTACCTACAGGTAAGCCTTATTATAGGCTTACCTGTATGTAAAAATTGATTTTAGGGTTTACTACCGCTTTAAGTTTCTCCAACTCAGTGTATGAGCTGGGTTACAGAACACATGATCACATAATAACTATCCAGCATATATTTACATGTACTCATAGCATTAGATATGTCACATGACCAATCACTCAGCACAAAAGTATTCTGGATGAACAAAGCCTTTCTTTCTTAATTTCTGAGTTTAGGTCCACTTTAGGGAAAGAAGGGCCTGTAGTATTTTTTTCGTTAGTAATTGGATAAGTTCATCCCAGTTTATACATAGTGAGGATCAACTTCGCTTAGCTGTAGAATAAAGCAAGCAATTCCTTCATGCACTACAACAGTGTTTCTCAACTCCAGTCCTCAAGGCACACCAACAGGTCATGTTTTCAAGATTTCCATTATTTTGCACAGGTGCTTTGATCAGTTTCACTTCCTTATTAATTACAACAGTTTCATCTGAGGGAAATCCTGAAAACAAGACCTGTTGGTGCGTCTTGAGGACTGGAGTTGAGAAACACTGCACTACAATCATTCACTGTCCAGCTAAGTTGTCTTCAGAGGGATAATGTCAAAGAGGAACCAGATCAACTACAAGCATTGAGGTTTACACAGACGTCAATAAAAGTGAAGCTACGTCTGTTATCTCACATAACTTCCTGGTTGTTGTTTTTTTCCTACCTGCAGGAAGGCCTCACCCAGCTCCACTCCTTGGCCCTGTTCTCTTCTGCGTGTTTTATGTGTGTTTTAGGCACAGTGCCTTTAAAAATATCAATAATCAATCTATAGTCAACAATCTAATCGATCGATATGCCCCACAGGGAAGTGGATTTCTATCAATACTTAAAGTAGAGTTCCAGACCTGTGTAAAAAATATATCTGTGTACTTACCTATTTTAAGGTAAGGTGACCAGATTTTTCAAATGAAATGGACATATTTTTTTTTTTTTTTTACTAGTAATGGTGGCAATCAGGGACTTATAGTGGGACTGCGCTATTGCGGCAGACAAATCAGACTCTAAGTGACACTGTTGATACTTTGTGGGAACCAGTGACACTAATACAGCGATCAGTGCTTAAAATATGCACTGTCACTGTACTAATGGCACTGGTTGGGAAGGGGTTAACATCTAGGGCAATCAAAAGGTTAAATGTTTGCCTAACCAGTGTTTTCTCACTGTGGGGGAGGTGCTTTTACTAAGGGAAAGCATAGATCCCTGTCCCTGCTTTACAGAAACACAGGATCAATGCTTTCCATAATATGACAGAATGGTGATCTGCCTTGTTTACATAGGCATACCACTGTTCTGCCTTTGTACAGAATGATCGGTGGGTACTGGCGGACATCGAGTCTACCGGACCCGCTGATTAACTCCGATACCCAGAAATGCAGGTTCACGTATATATACATTATCTTGCGCAGCACAAAAGGGGCACAGAAAATGAAAAAAAATACATCCCCCATAAGCTAGTAGGAGCGGCAGAGCGGGGGAGGGCAGAGTTTTAAGCATAATTGGGTGAAGCCAAAATTCTACTTCAAGATATGATCAGGACATACGATTGTAAATTCAATCTCTGTATTCAACATGTAATATCATAATCAGTTTGATCACACATTTGATTGTATTCATGAGCAAAATATCTCATTGCTGCTGATCGATACAAAACCATCAATAATATGCCCCCCTGGCGAAATGACTCAGCTTGATTGAATCTGATCGAAATTGATTGGAAAGGGAAGGTACAGCTATTCAAATATTTGCAGATCTAATTGAATTGCATCAGAGTAAAAAAATCGAAAGGTGCGTGGCCACCATAAGTGTGTGACTTAGGGATTTCTGTGAACCATATTGCTTCAATTTATACCCTGCAATGGAGTTTCATTATTAACTTGTCTCTTGAAACGCCAATAGTTATCACTGTTTAGCTGACAATTTTACACCTGTCTCCATCAACAAAAGTCAGGGTGGATAAAAATCAATGATTTTTTAAAACAAAATCAAAAAAGTCTGATTTTTTTTTTTTATTTAAATCAGATTTTTTTTTTGATTTACATCGATTTTTTTTTTTTAATCAAATTTTATTTTAATAAAACGCTTTTGGAGTAAAAATCTCTCTAAAGATATTTTTCTATTTAAGATACATTAATAATTTAGTTTATTCAGCATGAAATGGAGCTTGGTTATGTAGCATGAGGCTGTATATTCTGCAATATTTACATTTTTGGTAAACTCATTCAACGAATCCAAGCTCTGCAATCTGAGATAACATGCACTGCATTGATGCATTCACACAATGTCACAGTAACCATGAGATAAAACAAAGTTCAGAAATATTCATTTATCTCATTGTTTTGCAAATCTGTGTACACTACAAACTGTATGATTGAATCGGTTCTGATATCGCTGTTTTACTAACCTGACAGCTTATTATTCTAAATTGGAAACCTTTTTTTGTTTGCAAATATTAAAGATTTTAACTACCAGTAAGAATAAGTCCTTACATTTAACCACTTCACTCCGGGACGCCGTTAAATGACGTCTCTGACTTTGAGCGGTGATATCTGAATGGTGCCTTCAGCTGCAGGCACCATTCAGATACAGTTGTTTTCCACCGGCGATTCTCTCCAAGATAAAAAGTGGTCTTAGCGGCATATTCGCCTCGAGATCACTCTTATCGGTGGCGGGAGAGGTTCCCCCCGCCGCTTTCCCATCGTCTCCGCCACTTAACGGACCATCGGCAGCAGGCGATGATCGGGTCTGTTCCCCCAAGCACAGGAAGCCGAGTGAGCGGAAGATGCCGCCCACTCGGCTCCATAACATTGCAGGGCGGAATCGATGTCACAAGTCACTTCCGCCCAATGCTCTTAAAGGGGACATTTTTTTTTTTTTGCATTTAACTGTAAATATGAGATCTGAGGTCTTTTTGACCCCAGATCTCATATTTAGAAGGTCCTGTCTTGCTTTTTCCTAGTACAAGGAATGTTTGCATTTCTTGTAATAGGAATAAAAGTGATCAAAAATGTTTTTTTAAAAGAACAGTGTAAAATTAAAAAATAAAAAGTAAAATAAATTTTTAAAAATTAAAGCGCGAGCTGGCACACAGGAGCGAACGCATAGGTAAGTCCTGCCCGCATATGAAAACGGTGTTAAAACCACATGTGAGGTATCGCCGTGATCATGAGATCGAGAGCAATAATTCTAGCACCCCTCTGTAACACAAAACTGGTAACCTGTAGAAAATTTTAAACGTCTCCAATGGAGATTTTTAGGTTGCAAAGTTATCGCCATTCTGCGAGCGGGCGCAATTCCAAAGCATGACATGTTGGGCATCAATTTACTCTGCGTAACATTATCTTTCACACTATGGAAACAAATTGGGCTAACTTAACTGTTATCTTATTTTTTCACTCAAAATTGAATTTTTTTTTTTTAAATTGTGACTGTAAGATACGGTGTGACATAAAGTTTTGCAATGTTATTTTATCCATTTGTCAACTGTACATATGCTACAACAAATTGAAACAACCAAATGTCAACTGACTCTTCTATTAACGTTTCATGTACGCAATGTATACTTATACAAGCCTATGTTCGTTTATTCTCAATAAAAACCTTTATTGAAAAAAAAATAAGTTTTGCATGGACCGCCAATTTTATTCTCCAGGGTGTTAGAGAAAAAAAAAATATATATATATATAATGTTTGGGGGTTCTAAGTAATTTTATAGCAAAAAAAAATGGTTTAACTTGTTAACACCAAGTCCAAAAAACAGGCCCGGTATTGAGGTGGTTAAAAAGAGCACCTGTCATTTCAGATCCATCATTGTTAGCGGGCATCCACTCTCCTGCTGCCGCCACGTCCCTCACCTTGTTGTGTCCAGGGGTAGGCAACCTACGGCCCTCCAGCTGTTGTAGAACTACATTTCCCATGAGGCATTGCAAGGCTGACGTGTACAATTACTCCCAGAGGCATGATGGGACTTGTAGTTTTGCAACAGCTGGAGGGCCGCAGGTTGCCTACCCCTAGTTGTGTCACCGCATCACCAGCCTTCCCATTAAAGTGAATGGGGCTGTCGGTAAGTCAGAGGAGGAGCCGCTGTGGGACAGAGATGACAGTTGCGCTTTAAAAATGATGATTTAAATCAAATCCACCCTGACAAAAGTTGATTGAACAATTGATTTTTGTAAAGCCGGGTGATTCCAACAGGGACAACCGCGGCTCGAGTTTCGTCTGATTTGTGATGAAATTCAAGCCGTGAATTGCAGACTTTTGTTGTATTTGCTGTCTCTGCCCAAAGGTCCCAGCCCTTTCCTGTTCTTAGATCTACCAGAAACATGACAAAGCCCATGTCTATAATCAGCTATAATACACCGTAGTAGTATAAAAGTGATCTTCCTACACCGGATCATAAAGAAAAACAGTTTATACTCACCACTATTAGAATGTAGAGTCACAGCTTCAAAAGTTACCGACAAAACCCTTTCTTGGAGGATAAACAGCAGCCCTGTGCCGAGAGCTGCAGCTTTCTTCTAGCTGGGCTTTCAGTTTCACTTATTCCAAGCCAGGGCAGGGCTATTACAGAAAATAATATGCATGCCTATCAGAGAAGCTGGCCAACAACTGACATTTACAGCACTCTTCTCAAATGTTTTTTTATATGTATGTATGCGACCAGTGTACTAAAAAAAAAAGCATAAATGGGGAGATATACAAATAGGGAATAATAAATAATAAATGCTAAACAGTGAGGATATAAGATTCTCCCCTGGTGGCCAATGGATTCTGACAGCTGGCATCTGCTGTTAGAATACCTGAACAGCGGCTGCACCTGATTGGATGCAGTGGGCACCCAGCCGACAATTTTCCAGGTTGAAGGATGTCATGCGGGAGGGTGCCAAACCACTTTAATACCGGGCACTTTCACCCCCTTCCTGCCCAGGCCAATTTTCAGCTTTCAACGCTGGCACATCACTTGCCGACCGCCCCACCTATATGTACTGCGGGCCGGCGGCTCCTACACTACAGGTGAAATCACATACAGTGGGGCAAAAAAGTATTTAGTCAGCCACCAATTGTGCAAGTTCTCCCACTTAAAAAGATGAGAGAGGCCTGTAATTTTCATCATAGGGACACTTCAACTATGAGAGACCGAATGAGAAATGTAAAGGAAAGAATGAATGGGGCCATGTATTGTGAGATTTTGTGTACAAACCTCCTTCCATCAGCAAGGGCATTGAAGATGAAACGTGGCTGGGTCTTTCAGCATGACATTGATCCCAAACATACAGCCTGGGCAAGGAAGGAGTGGCTGCGTAAGAAGCATTTCAAGGTCCTGGAGTGGCCTAGCCAGTCTCCAGACCTCAACCCCATAGAAAATCTTTGGAGGGAGTTGAAAATCCGTGTTGCCCAGCGACAGCCCCAAAACATCACTGCTCTAGAGGAGATCTGCATGGAGGAATGGGCCAAACTACCAGCAACAGAGTGTAAAAACCTTGTGGAGACCTATGCCTCGTACACACGGGTTGACAATCGTATACAACAGGTCGTACGAACGGACGTTGTATGCTAAATCGACCGTTAGTACACGCAATTAGAACAGCCGACATATGACGGTCATACAACAGAAGTTGTATGAGTAGACTAGAAAACTTTGGTAGTACCAACAACTGGTCGTACGACCGCTGTATCGTGTTGGTCCAACAAGTTGTATTGTGAAAAACATGCATGCTCAGAAGTCAGGAACAGCCAGACACAAATTACATGCACCTGAACTTTCTCTTTATAGGTTCATAACACGTCACTACGTTCGGCTTGGTCGTACGATCGTGTAGTGCATGTCAGTATGCTAGATACAACAGCCAACATACGATTTGAGCCGTTCGGTCGTACGACCGTTGCACCGCATGCACGAGACTTTACAGAAAACGTTTAACAAAGTATTGAGATGAACTTTTGTTATTGACCAAATACTTTTTTTCCACCATAATTTGTAAATAAATTCTTTAAAGATCAGACATTTTCTGGATTTTTTTTTCATTCTGTTTCTCATAGTTGAAGTGTACCTATGATGAAAATTGCAGGCCTCTCTCATCTTTTAAGTGGGAGAACTTGCACAATTGGTGGCTGACTAAATACTTTTCTGCCCCACTGTACCTGTACGTCTTTGGTACTTCTGGGTTTGCAGCATGCACGCGCGCAGCTGACGACCAATCGGGGGGGCCCAATGTCCACTGGGACCTGCCAATCATTCCCGAAAGAGGCAGAATGGCAGTCTGCCTATGCAAACATGGCAGATCGCCGCTCTGTGACGAAAGAAGACAGAGATCCTATGTTTCTGCAAAGCAGGAACGTGGATCTTTGTCTTCCCACAGTACAAGCACTCCCTAGGGACACATTTAACCCCTGATGTTAACCCCCTTCCCTGCAAGTGACAGAGCATATTTTTTTTAGCACTGATCACTGTATTGGTGTCACTGGTTTCCAAAAAGCGTCACTCATTGTCCGCCACAATGTCAAAATCCCGCTATAATTTGCTGATCCCCGACATTACTAGTAAAAATAAATAAATAAAAATTCCACAAAAATATCCCAAAGTTTGTACATGCTATAACGTTTACGCAAACCAATCCATATACGCTTATTGGGATTTTTTTTACCAAAAACATGTAGCAGAATACATATTGGCTTATACTGATGAAGAATTATCCGTATTTTTTTGTTTAAAGTGCAAAAAATAAAAACTGCAGGGGTGATCAAATACCACCAAAAGAAAGCTCTATTTGTGAAGAAAAAAGGGCGTCCATTTTTTTTGGGTACAGCGTCGCACAACCGTGCGATTGTCAGTTAACCACTTCCCGACCAGCCTCCGTCATTATACTGCGGCAGGTTGGCTCTCCTGCGTGAATCACCATAGCTGTATGGTGGCTCGCGCATGCACGATTGCGAACGGGCACTCCCCGGTGGCGGCACACTCACGTGTCTGCGGGTCAGGTGGACTCAATGTCCGCCGCCGACCCGCAATCGCCTTGTACAGAGGCAGAACGGGGATTTGCCTGCATAAACAAGGCGGATCCCCGTTCTGACAGGGGACATGTCAGAGATCTACTGTTCCCAGTGATCGGGAACAGCGATCTCTGGCATGTCCCATCCCCCTATAGTTAGGACACACCTAGAGAACACAGTTAACCCCTTGATCACCCCCTAGTGTTAACCTCTTCCCTACCAGTGTCATTTTTACATCGATGAGTGCATTTTTATAGCATTAATCAATGTAATAATGTCATTGGTCCCCAAAATGTGCCATTTGGGGTCAGATTTGTCCGCCGCAATTTCACATTCCTGATAAAAATCGCAGATCGCTGCCATTACTAGAAAAAACTATTTAAAACAATAAAAGCCCCTAAATCTATCCCATAGTTTGTAGACGAGATAACTTTTGCTCAAACCAATCAATATGCGCCTATTGCGATTTTATGTTTACCAAAAATATGTAGAAGAATATATATCGGCCTAAACTGATGAATAAATTTGTTTTTTATAATTTTTTTTATATGTATTATAGCAAAAAGTAAAAACAATCGTTTTTTTTTTTTTTTCAAAATTGTCACTCTTTTGTTTATAGAGCAAAAAATAAAAACCTCAGAGGTGATCAAATACCACCAAAATAAAGCTCTATTTGTGGGGAAAAAGGACGTCAATTTTGTTAGTGTACAGCATCGCATGGGCACGCAATTGTCAGTTAAAGCGACGTAGTGCCGAATCGCAAAAAATGGCCTGGTCAGGAAGTGGGTAAATCTTTCTGGGGCTGAAGTGGTTGAAGTAACGCAGTACCGTATTGCAAAAAATGGCCTGGTCATGAAGGGGGTAAACCTTCCGGAGCTGAAGTGGTTAAACCAATATGTTTTATCCCGTGCTCCCTTCCCTTTAGTGTTTATAACATTGGCTAATTTGATGTCGCACTTTGAATGACAATTGCGCGGTCATGCAACACTGTACCCATATGACATTTTTATCATTTATTTCACAGAAATAGAGCTTTCTTTTTGTGGCATTTAACCACCTTTTGGGTTTTTTATTTTTTGCTAAATAAACAGAAAAAGTCTAAACATTTTGAAAAAAATAAAAAATAAAATAAAAATAAATAAAAAGGGGCAGACTCGATGGACTACTCAGTCTTTTTCTGCCGTCACTTTTCTATGTTTCTATGTTAAAAAAAAAATGGGTTTTTCTTCGTTTTCATTATAAAATAAAGAAATAATCTTTCTTTATAGATTTAGGCCAAACTGTATTCTGCTACATTTCTTTGGTGAAAATAACCAGAATCAGTGTTTATTATTTAGTCTGTAGAAAACGTACAAAGTCCACAAATTATGGTATATACACTATATTACCAAAAGTATTGGGACACCTGCCTTTACACGCACATGAACTTTAATGGCATCCCAGTCTTAGTCCATAGGGTTCAAGATAGAGTTGGCTATAACAGCTTCAACTCTTCTGGGAAGGCTGTCCACACGGTTTAGGAGTGTGTCTGTGGGAATATTTGACCATTCTTCCAGAAGCACATTTGTGAGGTCAGGCACTGATGTGGATGAGAAGGCCTGGCTAGCAGTCTCCACTGTAATTGATCCCAAAGGTGTTCTATCGGATTGAGGTCAGGACTCTGTGCAGGCCAGTCAAGTTCTTCCACCCCAAACTCGCTCATCCATGTCTTTATGGACTTTATGCACTGGAGCAAACTGTTCCCACAAAGTTGGGAGCATGGAATTGTCCAAAATGTCTTGGTATGCTGATGACCTAAGAGTTCCCTTCACTGAAACTAAGGGGGCCAAGCCCAACCCGTGAAAAATAACCCCACACCATAACCCCCCTCCACCAAATGATTTGGACCAGTGCACAAAGCAAGGTCCATAAAGACATGAATGAGCGAGTTTGGGCTGGGGGAACTTGACTGGCCTGCACAGAGCCCTGGCCTCAACCTGATAGAACAGCTTTGGGATGAATTAGAGCAGAGACTGCGAGCCGGGCCTTCTCGTCCACATCAGTGTCTGACCTCACAAATGCGTTTCTGGAAGAATGGTCAAACATTCCCATAGACACACTCCTAAACCTTGTGGACAGCCTTCCCAGAAGAGTTGAAGCTGTTATATCTGCAAAGGCTGGACCAACTCAATATTGAAACCTACGGACTAAGACAGGGATGCCATTAAAGTTCATGTGTGTGTAAAGGCAGGTGTCCCAATACTTTTGGTAATATAGTGTAAAGCTGAAAATTGATCAATGCTGTGTCAGGAGCATGTAACACTTCTGCTCCTCATTCCAGCATCCTGGTTTTTGCTGTGGCATTCTCCTTGTCTGTCTGTACACCTGCAAGGTGATTGATGTTGCCAGACTCTGGGTGGAGACCAAACCTGATTTAAGTCAGCCAAGTCTGCAGTCTCATGCTTGTGATATTTTGTATGTTACACATGCTCCAAGCTCCCTGTTTGTCTGCCCTGCCCCTTGTTGACAACCTTGGATCAGATATCGACTATTCTCTGGACTTTGCCTGCCTTTTGACTTTGGATTTAACCCTGACTATTCTGAACCTTACCTGCCTTGTACCTGGACTGTCATTGAACCACTCTGCTTGTCTTCCCACCGCTAATACCTGTTTGCTTTGCTCAGTTTGCGCCTGCCCTGGTATGGTAGTCAGGCACTATAGCATTAAGTATAAGACCTGGGGGCAACTGAGTACTGGTAGGCCTGTTGTCTTATGGGGAAAAGGCAGGGCTCAAGTCCTGCGGGAGCACATGGGAACGGAGTTCCTGCAGTTTTTCCACAGCAGGAGCTCAGTTCCCCTTAGCAGCCGCGTCCTGCAGGACTGGCAGTGACTTACCGGGGGGGGGGGGTGAGGAGGTAGAGTGGGCGGGGACTCTAATAAACTAATCCTTCGCTGTGCAGCTGTTTAGAAAAAAAGCTTTTCCCGGTCTCCTGCTTTCAGCTGGGGCCGGGGACAGAAAGCGGACTATTTCTTCTTTTTCGGCTTTAGACAGATTAATCAGCTGCAGCACTCCTGGCCAGCTCCAGTGTACTGATATAGCACAGGCAAGCTTTCACTGTATAGTGTGCTGTGGCAGATTACTCTGCCTAAAGCTGAAAAAGAAGAAATAGTCCTCTTTCTGTCCCCCGGCCCCAGCTGAACAATGGAGACCCGGAAAAGTTTTCTTTTCTAAAGGGTTGCACAGCAGGAGATTAGCTTATTAGTAGACAGGATTTGGGAGTCCCCATCTGCTCTACTTCCCTCTGCCCCTCCCCCCAGTTTCCTGCAGCCCTAGTTGCCCAGCTGGTGGTGCCCAGTGACACATCTGAGGGGGTTCCCCTGCTGCCCCCCCATTGATGGGCACTGGTGAGGCTGAGCTGATGGGCACTGGTGAGGCTGCATTGATGGGCACAGGTGAGGCTGAGATGATGGGCACAGGTGAGGCTGCATTGATGGGCACTTATTAGGCTGCATAGATGGGCACTGATAAAGTTGTATTGATGGGCACTGGTGAGGCTGAGCTGATGGGCACTGATCAGGCTGCATTGATGGGCACTGACCAGGCTGCATTAATGGGCACTGGTCAGGCTGCATAGATGGGCACTGGTCAGGCTGCATAGATGGGCACTGGTCAGGCTGCATAGATGGGCACTGGTCAGGCTGCATAGATGGGCACTGATGAGGCTGCATTGATGGGCACTGGTAAGGCTGCATTGATGGTCACTGTTGAGGCTGCATTGATGGTCACTGTTGAGGCTGCATTGATGGACACTGGTGAGGCTGCATTTGCTGGGCACTGGTGAAGCTGCATTGGATGGGCACTGGTGAGGCCGAGCTGATGGGCACTGGTGAGGCTGAGCTGATGGGCGTAGTTGAGGCTGCATTGATGGGCACTGATTAGGCTACATAGATGGGCACTGATCAGGCTGCATAGATGGGCACTGGTGAAGCTGCATTGATGGGCACTGGTGAGGCTGCATAGATGGGCACTGATGAGGCTGCACTGATGAGGCTGCATTGATCGGCCCTGTGAAGGGCATTGCTGTAGATTAGGGTACACTAGTGTTGCCCTCTGGAGAGTGATCCACAGTGGATCACTTTTCAGAGGGTGTTTGATTTAATCACTAAAAACTTGCACCACCTTGCTGCAACTGCGTTTGCTATCGGAGGGGGGGGGGGGGGGAA
>BLSH010308116.1:459213-471682 GCA_018402905.1 Glandirana rugosa
ACCCCACCTCTAGCATCCAACCACCCTACCCCATCATTATCATCTTCATCCCCCTGTACCCCACTGCCAGCTTCCTACCACGCCTCCCATTGTCATCAGCATCCCCATCATCTCCCTTTACCACACCTCTGACATCCTACCACCCTGCCTCCTGTCATTATCATCCTCATCCCTCCTCATCCTTATCCCTGCCCCACCTCTGGCACCCTATCACCCTATCCCCTATCATTATAGGGGAGATATGATCTAAGCCTCTCACCCGAATGCTGCCACCATCACCCCAAACTGCATCCTATCATCCAACTAACTGTACCCTGACAGTTGTACCACACACCACAATACTGCCCGGCCACCCAGTGAGAGGTAATGATGTGCTGTAACCTCTAGCAACCAGTGAGCGATAATGATAAGCAGTAACTTCTAGCAACCAATCAATGAGCGTTAATGATGTGTACTAACCTTTAACGACTAATCAGTGAGCCTGGAGCAATCAGTGAGTGTGGACCAGATACTGTAAGTCTATGTGCATGTTTGTTTTTTGGGATGTTGGGGTGAAGAGTGAAATTGCAAGGGTTGGTGGGGCCCAGAAAAATGTTTGCCTGGGGTCCAATCAATATTAAAGATGGTCCTGGGTGTCCCCAGGCTGAAGGGGTGAGCGGGCTGGCACACACTGAGGTAAAGCCATGGAGGTTTCAGCCAGCTGTAACACCCCCCTCACACAGAGAACATCTCTGTTAGGGAAGACCTATGCTTTTTAAGGCCTTGTGCGTTTGTGCGCTCCCGTGTGCGCGCACGTGCCGGAAATGGGCCAAACGGCTCTATTTAAACCCTCAACGCCCAGCAGCCGGTGCTGTCCATTCTACAGCGTTAGTGTGTCTCTGAGAGCAACCTGTATCCTGATCTTGTATCCTGATCTCCATTCCTGTGACCCGGCTTGTCTGACCTTGATTGATCTCCGCCTGCACCGACACCCAGCTTGCCCAGGACGACTCTTCTGCCTGACCCCTTTGTGCTTCGCTGTCTGCCTGTTAACGACCCTGCCTGTACCCGACGACTCTTCAGCCTGCACCTTCTGTACCGCTTGCCAGCCAGTTGCCAACCTCAGCCTGCCTCACTACTCCACGGATTGCACGAGCCGCTGACGGACCCATCACACCATCACCAGTGTTCCTGTCCAGCCCTCATGCCCCCCTGTGCTCTGGAACCCTCTGTCTGCTCTACCAGGGGTTCCTGAACCAGGACCGTAAGAGTGGTTGCTTCCTGCACACGACAAACTCCACCACAAGGTGTGTGACAGCAACGGACAGCCATGTCTGAGTCTGCGCAGGGAGCACCCTCTCCTATGGAGGAACTATGTGTCCACTTAGCCGGCCTTACGCAGGCAGTTAAGAACCTTCAGGAAGGTTACACCTGGCTGGAAGAACGGGTTCAGGAGCTCTCTGCCCCCGCAGCTCCTGGAGGTAGCCAGGCCGCTGGGTGCACCATTGTGGCCCTTCCATCTGAACCCAAGGTCCCCCTGCCGGACAAGTTTTCAGGGGACCGTCGCAAGTTCCGGGCCTTCCGTAACTCCTGCGAACTTTATTTTGGCCTCCAGCCCCGCACTTTCTTGGTAGAAGCTACGAAAGTGGGACTGGTCATCTCTTTGCTACAGGAAGAGCCCCAGCATGGGCCCACCGATTATGGGAACAGAGAGCCCTAGAAGTCTCTACCTTGGCTCTGTTCTTTCAAGCCATGGCCCGGCTGTATGAAGATCCCCACCAGGCAGCCACTGCGGAGGTTGCATTACACACCCTCCAGAGTTCAGGTGATGGACCGCAGATACGCCATGGAACGACGCTGCACTCTTCTATCAGTTCCGCCTGTGACTATCAGAACCCCTCAAGGATGATCTGGTCCATGTGGGGGTACCTTCAACGCTGGATGCACTTATCAACCTGGCAATCCAGATTGACCGGTGCCTCCATGAGCGTCGCGCCAAAAGGGCTCCGGGATCCTTACGCCCCACCTGGATGCTACCCCGAGTCCCTTTCTACTTAAGACCGACTCGCTTCGCCTCAGCAACCTCCTCCTCCTCTCCTCCGGATACTTCTGAACCCATGCAAATAGGGCTCCTATGCCCCTCTCTCACCCCTGAGGAGAGACAGCGGAGGTTCTCACTAAACCTGTGTTTATACTGCGGGGAACCCGGACACATGGTGAGAACCTGCCCCGCCAAGTGCGGTAAGGGTTCACCAGTCTCCATCAGTGACTTGTTCAGTTCTCCCCACCAAGTCTCACATCTTTTACTTTCTCTCTCCCTGCAGCTTCCAGGATGGATTATCCGAGTGCAAGCTATAATTGACTCCGGAGCTGCTGGACGAGAACTTCGCAGCTTCCCACCAAATTCCTCTTCGGCCTAAGACCCATAAAATTGTCATCCGCCTGGCGGATGGATCCCCCATTAAGTCTGGTGTGGTGACCCATGAGACTGCCCCATTACCTGCCACCACATCTGACGGCCACCAGGAACTTCTTCTGCTGGATGCTATAGCATCCCCTCTGTTCCCCATCATCCTGGGCCTGCCCTGGCTCCAGGCACACAGCCCTAATATAGACTGGACCGCCAGGACCATCATGTTCCGATCCCCATATTGCCGTCAGCATTGGCTAAAATAGGTCGAGGAAGTTTCGCCAAACCTGTCTGTCTGTCCCTCCCGTGTACCACGGCTATTTGGACGTGTTCAGCAAGAAAGGGGCTGAAAACCTCCCGCCTCACCGTCCATATGACTGCCCAATTGAGCTCCTACCGGGAGCTGAAGTGCCTTTTGGGAGGATCTACCCCTTGTCGGAACTTGAGTTGGCGGCCCTCAAGGCCTATCTAGACGACAATCTAGAAAAGGGGTTCATCCAACCCTCCATGCCCTCTGCAGGGGCAGGTTTATTCTTTGTAGAGAAAAAAGGACCACTCTTTACGTCCCTGCATAGATTACCGGGAGATAAAACCGGATAACTGTTACCCTTTACCCTTGGTTCCGGAACTATTCCAAAGGCTGGGGTCTGCCACCGTTTTTACTAAGCTTGATCTACGGGGAGCATACAACCTGGTCTGCAGCCGAGAAGGCGATGAATGGAAGACCGCCTTCCGTACTTGTTTTGGGCACTACGAGTACCTGGTCATGCCCTTCGGTCTGTGCCATGCCCCCGCAACGTTCCAGTACTTTGTGAATGACGTATTCCGGAATTTTCTAGATTTGTTCATCATCATATACTTGGACGATATGCTGATTTTCTCTTCCTCCCTTGAGGAACAACGTGAACATGTCATCAAGGTCCTGAGCCGCCTCCGGCAGCATGGGCTCTAAGCCAAGGCCGAGAAATGTGCCTTTGAGCAAGCTAGCATTCACTTCCTGGGACTAGTCATCTCAGTGACTGGTATCACGATGGACCCTCAGAAGGTCTCCACTATCCTCGACTGGCCGCCACCTACAGACAGGAAAGGGGTCCAACGTTTTGTGGGTTTCGCAAACTTTTAAAGGAAATTCATAAAGGGATTCTCCGCCATCATTGCCCCAATCATGCAGCTCACAAAACAAAACACCCGCTTCCAGTGGACCACCGAGGCCGAAACGGCCTTCCAGACTCTAAAGGGACTATTCACGGCAGCGCCCATCTTGAAGCACCCTGAACCAACCTTGCCTTACGTCCTGAAGGTGGACACTTCAGAGACCACCATGGGGGCAGTTCTCTCCCAGAGACAGGGCTCCAAGGCTCTGCTCCATCCCGTGACGTTCTTCTCCCAAAAACTATCAGCTCCGGAGAAGAACTACGACGTGGGGGATAGAGAACTCCTAGCGATCAAATCGGCACTGGAAGAATGGCGATACCTGCTTGAGGGGGCCACACTCCCTATCTTGATATATACAGACCACAAGAACCTGGAATATCTGAGAACAGCCAAAAACTGAAACCACGTCAGGCCCATTGGGCACTTTTCTTTTCAAGGTTCCTGTTTCACTTAACTTACACGCTAAGGTCAAAAAACGTAAAACCAGATGCCCTCTCCAGAATGTTCAGTGATTCCGGCAACTGTGCTCCTCCGGATACTATTCTCCCACCTTGGAATTTCCTACTCTCCCAGGAGGATCTGCTGGCACAGATCAGATGATCCCTTGCCGGCTCAACCGGCCCTCTAGATCCCAGGTTGTCGGCTAGGGACGGGCTATGGTGGTACAGTCAGCGAGTCTTCATTCCGGTGGAACAACGCCCCGCTGTCTTGGGTCTGTGCCATGATCATAAGTTAGCTGGGCACTTTGGAGCCCACAAAACAACTGAATTGCTCTCACGCTGCTTTTGGTGGCCACTGGCAGAAGAAGACTGTAGGAAATATGTTAACATGTGCACTACTTGTGCACAAAACAAGACGGACAAAGCCAAAGCTTGGGGTCTCCTGAATCCACTCCCTGTACCCGAACGCCCATGGACCCGGATAGCTATGGACTTTATTGTGGAACTACCCCCATCCAAAGGCTATACTACCATCTTTGTGGTCGTGGACCGCATGACTAAGATGGCCCATTTTCTGCCCATGAAGGGCACACCCACGGCCGCAGAAACGGCAGAAATCTTTGTCCGGGAGATTGTCCGACTCCACGGGGTACCACTCAGCATTGTGTCAGACCGCGGGGTCCAGTTCACCTCCAGATTCTGGAGTGCCCTGTGTTCCGAAAAACACAGTATCGACGTTACAGGAAACCCTAGATTTCTTTAAGGAAAATACCCAGCTTCTGCAGGACACACTTTCCAGGACTATGGAACTCACTAAGGAAGCCTTTGACAAGAAAAGGCAGGGAGAGCTGGAACTACAACCGGGTGACTTGGTCTGGTTGGCCACCAGGAAATTGAAGCTAGCTTGTCCTTCAAGGAAGCTGGGCCCCAGATTTGTCGGTCCCTTCCCGGTGAAGAGAAGAGTTAACAGGGTGACTTATGAACTGGTCCTACCTTCATCCTTACGTGTGCACCCACTTCCACGTCTTCCACGTATCTTTACTCAAGCCAGTCCCTCCAGATCCCTTCCCGGGACAGAAAAAGGGCCCGCCAAAACCAGTCCTTGTAAATGGAGAGGAGGATTTTGAGGTCGAGGCCATCCTGCATTGCCGGAAGAGGGGTAGCTTAACCCAGTACTTAGTAAAATAGAAGGGGTATGGCCCCAAGGAAAACTCTTGGGAACTGGAGTCAAACATCCATGCCGCAGAGTTAATCCAAGTTTTTAAGAGAAACCGCCTGGAAGTTGGTACCCGGCGAGGCATCCGGAGGCTGCCCCTTGGGGGGGGCAATGTTAGGGAAGACCAATGCTTTTTATGGACTTGTGCACGCGCCCGTGCACTCCCGTGCGTGCCCGTGCACTCCCGTGCGCGCGAACGTGCCAGAAACTGCGCCAAACGGCTCTATTTAAACCCTCAACGCCCAGCAGCTGGTGCTGTCTGTTCTACAGCGTTAGTGTGTCTCTGAGAGCAACCTGTATCCTGATCTTGTATCCTGATCTCCGTTCCTCTGACCTTGATTCAGCCTGCACTTTCTGTACCGCTTGCCAGCCGGTTGCCAACCTCAGCCTGCCTCACTACTCTGCGGATTGCACGAGCTGCTGACGGACCCATCACACCATCACCAGTGTTCCTGTCCAGGCCTCGTGCCCCCCTGTGCTCTGAAACCCTCTGCTCTACCAGGGGTTCCTGAACCGGGGACGTAAGAGTGGTTGTTTCCTGCACACGACAGACTCCACCACCATTAGCTGCAGCCAAAAGCAGGCTCTACCGCCGTCCTAGCCTTCTACCAAAGCCGGCACCACATTGCATGGCAGGAGTTGTAGTATTCCGCACTACACACTAGACTTTGCCCGCCGATGCCTACGCTCTGTGCAGAGACTACACCTCCCAGAATGCACCGCAGGACAGGCAAATCAAATGTGTTGGATTCTCCTGCTTGTAGTAGGGGATGGAGGAGTGTATAGCGGGATCATCTGTCTGTGACGGGATTGGCTGTGGCTCTAGTGTTTGGCGCTGCTGCAGAAATGTGGTGTTACCCTGTTAGCCAGGTGACAGTTTTCTTGCCATTACCATAATAAGAACATCTCTTGTATCATGTCTGCACAGTCTCTGACCATCTCTTGTATCATGTCTGCAGTCTCTGACCATCTCTTGTATCATATCTGTAGTCTCTGACCATCGCTCGTATCATGTTAAAAGTGAAATGGTCCAGAAGTATTTAGACAGAATAAAGGTAGATAAAGCACCTGGACCAAATGGCATCCATCCACGGATCCTAAAGGAATTGAGCTGTCATTTCAAAGCCATTGTATCTAATTTTGAGGGACTCTTAATCATACCTCCCAACTTTTTGGGATGGGAATGAGGGACACCTATTAGCAAAAGTATGTGGGCATAGGACACCCCCCTTCCATAACCGCTTAAAGGAGAATTATACATAATGAATAGTTAAACCCACGAGTGCTTTTTTTTACCACTTATGCCTTCATATTATCTTTTGGAATTTACAAATGCAGCAATTTAGAAATTGGATGAAAGGTTTAGCACTGGGAAACACGTTTTGAAAGATAAATAGTGCTTTTATATACAATTATACAGATCAGACCAAAACTAGGGACAAATGAAGAGGAATGAGGGACATTGTTCCAAATCAGGGACAGTTGGGAGCTGTGCTTAATGACTAGAATAGTACCACTGGATTAGCGTAGGGCCAATGTGGTGCCCATATTTAAAAAGAGATCAAAGTCTTTACCAAGTAGCTATAGCCCTGTTAGTTTAACTTCTATAGCTGGGAAGATACTGGAGAGTTTAATAAAAGACCACATAGATGAGTTCTTGTTGGAAAAAATGTTTTAAGCAACAGACAGCATGGATTCATGAAAGACAGAAGTTGTCAAACAATCCTGATTTCTTTTTATGAGGAGGTAAGTAAAACCTTGGACAGAGGGGTGGCTGTGGACATGGTATACTTGGATTTTGCAAAAACGCTTGACACCGTTCCCCACACACGGCTAATGTGTAAGGTAAAGTCTACAGGCTTGGACAGATCAGTTTGTAAATGGATAGAAAACTGGCTAAAAGACCAAATTCAGAGAGTAGTAGTTAATGATTCTTACTCTGAATTGTCTAAGATTATCAGTGGTGTACCCCAAGGTTCAGTGTTGGGACCCTTCATTTTCAGTATATTTATAAATGATATAGGGTCTGGGATTAAAAGTACCATTTCAGTGTTTGCAGATGACACCAAGCTATGCAGTGGAATAACGTCCTTACAGGATGTCTCCAACTTACAAGCAGACCTCAATAGACTGTCTAATTGGGCGACTATGTGGCAAATGAGGTTTAATGTTGATAAATGTGCATTTGGGGGCTAAGAATATGCATGCATCGTACATACTAGGGGGAGTACAACTGGGGAAATCCAAAGTGGAGAAGGATCTGGGGGTTTTTGTAGATCATAAGCTTAATAATGGCATGCAATGCCAAACTGTGGTTTCCAAAGCAAGCAAAATCCTTTCTTGTATTAAGAGAGGTATGGACTCCAGAGATAGAGACATAATTTTGCCCCTGTACAAATCATTAGTAAGACCTCATCTGGAATATGCAGTTCAGTTTTGGGCACTTGTTCTCAAAAGGGATATCTCTGAACTGGGAAAAGTGCAGAGAAGGGCAACCAAACTAATAAGAGGCATGGAGGAGCTCAGCTATGAGGAAAGATTAGAGGAACTGAATTTATTCTCTCTCGAGAAGAGGAGATTAAGGGGGGATATGATCAACATGTACAAGTATATAAGTGGTCCATATAGTGAACTTGGTGTTGAGTTATTTACTTTAAGGTAATCACAAAGGACAAGGGGGGCATTCTTTACATCTAGAGGAAAAAAGATTTAATTTCCAAATACGGAAAGACTTCCTACAGAGGTGGTTTTGGCCAGCACAGTAGATTGCTTTAAAAAAGCCTGGATTCTTTCCTTAATGTAAATAACATAACTGGCTACTAACATTTTTAGGAAAAGTTGATCCAGGGTGAATCCGATTTCATCTCAGGGGATCAGGAAGGATTTTTTTCCCCCGCTATAGCAAATTGGATCATGCTTTGCTGGGGTTTTTTGCCTTCCTCTGGATCAACTGTGGGTGAAGGATTGTATATGGGATTGTATGGTTATATATAATTTTTCTTTTTTTTTATTGGTTGAACTAGATGGACTTGTGTCTTTTTTCAACCTGACTAACTATTTAACTATGTCTGCAGTCCCTGACCATCTCTTGTATCATGTCTGCAGTCCCTAACCATCTCTTTTATCATGTCTGCAGTCTCCGACCATCTCTTGTATCATGGAGCTGTGAAGACATGAAAAAAGAGGCGCCTCTAGGTGCAGACATACAGTAATTTATTAAAAACACACACATGTAGATTAGCAATTCACATTTGCAAGGAAACAAGTAGGCACATCTGTTGGGGACAATACCCCAGGTAGCTGATGATAGGTGAACGTAGGCGCAACACTGCTGTGTCCGCGAGGTGTAGTCTCATACGGAGGGGAGCCGAGAAACTGACCGGGCGTGTCAGCATCGGCTGTCCGTAAGAAGTCCGGAGTGCAGGGAGACAGCGTGAGGGGGTGTCTACGTCACTACTATGTGACGCATTTCTGAGCGTGCAGCCTGTGATGGAAAAAACAGGCGCGCTCTTTCCTCAGGCATGTCGTGTGAAGTGCTGTTCCCCATATATATATTGGCCAGGAGCAAACAAGCAAGTTTAGCTCTGAGGAAGAAGGCATGGCCTTCGAAACATGTTAGCTGGCGCAGCTCTCACGTCCTCTCCATCACGGTCCAGGACTTTCGCCAAGATATGTCTATTTACCCCATGCTAGGGGCTTCATGCGTATTATCATCATATGTTTGTGAGTATTTTTAATCTCTTTTTTAATAAATTTTACCCTGGGATAATGCACTAGGCCAGTGCGCCTTCTTTTTCTTCTAATATATAGTGGCATCTGAGACACCCCTATCCCCGGAAGGCAGCAAGGCCAACTCCATCATCACTGGGAAGCACTCATCCCCCATCATACAATTGCGCAGGGGTCATTGTTTTGCATTTCTACTAGCTGATGATAGGTGAACGTAGGCGCAACACTGCTGCGTCCGCGAGGTGTAGTCCTATCCAGAGGGGAGCCGAGAAACTGACCGTGTCAGCATTGGCTGTCCGTAAGAAGTACGGAGCGTAGGAAGACAGCGTGAGGGGGTGTCTACGTCACTACTATGCAACGCGTTTCTGAGCGTGCAGCCTGTGATGGAAAAAACAGGCGCGCTCTTTCCTCAGGCATGTCGTGTGAAGTGCTGTTCCCCCTATATATATTGGCCAGGAGCAAACATGCACAAGATACAAATCTGTGACTGTGCCCCCGGTGGTCAACAGATTAAATGAAAGATTAAATAAAAGAACCAAAGGATTAGAGTCCGAACATAATGGTCTAATTTTGCTTCGGACTCTAATCCTTTGGTTCTTATACCTTTGGTAGGTATGTATCAGTCCCGAAAGGCACTGTGCAAAACCTGCCAATTCGTAACACATGGACGGAAATCCTATTGCTACAAAGGAAAGACATATCAGTTAGATGGCTTTTTCAATTGTTCATCTGATCATGTGGTCTATGCCCTAACTTGCCCATGTGGCTTGATCTATGTCGGTCGAACGATCCGCCCATTGCGACAGCGTTTCGGCCGACATAGAAGATTAGTGGAAGAGGGCAAGGACATCCATAGCGTCCCTCGCCATTTCGCTGAATTTCATAATCAATCCACAGAGGGCCTGGAAGTGTGGGTAATCGAACAGATCTCCAGATCTCTCCCTGAGGCAGAGCGTTTCAGTAAGCTCTGCGCCAGAGAGACTTTTTGGATTTATAAATTGTTCTTTTGCCTGGAGGCCTTAACGAAGCAATCGAGATAGCCACTGTATTATAATACTTTCCTTCCTTATTCAGTGATTAATTTCATGTGTCTGCCTTCAGGAATGTGTATGCATTCTTCTGTGGGAGTGGCGGGTCACCTGACAGTGAGTTTATTGAGTAATGGAGTTATCTCACCCCTTCTCCCTCCCTCTGCCTCTATTCCCCCTTTTTCCCCCTTCCCCCCCCCCTTTCCTTTCCTATTTTCCCCACATTATTTGATTATGAGTTTTAATACCAGTAATTTTGTTTTTATTGAGGTATATTATGGTTTTTCCTTCTATTATTATTTTTATAAGGATGTTACTATAGTTGGTGCATGTGTGGCCACCTTAACAGGGGCTTTGACATATTGTACCAACATCAGGGATGTGGATATTAATACCAGTATATATGCTGTGTATAATTTACCTGATGATAGACAATATAGGTCGTTGATATATACATCTATATCTATATATATATCCATACCTCATTCTGGGATTTGCTGATTATTTATATCTTGTTTACAATCTCACTTACCAAGTGATTTCAAGCTATTGATTTTATTTAGTAACCTTTCAAAACTTTTCTAAAAAACTTTTTTACCAGCTATCATTCTAATTTTTCATTCATCATTTTTTAATTTTAATTTTAACTAATGTCTATGTTTTAATTTACACTTAGATTTTAGACTCTCAATATTTTTTTGTTATAAATCAAATGTTGTTGCATTTAATCTGTTGACCACCGGGGGCACAGTCACAGTTTTGTATCTTGTGGATGTTTGCTCCTGGCCCATATATATAGGGGGAACAGCACTTCACACGACATGCCTGAGGAAAGAGCGTGCCTGTTTTTTCCATCACAGGCTGCACGCTCAGAAACACGTTGCATAGTAGTGACGTAGACACCCCCTCACGCTGTCTCCCTGCGCTCCGGACTTCTTACGGACAGCCGATGCTGACACAGCCGGTCAGTTTCTCGGCTCCCCTCCGGATAGGACTACACCTCGCGGACACAGCAGTGTTTCGCCTACGTTCACCTATCATCAGCTACCTGGGGTATTGTCCCCAACAGATGTGCCTACTTGTTTCCTTGCAAATGTGAGTTGCTAATCTACATGTGTGTGTTTTTAATAAATTACTGTATGTCTGCACCTAGAGGCGCCTCTTTTTTCATGTCTTCACAGCTCCTGGATATGGCCTTTCCATAAGAGCGCTGCCCGATTGCAGACTGTGGACAAAGTATTTTAATTACATGAGACTCGGAGCCTGGCCCTGCGCCTAATATGTGTCGATATCTCTTGTATCATGTCTGCAGTCTCTGACCATCTCCTGTATCATGTCTGCAGTCTCCGACTGTCTCCTGTATCATGTCTGCAGTCTCTGACCATCTCCTGTATCATGTCTGCAGTCTCTGATCATCTCCTGTATCATGTCTGCAGTCTCTGATCATCTCTTGTATCATGTCTGCAGTCTCTGACCATCTCCTGTATCATGGGTGCAGTCCCTAATCATCTCCTGTATCACGTATGCTCTCTCTGGCCATCTTTTGTATCATGTCTGCAGTCTCTGATTATCTCTTGTATCATGTATGTAATCTCTGACCATCTCTTGTATCATGTCTGCAGTCTCAGATCATCTTCTATATCATGTTGGCAATCTCTGATCATCTCCTGTATCATTTCTGCAGTTTCTGACCATCTCCTGTATCATGTCTGCAGTCTCTGACCATCTCCTGTATCATGTCTGCAGTCTCTGATCATCTCTTGTATCATGTCTGCAGTCTCTGACCAGTTTCTGTATCATGTCTGCAGTCTCTGATCATCTCCTGTATCATATCTGCAGTCTCTGATCATCCCCTGTATCATGACTGCAGTCTCTGATCATCCCCTGTATCATGAATGCAGTCTCTGATCATCTTTTGTATCATGTCTGCAGTCTCTGATCATCTTCTGTATCATGTATGCGATCTCTGATCATCTCCTGTATAATTTCTGCAGTTTCTGACCATCTCCTGTATCATGTCTGCAGTCTCTGACCATCTCTTGCATCATGTCTGCAGTTTCTGATCATCTCTTGTATCATGTATGCAGTCTCTGACCATCTCTTGTATCATGTCTGCAGTCTCTGATCATCTCCTGTATCATGTCTGCAGTCTCTGATCATCTCTTGTATCATGTCTGCAGTCTCTGACCATCACCAGTATCATGTCTGCAGTCTCTGACCATCTCCTGTATCACGTATGCAGTCTCTGACCAACTCTTGTATCATGTCTGTAGTCTCTGACCATCTCTTGTATCATGTCTGCAGTCTCTGATAATCTCCTGTATCATGCATGCAGTCTCTGACCATCTCTTGTATCATGTATGCAGTCTCTGACCATCTCCTGTATCATGTATGCAGTCTCTGACCATCTCTTGTATCATGTATGCAGTCTCTGATCATCTCCTGTATCATGTATGCAGTCTCTGACTTCTCTACCAGTCTCTGACGTATGTACTATGTCCTCTACTAGTCT
>BLSH010308116.1:471692-481858 GCA_018402905.1 Glandirana rugosa
ACTATGTTCTCTACTAGTCTCTGACGTCTGTACTCTGTATCATGTCTGCAGTCTCTGATCATCTCCTGTATCATGTCTGCAGTCTCTGATCATCTCTTGTATCATGTCTGCAGTCTCTGACCATCTCCTGTATCATGTCTGCAGTCTCTGACTATCTCCTGTATCATGTCTGCAGTCTCTGACCATCTCCTGTATCATGTCTGCAGTCTCTGATCATCTCCTGTATCATGTCTGCAGTCTCTGATCATCTCTTGTATCATTTCTGCAGTCTCTGACCATCTTTTGTATCATGTCTGCAGTCTCTGACCATCTCTAGCCTCTATCTTGCACATGCATTTCCAAATGTGTGCAACCAAACCTCTGTTTTTAAGGCATACTGTTAGACTGTTAGACAGGTTAATTTGGCTGGTCACAAGCTGGTTGGTAAGCAGAGCTTGGATTGTTTCCTTGGCTGTTTTTTGTCATTTGTTGCCCTCCAATGCTCCTTGCTGTATAGACCAGTTAAAGATGGGGGCAGCGGCTCACTTTTTGTAATATTAACACCTGAGTCTACTTTGCTCTGGGCCAAGAGTGCATAACATGCAGGGTTCAGAAGTAGATAACGCAAAGGGTGCAGGGGTCAGGTGTAGGTAATGCAAAATGCACAGAATGCAAGGTTCAGGAGTGGGTACTGCACAGAGTGCAAGGGTGAGGGATGTGTAACATGCAGAGTGCAGAGGTTAGGAGTAAGTAATCCACAGAGTTTAGAAGCCACATGACGTCACGTGACATCAGAAGGGGCGGTGCCAGCGGGGGATGTAACCGGGTGACCCGCCCCCCTGCCTATATAAGAGCTGTCAAAGCTGAAGAGAGCTTGTCAAGGACTTGTCAAAAATAGAATAGAATTGGCTCTTTACCACGTGACTGGCTGTGTCAATCATAGCCGGTCATGTGATGTAAACAAACCGCGGTAACGAGCTGTTACAGCGGTTCTCCCTCTCACACACCGATCGTGTGTGAGAGGGAGATTGCGGTAACAGCTCATTACCGCTCACTGTGTACACCAAGCACACTGATCTACCCCCCAATAAAGAGCACCTGTCACCACCCCATCAAAGTACCTGTCACCACCCCATCAAAGTACCTGTCACCTGCCCATCAGAGTACCCGAGTACCTGTCACCTGCCCATTCGAGTACCCGAGTACCTGTCACCTGCCCATCAGAGTACCCAAGTACCTGTCACCAGCCCATCTGAGTACCCGAGTACCTGTCACCAACCCATCAAAGTACCCGAGTACCTGTCACCAGACCATCTGAGTACCTGTCACCAGCCCATCAGAGTACCCTAGTACCTGTCACCAGCCCCTCAGAGTACCCGAGTACCTGTCACCAGCCCATCAAAGTACCCGAGTACCTGTCACCTGCCCATCTGAGTAACCGAGTACCTATCTGCAGCCTATCAGAGTACCCAAGTACCTTGTACCAGTCCATCAGATTACCAGAGTACCTGTCTCCAGCCCATCAAAGTACCCAAGTACCTATCTGCAGCCAATCAGAATACCTGAGTACCTATCTGCAGCCCATCAGAGTACCCGAGTACCTATCTGTAGCCCATGCCTCATAGAATATACCTTGGGTGTTTGCTTTCCAAAATGGGGTCATTTTGTGGGTAATTCCACTGTCCTGGTGCTCCAGAGCCTTCAAAAGTGTGATAGGAATGAATTAAATTTTATGTGTAATTTATGCTCCTAGAACGCCTGACGGTGCTCCCGCCATATTTGGCCTCTGTATGTGGCCAGGGTGTGAAAAAGTCTCACACATGTGGTATCGCCATACTCGGGAAGAGTAGCAGAATATATTTTGGCAGTTAATTTTTGCCATGTACATGATATGTGTTAGAAATATCTTATAAATTGACCACTTTGTGTAAAAATAAAAGTGTTTTCATTTTCTTTCCACGTTTTTCGAAGACTTGTGGAAAAAAATGAACCATTCAAAAAACTCATAATGCCTCATAGATTATATGTTGGGGTGTTTGCTTTCCAAAATGGGGTCATTTTGTGGGTAATTCCACTGTCCTGGTGCTCCAGGGCCTGTAAAAGTGTAATAGGTCGTTAGGACATTAGATTTGAAAATTCTGATCCTAGAATGCATGACGGTGCTCCCTGCATGTTGGACCTCTCTATGTGGCCAGGCTGTGAAAAAGTCTCACACATATGGTATCGCCATACTCGGGGTGAGTAGCAGAATGTATGTTGGGGTGTAATTGGAAGTATGCATATGCTGTGTGTGAGAAATAACTTGTTATGACAATTTTGTGCAAAAAAAAAAAAAATAATAAGAATTTCTTAATTTTCCCAAGAATTGTGAGAAAAAAGTACAACTTCAAAAAACTTGCCATGCCTTTTGCTAAATACCTTGGAATGTCTACTTTTCAAAAGGGGGTAATTTTGGGGTTATTTGTACATTCCTGACATTTCAGCGCCTCAAGAAATGAGATAGGCCATCAGTGCATCAGGTGTGATCAATTTTCAATGATTGGAACCATAGCTTGTAGACTCTATAACTTTCACACAGACCAAATAATATACACTTATTTGGGTTATTTTTATCAAAGATAGGTAGCAGTATAGGTTTTGGCCCAAATTTATGAACAAAAATTACTTATTTGCAAAATTTTATCACAGAAACTAAAGAAAAGTGTTTTGTTTTTTTTTTCAAAATTTTCGCACTTTTTTCACTTATGTAGCAAAAAATAAAAAGCCCAGAGGTTCTTAAATACCACCAAAAGAAAGCTTTATTTGTGTGAAAAAAAGATAAACATTTTGTTTGGGTGCAGTGTAGCATGAGAGAGTAATTGTCATTCAAAGTGTGAGAGCGCTGAAAGCTGAAAATTGGTCTGGGCAGGAAGGGGGTATAAACGTTGTGTATTGAAGTGGTTAAGGACGCGGGCGGCCGGCATGCTGCTTAACAACCAGCTATTTCTTCACACAGAATTCAAATCAGTTGATCGTTTTTTCGACCGATCCGAATTCTAATTCTCCTGAAAAGTTGGAATTTGTTAGAAAATGAATAAACAAAACTAATTTTTCGTTACTATTTGTTACTATTTTATTAGGAGATTTGAATACATCCAAATCTTCGAATAACCAAAAATTTGTCAGAATTTGAATTGTGACCAAAATGAGTTGCACATGTCTAATAGAGGCCCTGGGGCCTATGTTGTGCTTCCTGCCCCTATTAAAACTACATTTAGGGTATGGGGGTGGCTAGGCATACAGTATCTCACAAAAGTGAGTACACCCCACACATTTTTGTAAATATTTTATAACAGCTTGTATAACAGTGTAAAGTTGCTGTCCCCTCAAAATAACTTAACACATAGCCATTAATGTCTAATGCTGGCAACAAAAGTGAGTACCTTCTAAGTGAAAATGTCCAAACTGGGCCCAATTAGCCATTTTCCCTCCCCGATGACATGTGACTTGTTAATGATACAAGGTCTCAGGTGTGAATGGGGAGCAGGTGTGTTAACCACTTTAAGACCGAGCCTCTTTTTGGAGTTTGGAGGTTATCAGTTAAAAACAGTTTTTTTTGCTATAAAATTACTTAGAACCCCCAAACATTATATATATTTTTTCTAAGACCCTAGAGAATAAAATGGCGGCCATTGCAAAACTTTATGTCACACCGTATTTGCGCAGCGGTCTTAAAAGCGCGATTTTTTTTTTGAAAAAAATTCAGTTTTTTGAGTTAAAAAATAAGACAACAGTAAAGCTAGGTACATTTTTTTCCATATTGTGAAAGATAATGTTACGCCTGGTAAAATGATACCCAACATGTCATGCTTCAAAATTGTGTCCGCTCGCGGAATGGCGACAAACTTTGCAACATAAAAATCTCCATTGGCGACGTTTAAAAAATTCTACAGGTTAGCATTTTTGCGTTACAGAGGAAGTCTAGGGCTAGAATTATTGCTCTCGCTCTAACGATCGCGACGATACCTCACATGTGTGGTTTGCACACCGTTTTCATATGTGGGCGGGACTTACGTATGTGTTCGCTTCTGTGCGCGAGCTCGCAAGGACGGTGCGCTTTAAATTTTTTTTTTTTTTTTTTAATTATGTATTTTACTTTTTAATTTTTATTTTTACAACTTTCTTTTTTAAAAAAAAAATTTTGATCACTTTTTTTCCTATTACAAGAAATGTAAACATTCCTTGTAATAGAAAAAAGCATGCCAGGACCTCCAAAATATGAGATCTGGGGTCAAAAAGACCTCAGATCTCATTTTTACACTTAAATGCATTAAAAAAAAAAAAAAATGGCAGGGGAAAAAAAAAATGTCCCCTTTAAGAGCATTGGGCGGAAGCTACTTGTGACGTAGCTTCTGCCCAGCCATGTTATGGAGCCGGGTGAAGGGCTTCAGCCGCTCACTCGGCTCACGGACACTGGGGGGGGAAGGACGCGATCATCTCCGCCGCTGCCGGCGGGTCCGGTAAGCGGCGGAGATGACCGGAAAGCGGCGGGAGGGGGGGCACCTCTCCCGCCGCTGATAAAAGTGATCTCGCGGCGAATCCACCGCTAAGACCACTTTTATCTGACTCAGAATCGCCGGCTGTAAAAAAAGATACTGGGGTTATGGTAGCTATCTGCTACCATAACAACGGTATTCCACTTCAAAGTACTGCCATCAAACGACGTACGGCGGTCCGGAAGTGGTAAAATTTGGTGTTATCGCTCTCCCTCTCTCATACTGGTCACTGAAAGTTCAACATGGCACCTCATGGCAAAGAACTCGCTGATGATCTGAAAAAAAGAATTGTTGCTCTACATAAAGATGGCCTAGGCTATAAGAAGATTACCAAGACCCTGAAACTGAGCTGCAGCAGGGTAGCCAAGACCATACAGCGGTTTAACAGGGCAGGTTCCACTCAAAACAGGCCTCGTCATGATCGACCAAAGGCGTTGAGTGCACATGCTCAGCCTCCTATCCAGAGGTTGTCTTTTGGAAATATAAGTATGAGTGCTGCCAGCATTGCTGCAGAGGTTGAAAGGGTGCTGGGTCAGCCTTTCAGTGTTCAGACCATACGCCGCACACTGCATCAAATTGGCCTGAATGGCTGTCGTCCCAGAAGGAAACCTCTTCTAAAGATAATGCACAAGAAAGCCCAAACAGTTTGCTGAAGACAAGCAGACTAAGGATATGGATTACTGGAACCATGTCATGTGGTCTGGTGAGACCAAGATAAACTTATTTGGTTCAGATGGTGTCAAGCGTGTGTGGTGGCAACCAGGTGAGGAGTACAAAGACAAGTGTCTCTTACCTACAGTCAAGCATGGTGGTGGGAGTGTCATGGTCTGGGGCTGCACTGGGGAGCTACAGTTCGTCAAGGGAACCATGAATGCCAACATGTACTGTGACATACTGAAGCAAAGTATGATCCCCTACCTAAGGAGACTGGGCCACAGGGCAGTATTCCAACATGATAACTGAATGTTGTGTAATATTTCATATACATATACAATAACGACCCCAAACATACCTCCAAGATGACCACTGCCTTGCTAAAGAATCTGAGGGTAAAGGTGATGGACTGGCCAAGCATGTCTCCAGACATAAACCCTATTGAGCATCTGCAGGGCATCCTCAAACGAAAGGTGGAGAAGCGCAAAGTCCCTATCATCCACCAGCTCTGTAATGTCGTCATTGAGGAGTGGAAGAGGACTCCAGTGGCAACCTGTGAAGCTCTGGTGAACTCCATGCCCAAGAGGGTTAAGGCAGTGCTGGAAAATAATGGTGGCCACACAAAATATTGACACTTTGGGCCCAATTTTGACATTTTCACTTAGGGGTGTACTCACTTTTGTCGCCAGTGGTACAGACATTAATGGCTGTGTTGAGTTATTTTGAGGGGACAGCAAATTTACACTGTACACTCACTACTTTACATTGTAGCAAAGTGTAATTTCTTCAATGTTGTCACATGAAAAGATATAATAAAATATTTACAAAAATGTGAGGGGTGAACTCACTTTTGTGAGATACTGTAGGTCCCTTCCCATTAATCAATGGTCCCCTGCACAGCCTCTTTGGGGTAATCCTACCCTCCACCATTTCCGTACTGTACCAGACCCTCCGTTATGGGCCACACATGGGATCAAGACTCTGGGAGAAATTATACCAGTGTGTTTCCTCTTGAACTTTTCCCAACTCTCACGGATATTTCATTTACCAGGTCGGATGCCCTTTCAATACTTTTGTAGCCAGGAGTTCAGAAATATTCCTCTGGCATACAGACAATGGTGTTCATTGCTTAACATGGGAACTCCCTCTAGTGTTTGCTTTTGAATTTAACTGTAACTGCAGCAAGGATGATGCTTTGTGGGAGTTGTAGTGTGGAAAGAGGAAACAGTCAGCAGGCTCTTAATGTGAAGGACTCCATTTCCCATCAGGCTGTGCTGCACTGGAGGCTTCTGGGAGGTGCAATGCATTGTAGGAGACTTATTTAAGGGGAAGGAGGAGCTAACAATGGCCTCTTGGGAAAGGCGGGATCGATCAGATAGGAGACATGTGTGCTGCTGCTATCAAATATAGGCCTGCGGCCTATTTACAGCGTTCCAGGTGACTGAATTATCTGCAGGTGACACAGCTAGCCATCACTTTCCAGCATCGCAGTGAGTGAACCACTGAGCCATCCAAAACTCATCTCTGCTTGGATTGAAGCCACAGCAGCTGCTGGAACAGTTGTGTCTGTCGATCAGGAAAGCTGCAAGGGGTGCAGTGGATGTCTTCTACCTCCCAGGAGCAAGCGGCCTGTGTGAACTAACGGTCCCAGCGTTGCCAGCATCATCATCTGAAGTGCCGGATTGTCTGTCTGCATACAGTCCTTTGGTGTTGGTGAGCGGGCTCAGGCCCACACATAAGAGTGCTTATACTGTCTATGCAACATCTCTTTATTGCTTCTTGGATTACCGTCGTGCATTGCAAAGTTCTTTAGTGCAGTGGAATTTAACCTCTTTGTGCCTCATCTCAGTGATTGAAATGACACCGTATTCATAGGTACTTAAATTCTCATTGCCGGCAGAAGACTGCTTGAACTCTGCAAGACAGGATTGCTGCATCTGCATCATCTCATCTTCTCCCCAGTTATATACTCAGGGCTATATGCTTGGTATTGCTTAATCTCCTAAGAACTCTCTAGCTAGAACCAGAGAAGTTAAACAGAAGTCATAATTATCTAGTGTATTTGTTAGTTATAGTTTAACTGCTAATTGATATAGCGTACTTGTGCATTATAGAATATTGTTTACCATTTGAAGCAGAATCTATTTAGTGGTATCAATTTATCCTTTGGGTCATCTATTTGAAATAGGAATTTACTGTACTATTTCTCTGGTCAGTTTCAGTAGATACTACCAAATTACCTCTTTCCCAAAGACCCATTAGGTATAGTTTAAACTCAATTGGAGGAATTTTATTTCTCATCTATTGTTGTTATTGGAGAATGGGAATGGTGAAAGTGTATAAATCATTTACTCCCTTTGTTCACCAGAATCCCCAGTTTTGACTACCTATGTGAAGGATTGTGATACTTGCTGTTTTAAAGTTGCAGAAACCAGAGTTAAAGTAAACCTTTACAACTCTACCTAAGTTGTGGTCTCCATTACTGAAATAGAACTATTGTTCATATAACCTTGCAATATGAGTGAACCAAGAGTGTCAGGGGTGGTGGAGGACTCTCTGAATGAGGAGATTCAAGGGGGCATTGATTCTTTAAGCAACCCTCAAGGGAGCAGTGCTACACTTTCAATTATGTCACGCCACCAGATCACAGTTTCCTTAGATGCCAGTCCTTCAAACCGACACAATTGAAGATGTCCTTACTTAGTCAGCCTGTTTCTGCTCTCTATATTGCTCTTTTGTGCATTGATTGCCCTAAGATGGAGCACTTTTGGGATCTCTGGAAGGTGCATATTCCTACTCTGGAGCGAGAGGATTGTTTGGAAGCTTGCCCTAAATTGGTTTCCTCCAGGGACAAGCTGATACAGACAAAATGTCTCCATAGGGTCCATTACACCCCAGTACGGCTGCATAGAATTCTGGGTGTGCCCCTATCTGCTACTGCTGCTCGCTCTGTCAAGGCACCTATATGCAGATATTTTGGGAATGTCCTGTGGTTCATAGATATTGGGTAGATGCCTTTGATCTCATTCATGCTCGTGTTCAGATTCGCCTTCCAGTGACCCCCCCAAGTTAGCTCTTCTGGGCATTCATGATGATGTCCACACCACGCTAAACTGTTGATATCCTACTTGCTGTACTACGCTAAGAAGGAAATTTTTTGCAATTGGGCATCGCCTTCCCCTCGGATTGTATCATCCTGGGAGGCTATAATTGACGCTGCCTTACCACTGAATAGGTTAACCAACCTTTACAGTGGCTGTCCCTTGAAATATGACCAGCAGTCTTGAGCTTTTGCCCCTTTATTTTTAACCCTTTCCATGTGTTGATTTTCCCTTTCTTGCTCTTTCTTATTCCCTCCCTTCTCTCCCCTTTATTTTTAACCCTTTCCATGTGTTGATTTTCCCTTTCTTGCTCCTTCTTTTTCCCTCCCTTCTCTCAGGCCTGTTTGTTTTGATCTGGGTTGGGAGTGACTCAGAGTAGAACTGGTAACTCACAGGCAGCATCACTGAGACCTCCCACTTCTTTCTAGAAAGTGCTGGTATTTTCTAGAAAGGAAGGAGGAGAGGAAAGGTGGAGCTGTCTGGGGTATTCTAAGGAGCCCTGACCAATCCCCAACTTAGACTGGCAGGGGGCAAGCCTCCTTAAATACCTAGGGTCAGCCCAGCTGGGCAGGAGTTGTTCAGGAAGGAAGCTGGAGATGGAGTGCTAGGCTGTCGTAGTCTTTGAAGGAGCTCCCCAGTCTGGGGGGGATGACCTTGGGCCTGGGCTCGGGTGCAGACGGGACGCTCTAAGAACACGTGGAGGTGTCCTGGACTAGAGGAATGGAAACAAGAAGAGGACAGCAGGAGAGAGCACTGCCAGACAAGTCTCCAGGGAGGAACAACAGGTCGCAGCCTGGAGAGCTGGTGAGTGATGCACAGTCAAGAGGAGAGGAGAGGACTGGGAGAGAACAGTCTGGGATGGGTGCAGAACCAGAAGAGTGGACTGTGGAGGCATGGGAAGTGGAGAGAGGCAGCTGCAGCCAGGAGGGCTGGCAGGGTCTGAAGAGGTGTTACTGGGAGCAGAGGCGGCTCTAGGCTTTGTGAGGCCTTAGGCAAAACTTAGATATGAGACCCCACTCACGCCAATAATGGAAAAAATAATTAAAGTGATAAAAATTAACTGTATTAGGAGGGTACAATATAGGGGGAGGGTAAGTGGACAGTACAGGGGAGACAGGAGAGCACAGCACAGGGGGAGGGTAAGTGGACAGTACAGGGGGCAGGAGGGTACAGTGCAGGGGGAGGGTAAGTGGACAGAGTACAGGGGGCAGAAGGGTACAGTACAGGGGGGCACAGCACGAGGAGAGGGTAAGTGGGCACAGTACAGGGGGTAGGAGGATACAGTACAGGGGGGGAGCAAAAGGGCACAGTACAGGGGGTAGGTAAGTGGACACCATACAGGGGGTAGGAGGGTACAGTAAAGTGGCAGTATTGAATAATATAGATATGGTTTCCTCAAGCAGAGCTGTGTAGGGAAGCTGCCCTCACAGATACCACCTATTCTGGCAGGCTGTCCTGGGCTAAATCTATACTGGAATGACAACTCTCCCCCTACTTTCCCCTCCAGAGTTTTTTGCTCGGTTCTGGAACTTTGCAGGGGTTATGGAAGGACCCTGAGGTGGAGCATCTTATTACTGCTGCTGCTTCTGTGGGCAGAATACTGTGCCAATCACATGGGATGAATGGGAAAGGAAGGTTAGCAGGGATTGTCACAGTACACATCCTGCCCACACAAGCAGCAGCAGTAGTAAGATGCTCCACATAGGGCTTTTTTCTTGGCCCCTGAAAAAATGGGAGTCGGGATGGGGCTGGGAACCATGGGGTAGGGGAGGAGGATGGAAAAAGGGGGGAGTGGGTAGGAGATGGAGAATGGGTAGAGGAGAACTGGAGTGGGAAAGAAAGAAGAGAGAGAGACAGGAGAGAAAGGAGAGAGAAAGAGAGAGAGAGAGAGAGGGAG
>BLSH010308116.1:518186-563568 GCA_018402905.1 Glandirana rugosa
GCGGTATGTGAAATCTCTAATTTCTGCTATCTGTCCTCAGAGCAACAGCACAGACAGCAGTAGTAAAGTAATCTATCTCAGGATGCAGGATCAGGTCTTAAAATGGCTGAATTCTGTCCCTCACGCCGTCAGCTACCTTTCCCTACACTAACCCAAGGAGCATGTGACTGCAGCACTGTGACTCCAGCTTATAAAGAGGCTGGGTCACATGATGCACTGGCCAATCACAGCCATGCCATTAGTAGGCATGGCTGTGATGGCTTCTAAGGGCAAACCAGTGAAACGCTTGTTGATTGGCTGCCCTGCAGCTTCTCAACACGTGGAGTAAAATAGCAGAACCCCGGACCGAACCCGAACGATTTTTGAAATGTCCGGGTCCGGGTCCGTGCCACGGACACCCGAAAGTTCGGTACGGACCCGAACGTTACAGTCCGGGTTCGCTCAACACTAATCAAGGCCATTTCAGTCTGGAGCCCTTCCAGCTTTGAGGTCAGAGTGGTCTGGCAGGTATTAATTGTGGCCATCAGGACATCAAAGGCAGGGGAGCCCACATGTATGGCACCATCTGCGGGTTGTGAAGCTGGCGAGTCCATGCCGTGCGCCGTACATGTGAGTGGGCCAGCAGGCAGCGACCTGTGCACTGCAGCGGATTTATGCTTCTGTTGGGCAAATTGTTTGCCTTTCTTTCATCGCCAAATGGGGGACTCAAAAAGCTGGTATCGGGTAGCGATTGCCAAATATTATCCGGGTGTCCCGCAGCAGGATAAATAGAGGATTCAGTTGCCGGACCTGGGAGCTCTGCTAAAGAACGTCTGCTCCCAGCGCCATCTTGGACACGCCCCCGAAAAAGATATATTTATTAAAGAAAATGACATGCATCCAATACCAGCACCAATGAAAAAAACAAACAAGGTGAAATGTAAAAGAAACAAGAAACCCAGTAAATGCCCTAGCTAACTAACCAATTATTACAATTAAGGAGACACACAACAGAATACTGGCAGAGAAAGGGGACAAGGGGAACAGAAGGTCGGCAGCAAAAGGACGCAGGTCACGGGGAACAGGGCTCTGGGTCAGGTACAGGAACAAGGACCAGAGGCACAGCCTTCTTTATTATTGATTGGACCCTGGACAAACATTTTCTTGGGCCCCCCATGCAATTTCGCTCTCCACCTACTCAGAGACATGCAATAAATAGCAGCTAGACTCAAAATCAGTTTACTGAATGAGATCAGGCAGCGATTGGTTGCCAGAGGTTACAGCATATCATTACCACTTACTGACTGGTTGCTAGAGTTTATAGCACAAATTACAGCTCACTGATTAGTTGCTGGAGGTTACAGCACACAATTTCTGCTTGTTGATTGGTTGTAGATATTACTGCACATCATTGCTGCTCACTGATTGGTTGCTAGATGTTACAGCACATCATCTCCTCACTGCCTGCACACCATGGACTGGGGAGGTGAGGGGACCCATCAATAGACAGAAAACTCCTAGGGATCCTGGGATCAGTGGCAGTGCTGGGGGAGGGGAGGATGTGATCAATGGCACTGCTGATTTTTTTTACAGACTGCCAATATAAAGAGGAGTTTCAACACTGGCCACCAATGTAATAGGGGTTTACACTGACCACTAATGTAATAGAAGCATTCATAGTAACCACCAATGTAAGGAGGGATTTACACTGACCACTAATGTGAATGAAAACATTCTACACCAAGCCCCAATGTAGTGAGAAGATTTACACTGACCACCTTTGTAATCGAGACATTTAGCCTGTGTTCACATTTGTGTGTGTCGGGAATGCATGCAAATCTCTTTCCTGACACCACAGAAAGTGCTGCCCTTTAGCAGATACACAGCAGTGCCATCAATTGTTTATGAAACCCTCACACATCTGCTGATATGTGCCGCGCACCGCATAATTTTGAAAAAGGCTTAGGGATATTTACATATCAATGCCGCCGGCCGCCACTCTTTACATAAGAATGCCGCGGCTATTTACATATCAATGCCGATTATTTTCATGTAAACACAGGGTCTGCAGGTGAGTCATCTGTACACAACAATAGAGCAGAGCTGGGCAGCATTAGTAGCAGTACTTTACCCTGAGATATCAGGACACAGCACAGGACTAAAGCTTCAAGCGACAAGGGAATTTAAACCAGGATAGCTGGCAAGTATTAGGCAGTTGCTTTGGGCCCCACAACAATGACAGGGCCCAGGGCATCTGCCCCTTTTGCCCTGCCTTAAAGACGGCCCTGACCAGAGGACAGAACAGGCTCAGGCAGGAACACGGCTTGCAGAGCAATAATGAAGCCCTGAACCTTTGTGAAAGGTGGGCTTATATACTCCCAGCAGATCATGTCAGGTGCAGCCTGATAACCAGCAAGTCCATCTGCTGGGAGACACCCCTGCTGGTGGCTACCAGAACTACACCCTCTGGTGCCGAAAGCAAGACCGACACACGCAGGTGAGCCAAGTAGCAACACAGGTCCTGACAGTTCCCCCCCTTAAGGAGTGGCCTCCGTACGCTCCTTTCCGCCCTTGACCTGACAGTCAAGGGCGGAAAGGAGACAGAACATATGCCCCACCGCCAGGATCTGAAGGTCTGGTTCCGGTATTAACAGCTAGCTGGACAGCGGGCAGGAAACCTGCGGAGGCAGGCAACACAGGGGCATCAAAGTCAGTCTGGGCATTAAGCCGGGGGAAACCAGTGGCAAGCTGGGCATTGGGCAGACAAGCATCCGCAGACACCGGATGAGTGGGTTCAGGGTCATCAGACATGGGATCAACAGACACTGGATCAGTGGGCACTGGTCATCAGGCATGGGATCAGCAGGCACTGGAGCAGCGGGTACAGGGTCATCATGCACTGGAGCAGTGGGCACCGGGTCAGCAGGCACTGGAGCAGTGGGCACCGGGTCAGCAGGCGCTGGATCAGTGGATGCCGGGTCATCAGGCGCTGGATCAGTGGGCACCGGGTCATCAGGCGATGAATCAGCAGGCACCGGGTCATTAGGCACTGGATCAGCAGGCACCAGGTCATCGGGCACTGGATCAGCAGGCACCAGGTCATCAGGCACTGGATCAGCGGGCACCGGGTCATCAGGCACTGGATCAGCAGGTACCGGGTCATCAGGCACTGGATCAGTGGGCACCGGGTCATCAGGCACTGGATCAGTGGGTACCGGGTCATCACGCACTGGATCAGTGGGCACCGGGTCATCACACTAAGCAGTAGGCACCGGGTCATCACACTGGGCATTAGGCACCGGGACATCAGGCACTGGATCAGCGGGCACTGGGTCATCAGGCACTGGATTAGCAGGCACTGGGTCATCAGGCACTGGATCATCAGGCTTGGCAGCGGGCACCAGGTCATCAGCCAGCACTGGATCATCAGGTTGGGCAGTGGGCACCGGGTCATCAGGCTGGGTAGAGGGCATTGGGTCATCAGGCTGAGCAGTGGGCACTGAGTCATCAGCGGGCATCGGATCATCAGAGACTGGGTCATCAGACACTGGGTCATCAGGCTGGGCAGCAGGCAGCGGGTCATCAGGCACCAGATCAGCAGACACCAGGTCATCAGGCTGGGCAGTGGGCACCGGGTCATCCATCGCCTGGTCAGCAGGCACCGGATCATCAGGCTAGGCAGTGAGCAGCGGGTCATCAGGTTGGGCAGCGGGCACTGGGTCATCAGCGGGCACCGGATCATCAGGCTGGGTAGAGAGCAGAGGGTCAGTCTGGGCAGCGGGCACCAAGTCATAAGCGGGCATTGGATCATCAGGCACTGGGTCATCAGGCTGGGCAGCGGGCATTGGGTCATCAGGTACCAAATCAGCAGACGCTGGGGTCATCAGGCTGTGCAGCGGGCACCGGATCTTCAGGCTCCAGATCAGCAGATGCTGGGTCATCAGGCTGGGCAGTGGGCACTGGGTCATCTGCAGGCACCAGGTCATCAGGATGGTTTATAATTACCGGATCGGCAGGCTGGGCATCAGGAACAGGATCATCAGGCCGGGCATTGGCCATCGAGTCATCAAGCTGGGTGTCGGGCACTAGAACAGCAGGCTGTGTAGTAGGAACGACAGCGGCCACTGGAACAGCAGGCTGGGCAGCAGGCATGGCAGCAGGTACTGGGACAGCAGGCATGGCAGCAGGTACCGGAACAACAGGCTGGACAGCAGGCATGGCAGTGGGCACTGGAACAGCAGGCTGGGCAGCGGGCATGGCAGCAGGCACTGGAACAGCAGGCTGGGCAGCGGGTACTGCAACAGTAAGCTGGGCAGCAGGCATGGCAGTGGGCACTGGAACAGCAGACTGGGCAGCAAACACTTAAACAGTAGGCTGAGTGGCAGGCACGGCAGTGGGCACTGGAACAACAGGCTGAGCAGTGGGTACTGGAACAGTACGCTGGGCAGCAGACATGGCAGCAGGTACTGGGACAGCAGGCATGGCAGCAGGTACCGGAACAACAGGCTGGACAGCAGGCATGGCAGTGGGCACTGGAACAGCAGGCTGGGCAGCGGGCATGGCAGCAGGCACTGGAACAGCAGGCTGGGCAGCGGGTACTGCAACAGTAAGCTGGGCAGCAGGCATGGCAGTGGGCACTGGAACAGCAGACTGGGCAGCAAACACTTAAACAGTAGGCTGAGTGGCAGGCACGGCAGTGGGCACTGGAACAACAGGCTGAGCAGTGGGTACTGGAACAGTACGCTGGGCAGCAGACATGGCAGCAGGTACTGGGACAGCAGGCATGGCAGCAGGTACCGGAACAACAGGCTGGACAGCAGGCATGGCAGTGGGCACTGGAACAGCAGGCTGGGCAGCGGGCATGGCAGCAGGCACTAGAACAGCAGGCTGGGCAGCAAACACTTAAACAGTAGGCTGAGCGGCAGGCACGGCAGTGGGCACTGGAACAGCAGGCTGAGCAGTGGGTACTGGAACAGTAGGCTAGGCAGCAGGCACGGCAGTGGGCACCAGAACAACAGGCTGGGCAGAAGGCATGGCAGCAGGTACCGGAACAACAGGCTGGGCAGCAGGCATGGCAGTGGGCACTGGAACAGCAGGCTGGGCAGCGGGTACTGGAACAGTAAGCTGGGCAGCAGGCATGACAGCAGGCACCGGAACAGCAACTTGGGCAGCAAAAACTTGAACAGTAGGCTGGGCAGCAGGCAGAGGGATTTCTGAACAAGCTGGTGGCTAGTGGATGGATGCATGTCAACAGATACTGAGGAGGACAGATCCGACAAAGCTTGGAGTCAAGGCCGAACAAATGTCAATTTGCACTCTCCTTGTCTAACTAAAGAGTGTACTGCATTGATGCAATCTAACAGAGCCTTTTGTGAATACACAGAGTAATGTTCCAAAAAATAGCTTTTAGCATCCTCTAATAGCCAGACAAGTGACACCACCTGAGATACATTAAAGGGTGGATTATAATCATCACCACCAGTAGGAATGCTAGACAATGCCAACTCCGCACAGGTCTGAATGAGGGGCTGAATTTCCACAAACAAAAAGTTGCCTTGATCAACCAGAGAATGAGCCAGACGGATATATTCCAGCAATTGTTCCCTAGTCTGCTCTTTCAAGATTTGGCAGTAATATTCCGTCTTCTTCTATAAGCAGAGTAAAATACACAACCTCCTCAGACTGCATCCAGTATTATGTCAGGGGATGCAAGCATCCAGTGAGGGTAAACAGATCAATTGGCTGCACCTACAGAAATCAGGACCACATGGATAAGTGGAAAAGATACATTTATTAAAGAAAATGGCATGCATCCAATACCAGCACCAATGAAAATAAACAAACAAGGTGAAATGTAAAACAAACAAGAAACCCAGTAAATGCCCTAGCTATTACAAATAAGGAGGCACGCAACAGAGAAAGGGGACAAGGGGAACAGGAGGTCGGCATTAACAGGACACAGGTCACGAGGAACAGGGCTCCAGGTGAGGTACAGGAGCAAGGACCACAGGACAGAACAGGCTCAGGCAGGAACACGGCTTGCAGAGCAATACTGAAGCCTTGAACCTTTGTGAAGGGCGGGCTTATATACTCCTAGCAGATCATGTCAGGTGCAGCCTGATAACCAGCAAGTCCATCTGCTGGGAGACACCCGCTGGTGGCCACCGGAACTACACTCCAAGTGGCAACACAGGTCCTGACAGGTTACGAGCATAGTGGGTCGGGTCGGGGAGAGAATGTAAAAAATGGTGCAACTGCAGTGCACTCCAGAAAGGGACACGGTATGGGTCTGCAGTTTTTGTCAACGTTGGCATGGAGGGCCAGTGATCAGTCTCAACAAAATGGGAGGCCCGCACCTTCCCCTCCTGTCGGAGAGTCAAGAACAGTGCCATGCCTAGCCCAGGGATGAACGGCGGGTGGAGAGGGAGGCAGGAAAGATGGTCTTGTTTCTTACTCGTAACGTGGCGCTTATCATGGGATGCGTTTTTACTGAGGGTGTCAGTTTATCATAGCACCAAAAGGCACTTTGTAAAGGGATGTTGGATTGTGTTTGCTCCAGTTGAGCCCAGAGCTTCCTTTTCGAATGTCGCCACCAGTCTATAATTCTCCCTAGATGGACTGCTTGATAATACTTTCATATGTCAGGGAGGGCTAGTCCCCCATTTAGTTTAGGTAGGGTTAGGATTTGTCGAGAGAGGCGTGGTCTGGATTGTGCCCATACAAATTTGGTGAATAAGGCATGCACTTGCCTGAAATAATGGGCAGGTATTTGTATTGATAGCACCTGAAATAAATACAAAAATTTCGGAAGGATGCTCATTTTAATTAGGTTACATCTGCCGAACCAGGAGTGCATACCTCTCTTCCATTTATCTAATAGGGCCCTGGCAGTAGAAAGCATATGGGGGAAATTAAGTTCATATGTACGGGAAACATTATTGGGAATTTGGGTGCCTAGGTATTTAATGGCTTTGCCTGACCATTTAAATTTAAAGCTGGATTTCAAGGCCGTCAAGGTAGTTGGGTCAATTTGAACGCCCATGACTTGTCGAGATTAATCTTCAGGTTAGAAAGTTTACCATAAACTTCAAACTCCCGTTGGAGATTATGGAGTGATATCACGGGATTGGTGAGTGAAAACAAGAGATTGTTCACATAAGCCGATATATTATGATGGCCATTTCCTGACCTTATTCCTGTGATGTCGGGGTTTAAGCGGATCGTACACAGGAAGGGTTCCAGAGACAGGGCAAAAAGAAGAGGGGACAATGGGCACCCCTGGCATGTCCCGTTCCCGATTGCAATTGGGTCTGATAGTAGGCCGTTCACTTTTATCTGGGCTGTCAGGTTGGTGTAGAGTTTAGTTATCCAGCTTAACATTTTCTCTCCTAGTGCCACATGTTTAAGCACTGCCATCATAAACGTCCAATTTACTCGGTCGAACACTTTCTCAGCGTCCGTACTGAAGAAAGCGTACGTCGTTTGGGTTGTAGAGGCTATATGAATTAAGTTAAGTACTTTGGTAGTGTTGTCCCTCGCCTCCCTGGTAGGGATAAAGCCCACCTGGTATATTCAGAAGGGAGATTGGCCTATAGCTACCGTAGGAGGATGGGTCTTTGCCCTCTTTAGGTATTTCAGAAATGTGAGCCTTTAATATGTCCCTGGGCAAAAGCATGTCAGAGCTTAACGAGTTAAATAAGCTCACCATATATGGGCCCAGAATCGGGAGGAAGGTTTGGAAATATTGCACTGTAAAGCCGCCTGGTCTGGAAGATTATATAGGGATGAGTAAAAGTCACGGAATGTCTTTGCGATCAGATTTGGGAGGGAGACTTTAGTGCCCAATGGGGATATGATGTATGGAACATATGTGGTGAGTCTGTGGTCTCTTGTGGATCTGGCTAAGAGTCCACCACATTTATTTACAGATTCGTATCCAACTTTACGGCCCTGTTGGATGGCTGCTTTGGCTTTATATTGTAGGAGGTCTGTAGTCTGCTGTTGAAGTGACAAAATTCTCTTTCCAGAGATGGAAGCGGGGTCTGTTTATGTTGCATTTCTACTGTGTGTATTTTGTCAAGGAGTTGTAGTAGTTGTTTTTCTCATTCTCTTATTATTTGTGCGCCATGCTTAATTAATACCCTCTAATTACTGTCTTATGTGCCTCCCACAGTTTACCCGGGTCACATTCTGGTTGGTCATTAAGTTGAAAGTAATTCCGTAATTCTGTGTTTACGTCAGTTACTACATCTGGAGTTTGTAGGAGACTTTCGTTCAGTTTCCAAAAGCGTGTACTGGAGGTAGGGATTGTCGTAAGTGTGTATCTAATGGTGATGGGTGCAAGGTCCGACCAGGTTATATTGCTGATGCTTGAATCATGCACCACTTGTAGTTGACTATGTGGGATCAGAAAGAAATCAATTCTCGAGTAGACCTTATGGGGCGTCAAGTAGAATGTGTAGTCTTTCTCGACCACGTGTTGTAATCTCCATATATCAATCAATTGTGCTTTATGGAGATGTTGTGTTATCTTCCTATGGATGCCAGAGCGGACAGAGGACAAACCTGAGGACGTTCCCATTGATGGAACTGGGGGGAAATTCCAGTCCCCCCCTAAGATCAACTGCCCCTCCGAAAACTCCATCAAGACATCAAGTGCCTCAAGAATAAAGGTGTCTTGACGTTCATTGGGGGCGTATATATGGTTGCAAAAGTTACCCGCACACCACCAACCAGACCCTTGATAAAACATATTGCCCCCCACTACCAGTTAGGATAGAATTGCATGTCCAAGGGAGTTTACCTGACAGGAGTATGCAAGCTCCTTTAGTCTTAGCATGTATATTTGTTGCATGGTACACCAGGGGGAAAAATCTGCTTTTGAGAGAAGGCATGTTATTGGTTTTAAAATGCGTCTCCTGAATGAAGGCCACATCAACTTGAGTGCTTTAGTTCACCTAGGAGCATGCGTCTCTTTTCGGGGGTATTCAGACCCTTCGCATTCAGAGAGAATATTTTGATGGTATCCATTGCCGCCAGGACCCAATGCAGGGGGGGGGGTAAGGTAGGGGGAGTTGAGGAGGTGTTAGGTAGAGGGGGAAAAGGTTGTGTAAAGAGGAATTAGTATGTAAGGGATAAAGAGAAGAGAGAAGTAATTGAAATCAGTCTAGTGTAGAAAATAAGGTAAGAAAGAAACATTTGTAGGCGGCACGTTCCAGTGAAATCACCGGATAGCAATGCCACAACCTAGGTAGGAGAGAGGTTAGACCTGGCCAAGCGAGCAGATCCCCACTCACCTACCTGCCTGAGTAAATAACACATAAACATTGCACCAGTAAGAAAAAGAATCAACATTGTGAAGCATAGTACTTTAACCAGGGTAATTCAACAATGAAAATTAGTAAATTGGCAAGTCTTGTACTCATATTTATATTATTGCTGCCCCCTGATGCATCGACCCACGTCCGTTTCCATCCTTCATATTGTGTTTAGTATACAGTATCTCACAAAAGTGAGTACACCCTTCACATTTTTGTACACATTTTATTATATCTTTTCATATTAAAACACTGAAGAAATTATACTTTGCTAAAATGAGTTTGCAGCTTGTATAACAGTGTAAATTTGCTGTCCCCTCAAAATAACTCAACACACAGCCATTCATGCCTAAACCGCTGGCAACAAAAGTGAGTACACCCCTAAGTGGAAATGCCAAAATTGGGCCCAATTAGCCATTTTTCCTCCCCGGTGTCATGTAATTCGTTAGTGTTACAAGGTCTCAGGTGGGAATGGGGAGGAGATGCGTTAAATTTGGTGTTATCGCTCTCACTCTCTCATACTGGTCACTGGGAGTTCAAAATGGCACCTCATGGCACAGAACTCTGAGGATCTGAAAAACAAGAATTTTTGCTCTACATAAAGATGGCCTAGGCTATAAGAAGATTGCCAAGACCCTGAAACTGAGCTGCAGCATGGTGGTCAAGACCATACAGCAGTTTAACAGGACAGGATCCACTCAGAACAGGCCTCGCCATGGTCTACCAAAGAAGTTGAGTGCATGTGCTCAGCGTCATATCCAGAGGTTGTCTTTGGGAAACAGATGTATGAGTGCTGCCAGCATTGCTGCAGAGGTTGAAGGGGTGGGGGGTCAGCCTTTCAGTGCTAAGATCATACGCCGCACACTGCATCAAATTGGTCTGCATGGCTGTCGTCCCAGCAGGAAGTCTCTTCTAAAGATGATGTACAAGAAAGCCAGCAAAAAGTTTGCTGAAGACAAGCAGACTAAGGACATGGATTACTTGAACCATGTCCTGTGGTCTGATGAGACCAAGATAAACTTATTTGGTTCAGATGGTGTCAAGCGTGTGTGGTGGCAACCAGGCGAGGAGTACAAAGACAAGTGGGCCTTGCCTACAGTTAAGCATGGTGGTGGGGGTGCATGAGTGCTGCCGGCACTGGGGAACTACAGTTAATTGAGGGAACCATGAATGCCAACATGTACTGTGACATACTGAAGCAGAGAATGATCCCCTCCCTTTGGAGATTGGGCCGCAGGGCAGTATTCCAACATGATAACGACCCCAAACACACCTCCAAGACGACCACTGCCTTGATAAAGAAGCTGAGGGTAAAGGTGATGGACTGGACAAGCATGTCTTCAGACCTAAACCCTATTTAGCATCTGTGGGGCATCCTCAAATGGAAGGTTAAGGAGCGCAAGGTCTCTAACATCCACCAGCTCCATGATATTGTCAAGGAGGAGTGGAAGGGGACTCCAGTGGCAACCTGTGAAGCTCTGGTGAACTCCATGTCCAAGAGGGTTAAGGCAGTGCTGGAAAATAATGGCGGCCACACAAACTATTGACACTTTGGGCCCAATTTTGACATTTTCACTCAGTGGTGTACTCACTTTTGTTGCCAGCAGTTTAGACATTAATGGCTGTGTGTTGAGTTATTTGGAGGGGACAGCAAATTTACACTGTTATACAAGCTGTACACTCACTACTTTACATTGTAGCAAAGTTTTATTTCTTCAGTGTTGTCACATGAAACAATATAATAAAATATTTACAAAAATGTGAGGGGTGTACTCACTTTTGTGAGATACTGTTTATGCCGCCCCCTACTACTTTTACATGCCCCATACAGTCACCTGTAAGCCGAAAATGAGCATAGCAGGCAGACTTTGGTAAGTGCTGACATGGAGACGGTTAAATTGTTGCCTGCAAAATATAGCGCCAGTTGGAGCATGAAAAACTCGAAATAAGGTGTCCCATAGGGGGGAAGGGGGCCACTATATCTCTGTTACCCCTAACCCTCGGGTCTAAATTCCCCTGTGGGTGGGGACAGCAGCAGATCAAAGTCCCGCCTATGCATTCTACCTTTGAATATCATTAGCAGCATACGCCTTGGCCCATATAATTTATGTTCAGTAGACAGAAAACATGACTATTTAGTATAAAGCAGCATTCGTGGGCATAGCTAGATCAACCCTCCACTGCATTGTCAGCCCGACCGTGTTCGCATATAGAGTTTCCTATAGTGGAGTTTAGATTGAGTACCAATGTCCTGTAGTTTTGCCAATCCTATTAGAACCCATTAGGCTGTGCCTCTCTTGTGTCCCTTGCATGGGCACTAAGAGGGTGTCTCTGAACCGGCCCCCATATACTTTTAATCAATTTTGTAGCATCCTGTAACTGATAGGGCCCCAATGTCTCTCCACTCTCTTACCTCGAGAGCTACATGTCTCGCTAGTAGGGGCTAGCGGCGAGTAGGTGGGTGTGTGGCTCCCCCATCCTTGCTGGAGCTAGCAGTGCTCTACCTTGATTGAAAGTCATTCAGCAGGCCTCTGTAGCCAGCTTATGGTTTATGTCTCGCGTCCTTCTACGTCTGTGCATGCGGTGGGGGTGAGATCAGCAGTACATGAGCCTTATAGCAGTAGGGGGCATAATTTCAAAGCCTTAAAACAGATGGGTCAAATTTGCGGACGTCGTCTCAGATCACAGTTATTGGGGTATTCTGATCACCCAGGCAGTAGCATGGGATGTCTGAACAGCAAGTCTAGCAGCATAAAGCAAGTGATCAGCCAAAAAAAATATTTTTAAGCATCTTGAATAGCATGGGGAAGGGTAAACACCCCTGTAATGTTTGTTTTGCTGTCTATGTTTCTGTTCAGAAGATTTCACCTCACTTCTTGTCCCAATGATAATTGGAATTTGAAAATTTTGGGTTGTGGTGGAAACAAACCTTGTTGATAAAGCATCAGTGGAAACACCTTTTTCCAACAAGAACTCTTACAGGAGTGGATTTCCCTTCCTATGGGTAGATTTCCTCTCACTTCCTTTTGTCTACCTCCGTTTGTAAGTAGGAGTCATTTGTAAGTCGGATGTTTGTAACTAGGCGACCGCCAGTACATCAAAACGGCTTACCTGTCATCCAGATGGTCTCGATAGGAGTTGAAGCCAATTCGGGACAGCAAGCAGTGCGGCTTCCAGGAATGTAAATAGGGCCGGTAGGTCCTCCGGTGTGCGTAGTGTGAAAGACTGCTGCATTTTGCGGAATGTGGCAGAAAGAGGGAAGCCCCATCTGTAGGTCCCCCATGTTTAGTGGGCTAGTTCCAACACCGGCTTTAGCATAGCACGGTATTGCAGAGTGGCCCGGGAGAGGTCCGGTAATATCCGGACATGTGCACCGACAAACTCTATGATTCCGCTTGCCATGCCTTCCGTTGGATGACCTCCTTGTGGGAGTACTGGTGTACCTTGCAGACCACATCTCTCGGTTTCCCTGGATCTGAGGGTCGGGGCCCTAGAGCCTGATGTATGAAGTCGAAGGACAAATTGGGGGGGGATTCCCCTGCTATGTCTCAGAAGATGGCTAGGGCAGTTTCCCACAGATCTTCTAGTCCCGTTGCCTCCGGCAGGCCTTGCAGTCGCAGGTTAGTCCTGAAGTTCCTCCAGCTGTAATTGCAGCCCCAATGCCGTGGAGTCATGGTCCTCCATAGCTGAGGTGGTGATAGATTGATGTCACTATATACTACTTACGTGCCTTTGACACTGCTCCGTTTGTGAGTATATTTTATGCTGGATTTTATCTTTCAATAAATGTTTTTATGGTATTGCACAAGGTCGGTGCGCCCCTCTCTCTTTTGTATTCCTCTCTAGTGTTTTCGGATTCCCATGGTCCTGAGGAGGGCAGCAAGATCTTTTAGTGCACATGAGAAATAGTGGAAATTGCATATTAAGAACTGCATCTCTGGTCAGGCCTACCCTATTGGTGTATTCATCCAAGCGCAGGAACTGTGTGGTGGAGTCATGGTGTGCCATTTGAGCTACCACTGCCGCTACCCTGTTCTCTAGTGCCGTCACTTAGGTCTCCCCGGAGTCCAGGCGCACCGAGAGGGATTGAATGTCTTGCTTAACTGCGGTGATGTCTTTCTGATGAGAGGCTTCTAGACGGCCTATGAGGGCCTCAATGTCCGCATGGGCAGCGCCTGGAGAAGTGTCCGCAGCTCGGCATCAGCTCGCAGTGTAAGTGGGTGGTACAAGGTTTCCCTATTGTCTCCATGAAACACCACTGGGGTATCAGAGAAGGTCTCTGAAGCCGAGGAGGGAGCAGGTGAAGTTGCAGGGTCTCGCGCCAGCTGTGCCACATGTGTAGTGTCTGCCAGATCTGCCATTTTAGGGCGAGATGACGGCGGCTGTGGAGTTGAGAGGTACTTTGTGATCTCACCTCCCGGTGAGGTCTTAGCGGCTTTTTTAGTACTCTTCCCTTTTCTCTTTTTAGCCGAGTATATGTCATTGTGGAATCCGATGCAGGATCATCAGTTTGGGCTCGGGCAGATAGGCGAGATCCGGGAGCTCTGAGAAGATGAAGCCTCACTCGGCCATGTCAGACCACGCCCCTCCTCAACATCTTTGATCTTCCTCACCTTCCTAACCCAATCTTCCCAACCTGGGACATTAATCCTGTCCCAGACCTAAGAACCTGATATGTTAATGGCGAGATGTCCGCAGACAGTCCCCTATACTCCTTGGGCAGCCACGGTGCATAAGCCAAATTCCTACCTGCGAGACACTTTTCCAGGGACACCCAGAGCCGAGTCTTAGTGTGAAAGCGCCAGTTCAGCAAACGCTGTAGGACAATAGCCCTATAATACTTCCTTATATCTGGTTCCTTGGCCTCCCTCCATTTTGGAGCATTTCTAATATCCGCATGGCTATTCTGGGTTTCCTTGAGCCCCACACAAATTCAGACATCATACTGGAAATTTTAGAAAAGAAAGTACTAGGTAAGGGCACCAGCACCATTTGCATATAGAAGAGTACTCGGGGGAGGACATTCATTTTAAGAATATTTACCCTCCCCAGCCATGTGAAAGCTGTTTTAGTCCAGTTTTGAAGGTCCTTCCCAACCGCAGCCAATAAGGCAGGGTAAAAAGAATAAACCAAATTAATTCGTCCGAGAAGGGCAAATAAAGTTGATAATCAGCGCCAATAGTATTCAAATGTGAAACAACCTATGAAGGTGCATATAAAAAATAGGCTGGTAACTCAGCAAAAAATTGTAACGGCCTTGGCTGCTGCTATTAACAATTCTACCTAAACCTAAACACACACAACAGTACAAATACAATATACTGTATATAGCAGCGCTAGCAACACCACTGTCGGTGGTGTCGGCCTTAAAGTGTAACCAGAATGAACATAAGTCCCAATAATGGTGATTAGTCCATAAAAATTATTTCATCTGTGAAGTCTTCAGAGTAATTCAAAACCGCCACCACACCCTGTGAGACAACGGGTTTTCCCCCTATATGGAGAGACTCACCAGATGAAAATAAATGTAATGCCCATAAAGAATCTCTCAAGGTGTCCCCACAAAAGTCTGCTCTGCTCTGTGACCCTTGATGCCTTATGGAAATTCAAGGAATCCAATGCACGCCGACTAAAGACATCCTTAAACAAACGGAACTTACATAGTGTGTTACCCTTAAACGACTTTATTGAGACTTCACACAACACCCCCCCAGGGTATGCACTTACATCAAGAATGATAAAATACAGCATTAAAATGAATCACAAATGTGACTTATAAGTCAGGCAAGACTAATCCTTCTTACAGCCAGATGGATCAAATGACCGGCAATGTTCCCGGGTGAAGGATCGTTCAGCCGACAGACAGAATAGCCGCGTGGTCACGCCCTGACACGTCTCGTCATCACTTCGTTGGAACGGAGCAGACTTTTGTGGGGACATCTTGAGAGATTCTTTATGGGCATTACATTTATTTTCATCTGGTGAGTCTATCCATATAGGGGGAAACCCTGTTGTCTCACGTGGTGTGGTGGCGGTTTTGAATTACTTCACAGATGAAATAATTTTTATGGACTAATCACCTTTATTGGGGCTTATGTTCATTCTGGTTGAACTTTAAGGCCAACATCACCGACGGTGGTGTTGCTAGCGCTGCTATATGTAGTATATTGTAATAAGGCAGGGTAGCTGCTATTATATAAGGTCTCAAAGCGGTTGATAAGTTGTATGCCCAAGTATTTTAGCGAAGACTTAGCCCAGTTAAACGGGAATGCTACCTGTAAGCTGGTCATCAGTGGGGGAAGGGGGGTTGGGTGAAGGTAATTGGTAAAATCTCAGATTTCGAATAATTTATCTTCAAATTGCAGAGTGCTCCAAATTGCTATAATTCTTTCATAAGGTTCGGCAGCGAGATCAGGGAGTCCGAGATATGGATTAGCACGTCGTCAGCATAAGCTGACAATTTGTGCTCCATGTTCCCCACCTTCAGTCCCTTAATGTCAGGGTTGGCCCAGATCAAGCGCAGCAGTGGCTCCAGTATAAGCGCAAACAATAGGGGCGAAAGGGGACAGTACTGTCTTGTACTGATCCCTATCATAAATCTGGAGAAGAGAAGACCATTGATCCTGACCTGGGCACTAGGCATTGAATAAAGAGCCATGATCCAGATCACCTGGTCAAAGGCCTTCTCTGCATCCGTAGAGAGGATGAGATAAGGGCCAGAATCCGGGTGGGTGCGTGCCCAGTGTATTTGAACTGGATGGCTCGAAGGGAATTGTCCCGAGCTTCCCGGCCTACAATGAATCCCGTTTGATTGGGGTGTACAATATTGGGGATAAGTTGTTTAAGGTGCTTCGCCAGTATCTTTGCCAGTATTTTAATATCCACATTCAGCAATGAAATAGGACGGTAATTTTGCGTTAACGTGGGGTCTTTACCCTCCTTAGGGGGGACTGTAACATGTGCCTGCAGGGTTTCGGGGGGCATCTGGTTCCCTTTAGCGATGGAATTAAAGTAGCTACACATAGGACCGATTATTAAGTGGAAAAAAGTGCTATAGTATGCCTTAGTGTACCCGTCAGGGCCTGGACTTTTCCCGCTGGGCAGGGACTTTACCGTCGCTTCCATTTCCAAGGGTGTAACAGGGGACTCCAAAGACGCCCGCTGCTCTTCTGAAAGGGAAGGGAGGCCGGAGGCTGTCAAGTATCCCCGAATATCATTTTGTCTAGTGGCTTGAGCCTCTGGTGTCTGCCCTGTGCCCAATGAGTAGAGATCAGCGTAGTAGTCACAAAACATGGAAGCTATCTTAGATGAGTGTGACACTGCTATCCCAGTTGCAGAGTGGAGTTTGTGGACATACGTCTGAACCCTCTGCTTTCGGAATGCCCTGGCGAGCATTCTACCACACTTGTTACCCTGTTAATAATATTTATGAAAAAGGTAACGCAGTTGCCTGCAGACTTTGCGGTCTAGTAAGCGTGAAAAAATGTCTCTCAGTTCCAGCAACTTCTTCAGAGATTCGGGGTCCCCATTATGTTTGTGGTGGAGCTCCGCTTGTTAGAGGGCATTCATCACCCTCTGAAAGTCTGCCTGCCGCACCTTCTTATATCTAGCCCCCTGTGAGATCAGCTCTCCACAAAGCACCGCCTTGTGTCCCTCCCAAACCATCCCATCACCCACCCCAACATTGCAATTCTCTCTAAAGTAGTGGGTAATGGTCTCAGACACCCCCGTCACCACTACAGGGTCATCCAAGAGATTGTTATTCAGTCGCTACAACCATGTTCTGTGAGCACCCTGCGGTATTGTAAAGGTGGCAGACACAGGCGCGTGATCAGAAATTGTTATATTACCCACAGATGCCGTCTGCAGTAGCTCAAAGGTGTGTTGATCTACATAAAGAAGGTCTATTCGAGTATAGACATTGTGAACTGTCTGAGGGATGTAAAACTCTCCAGATATACAGGAGGTTGGATTGAAGGGTCTTGCGGAAGTGTTTGAGGAATGCATAGGAGTGCATGGAGTGGCTATGTGACATGTCCAGTAGAGGGTCTGGGCTCACATTAAAGTCTCCCCCAGGATCAAATGACCCTCTCTAAAAATGTGAGTTGGTTTATGTTAGGGGCATATCCTGTTGCAAAGGAGTATTTCGTCTCAGTGATCGTTCCCTTCACAAAAACAAATCGTCCTAGGGGATCTGACATATGTTCTATGGGCTGAAAGGGGCAGGTTTTATGGAAGGCTATTGCCGTGCCTTTTGACTTTGGGACCGGGGAGGTACTCAAGAACCATTGGCTGAACAGGTGTGTGGGCAGTCTAGGGGTAGATTGGGGGGTGAAGTGCATCTCCTGCAGGAACAGCACCTGAGCCCCCAGCCTTTTCAATTCCACCCATAATTTGCTTTGCTTGTGTGGGGAGCATAAGCCTCTGACGTTATAGGAAATCACCTTAAAAAATGCCATGCCGATCTAAGTGAGATGTCAAGCCTATGGAGGCAGTGATGCTCACGGTGTGAGCGGTGACATATGCGGCGAGCCCTGGGAAATCAACAGATAGAGAGAGAAAGGGGAGGAGAGAAAAACACATTAATACTAACATAAACGAATGGACAGTGCATCCGAGTTGGAGTAGACTGACCAGCCTGACCTAAGAAATAACCATAGGCTAGGCGCAGGCGCCCCAGCCTACTTGCCCATCTAAGGTCTACTCCATGGGTGGGAAGTCCTACTTGGGGAACAATAACCAGCATGGGAAGGGGGTGTGAAGAGTTCTTTCACCGTTCATCGCCTCTGCATATCACAAGTATTAAACCAGGTAGTGTTGAGTCTACATATTCGTAGTTGAACACCTAAAACAAAAGGAAGTGAATCTGCTGGAGGTGGTCAAAGAAACATTAACAGTAGGGACCTTATACTGGGGAAGAGTGGAAGAGCCACCCCTTCCATATCTGGCCCAGCAACGCTAGGATAGGTCACAGTCTGCAAAAACAAGAAGGATCTGGGACAGCTGGGTATACAAAAGGGTGTAAGGCAGCTAGATCATCAAAGGTGTGGTCTGTCAGTCTCTGGTGGTAGAGGGCCCAGGGAAAGCGCCAGAGGTTCGGCGTTTGTGGCGCCGGGAACGTGTTTTCCCTTTCGTAACCACGGTTGGGAGAGGGAAAGAGCAGGGAGGTCTAGGGACCCCTCTGATGTGTAATGTTTCATATACATACACACAGTTTTTATTATATGTACATTGGTGTACCTAGGCCATACTTTATGGCCTAATGCAGCTGGCAGGTGTAGTATGTTTTATGTGTGTGCATATATACATGTATGTATATATATATATATGTATGTATATGTATGTACATGCACATGTATATATTATATGTATGCAAGGGACAGATAATGGCTCCATGATACAGCTGTTGATGGCTTAGGGTCATTATCTGTTGCTCTTTCAAGACAAAAGTAGATTAAAAGGCCTAATTAATTTGGTCAATCAAATTGCTCACTCTTAGTCACCCATGGGGGGGGGGGGGTAAGTTGTATAAGAGGGAAGCCTGTTTTAGGTAATGTATGACAGGAAAACTGGGTTCTCTGAAGGTGTCTTAATGTTGCACTATTCCTGTCATCAATATCCTCTACACCTATGTTGGATTTTATCATCTCTTGATGGACTTTGTTCTGTCTGAAGTCAATAAATGCTACTCTCTGGAAGAACTGACCGAGTGCTGCGGAAAAGTAACCATTATAATAATAACATTCATTCATCCACTACTACATCACTACACCCTCCAGTCTGAAAAGTCTACATATCCAAGCCCCAGAGCTGATTGAAAGTGTGGCAGATTGTCCTTGTTGGGTAAAATAACTTGCTTGCCTTCCTTCTTCACCTGGAGTCTAAATGGGAAGCCCCATCTGCATGAAAGACCTGCCTCCAGTATGGCATCCAGCACGGGACGCAGGGCCCTGCGCTACATAAGAGTGCGCCTAGACATGTCTTAATAGAAAAACAGCTTCGCCCCATCAAAGTCATAATATGGTTTGTTGTGCATTTTTTGCATAATGCGATCCTTCATCGTATATTTAGGCAGCTTGCAGATTACGTCCCTGGGGTTCTCTGCATCCTGAGAAGTGGGTCTAAGGGCCCTGTTTGCCCGATCGATTTCCACAGGTACATCAGCTGGGAGCCCCAGAACGTCCCTGAATATGTCTACCAGAGTGGGGATAATGTCCCTAGGAGCTGTGGCTTCTGGTAGGCCCCGGATGCGGATATTCGCCCGCCGACTGAAGTTTTCAAAGTCATCCAATTGGGAGAGCAAGGCCTCCAGTTTCTGGTCTTGGGCAGCACATTTATCTTTTTTTTTTTTTTCCAAACATTTATCTTGCAGCATGGATATGTGTGGTGTGACCTCATCCACTTTGTTCTCCAGGGATACCACTCTTCCCCCTAATTAAGCCAATAAAAAATAATCCACACTCCTCTCCTGCACATACTACCCACCTCCATACATTCCGCACTTCTCTCCTGCACATTCTACCCACCGCCATACACTCCGAACTCCTCACCTGCACATTATACCCACCACCATACACTCTGCATTCCTCACCTGCACATTATACCCACATCCATACACTCCATACTCCTCTTCTGCACATACTACCCACTACCATATACTCCACAGTCCTCTCCTGCACATTCTACCCACCGCCATACACTCCGAACTCCTCACCTGCACATTCTACCCACCGCCATACACTCCGAACTCATCACCTGCACATTATACCCACCACCATACACTCCGAACTCCTCACTTGCACATTATACCCACCACCATACACTCCACACTCCTCTCCTGCACATACTACCCATCTCCATACACTCCACACTTCTCTCCTGCACATACTACCCAACGCCATACACGCCAAACTCTTCATCTGCACATTATACCCACTGCCATACACTCCGCACTCCTCACCTGCACATTATACCCACCTCCATACACTCCACACTCCTCTCCTGCACATACTACCCATCTCCATACACTCTGCACTCCTCTCCTGCACATACTACCTACCGACATACACTCCACACTTTTAAAACGATCCCAGGGACCCACTTTTTATCTTGTACACGGGCCCACTCATTTTCATGATATGCCCCTGCAATCAGGACACTAGCTGCGGGTATTGGATTGTACATTATACACTGTTTTATGCGCACATATGTTTTAAAAAATGTGAGTCGATCACCTACTGTTTTAATATTATTTAAACCAAATAAACGGATTCAAGCTATGGATGCTTTTTCATCTCCTTTATGGTAAACCTGTTCAAGACACTTACTGGCTTGCAGAGAAGATTGAAGAATCATTGATTAACCATAATAAAAGAGCCTCAGATCCATCAGGAGTTAACACCCATTTGGCTTCCTGGGAAATTTGAGGAACCATTGATGTACAGGGTGGGCCATTTATATGGATACACCTTAATAAAATGGGAATGGTTGGTGATATTAACTTCCTGTTTGTGGCACATTAGTATATGTGAGGGGGAAACTTTTCAAGATGGGTGGTGACCATGGCGGCCATTTTGAAGTTGGCCATTTTGAATCCAACTTTTGTTTTTTCAATAGGAAGATGGTCATGTGACACATCAAACTTATTGGGAATTTCACAAGAAAAACAATGGTGTGCTTGGTTTTAACGTAACTTTATTCTTTCATGAGTTATTTACAAGTTTCTGACCACTTATAAAATGTGTTCAATGTGCTGCCCATTGTGTTGGATTGTCAATGCAACCCTCTTCTCCTGACACCTGGAGAGCCTGGAATAACGAGAGACCCCTCCTCCACCCCAGGGACACTACACACTGAGCCGCACACTATGCAGTATCTGATGACCTCTCCCCTACCTCCAGTCTAGAGCAGACACTTTAGCTGTTCCCCAGCCAGCACAACCTCCTGGGCTACTAATAAAGCAGAGCAGTGTAACCTGAGCCGGCCGGAGGAGTCCTTCGTGATCACTCTATGCTCACTGTGCTGTGCTGCCTCCGCTCTCCACTGGGGGCACTACATCCACTCCTCCTTAGACGGCAATGCAGAAAGCTGCAATCCGGTTTTAAGAATTTGTCCGGTTTTGAGATGAACTCAAAACCGGACGCAGGCTTCAAATCCCGTACTGTCCGGGTCAAAACCGGACAGGTGGCAACCCTATGTACGAGGCTTAGAAATATATTTACCTAGAAAAATGTTGACGTGTTCAATACTTATTTTACCCGCTGTATACTGCGAAGAGGATAAACTGCATGAAGTTTCAAGTCTACAAACAGACGGATGTAAGAAAATCTAATTTCTGTAAAATCAAATAGTGTATACATCCACCATGAATCACTTTTATTGTCCTGAGTGATTTGAAATGTAGGCTGGACCGTCAGGTTACCCATAAACATAAAATGATTGTTTTTTTGTTTTATTTTTAACAATAGATTTTTATCAAGATTTCCAAGGTACAAAACATAAAAAATACAGGGTATATGGCAGAGGTGTATACATATAGATTGTGGTACAGCATTACACGGAAGAGGATTCACCATGGCGAGAAGCAAGATAAGGTTATACATTAGTCAAGCAGAATTATTTTTCATTTGATAACTGGACAGTCAGATATATAGTTAAATTGGCTGGTCTCTAAATCCATATTTCCCATGCTTTATTGAATTTATTATATGACAGTGAATTGAACGCTAACTTTCAAACGTTTTATTTTCATTGACCATGGATGTCACTTCGGAGATGCTGGGAATAAATTGCGGTTTCCACTTTTTTAGTATGGCCAGTCTTGCTGCGAGAAGAACGCGGGTGACTATTTGTCTGTAGTTTACTGGAAACTTTTCAATACCTACACTCAAAATGGCTAGTTTAGGACAAGGAGAGTGGAGGATACCTGTGCAGCCAGATATTAGGCAGAAGATTTGTCTCCAAAAGCTGGTTAGTGATGGGCATTCCCATAATATATGGGTAAGGTTCCCCACTTTACCACACCCTCTCCAGCATGTTGGAGAGGCTGAGGGGGAGAACTTTGCTAGCCTGAAAGGCGTATAATGCAGGCCTCAACAAACCCCGGGCGCCAGGTCGCCATGGCGACCAGAAATCGCGTCCTGGCGAGTGACTGCCGTTCCTTCTCTCCCCATGTTAATACAGCGTGTCAGATTCAGCGAGAGCCGAGAGTTCTCTGCTTAATCTAACAGCTGTTATACTTGGCCGGCTGCCCAGGATATTTGTTACTTTTCTTCATTCTAAGTAGAAACAAACAATGTATCTTCTTCTTTCAAAGCAATTATCTCCGGGCTATCAGGAAAGTTTAACCACTTAAAGACTAAGGTGTACGTTTATAAAGCAGTGTAAAAAATTCACTGCTGACTTCTCCGGCATTCACAGAGGAGATCATTCTCCTCTGTGTGCCTGCTTATTAAGGTGTGTAGATCACTTCCCAGTTTGTGAAGTGAAGTGATCTACAAACGCTTTAAACTGTGGAGAACGCCCTGATCTCGTGAGACATTACGAGATTACAGCACCAAAATTCACAGAAACTCAGAGATGTCCATTTATTAAGCAGTGATAAATTATCACTGCTCAGTAACGGACATTCTCGGAGGAGCCCGCCCAAACAGTATATAAAATTATTAGCCCCCCTACACTATATATGTATATATAAGCACATACATACATTATATGTACACATACTGTATATACGCACATACATCATATACATGTATGTACATATATACACATATACAGTGCAGGGGGACATGGCTAATGTGTTGGGGGGTCTGAACGAGGCAGGGGGAAGTCTCTAATCTTCCTCCTTCCTCGGGATTCCCTCTTCACCCCCTCAATTCTCCACCTCTGAGCTGGTGAATCGGGGAGGGTGAATTCTGCCCGAGATCACCAGTGAAGTGCAGAGATCGCAGCTTTATAAACTGGCTGTTTCTATGCCAGTGAATGACAGTTCTCCACTTGCAGAGATAATCGGTGAAGAACAGCTTCTCTCCCGATTATCTCTGCTTTATAAACTGAAAATGAGCTGTGATCAGCCGTGATCCTTGGGATCACCGCTGATCACAGTTTTATAAAAGGACACCAATACCCTTTCTCACATTAGTGGCTTACAATTAAATATCCAGTATTTTCTGCTAGAAAATGACTTGGAACCCCCAAACATTATATATTATTTTTTAGCAGAGACCCTAGAGAATAAAATGGCGGTTGCTGCAATATTTTATGTCACATGGTATCTGCGCAGCGGTCTTTCAAGTGCAATTTTTTGGAAAAAATACACTTTTAATGAATAAAAAAAAACTAAACAGTGAAGTTAGCCCATTATTTTTGTGTATAATATGAAAGATGATGTCACACCGCGAGAAACGTGACCTTTATGCTAAGCAACAAAATTGTGATAAAGCCCTGTGTACCATCAACAATTACCACTCTATGTGCAGCCGGGCTCCAGTATTTCATGGTGACCGGAAACCCACCAGAGCAATGAAAAGTCACTGTGGGGGACACACATGTAGGCAGGAAGTGGCTGCAAAGAGGCAGCAGAAGATCAGCAGCGCTGGAATACTTTTCACCTTTTTTTTTGTATTTTATTTACAATGTCACTAAGGCTTTGTTTAGATGTGCAAGTTGGGTGGTAAAAATGTGCAGTAGAGACATGTTTTTGCCACCCTTAAGCTCCATTAGGCAGGAGATTAGGGCGTTTTACATGCCGCAGTCACAATGCATTCGGCATAATAAGGAGTTTCCCCCATAAGATTTTTTAGTGTCACTCTTTCTGGCCAGCCTATAACCCTGATGTAATGGTGGAGTTATTGACTGGCTGCTCTGCTGTGAGTAAGTTAGGGTTAGGGGCGCAAATTACTTGTCTTACCCTGGCGCTGACAACCCCACACTACGCTATAAAAAACTGGCTCCTAACTTTTTTAGCCGGCTCCTAGATTCAAGGCAAATTTGTCAAGCCCTGGTATAATACCACCTAGAGGTGATTTTGAATGTCATTTCCCAGTGTGCATTACTGTGTGTTGATTTTGGAGTTGAGTGCAGTTTTCCATTGGGTGTGGGGGATTTGTGTTTTTATTTCCTTTTCCCATTTCTTCATTGGCTCTGTTTTAATAAAGGACTGTGAGTTTTGCAGGGTGTTATACATGATAGATATCCCTTTAGTTTTAGGAGTGTCGTCAGTAATGAACTGCCATATCTGTGGGTTAAAAATAATAAATAATCCTGCGCTAGAGTGAATAGAAGTAAAAGTAACTATGCAGCTGTACAGAAAGGTCAGGTGTAACCATGTAAACATATAGTACTAAAACTGCAGCGCAAAGTCCAATATAGCCAAAGAGATGAGAAAATCCACACCGATGGTCACTATGAGATAATCCTGTGATGACAACAATTGTGTGAAAACTTCCACCCGTGACACCGCCACACACAGCTTCTTACCAGATCCCACTGACCCTCTGTTACGGAGGGTCAGTGTACGCCTCTGTATAGATCAATCCAACCCAGAAAGGCAGCAGGAAGTGCTTGTGTCATAGCAGGGAAGGCATCATCAACTTCCAAATGGGTCCCAACCGGTGGTAAATCGGGAAGTCGAGTTACGGGTGCCATTTTAGATACTGGATGCCGGAACACACTACTGTGTTTTGATGTTACCTATGCTGGTTTAACACATTGGACATGTGAGTAGCCATTCTTTTAATCTTAACCAATAAATCTTTATATTACCATCTGTGCTATTGGAGTTTTTATGTGTGTTACATGAACGATTTACCAGGGTCGTGGGATCTGGTAAGAAGCTGTGTGTGGCGGTGTCACGGGTGGAAGTTTTCACACAATTGTTGTCATCACAGGATTATCTCATAGTGACCATCGGTGTGGATTTTCTCATCTCTTTGGCTATATTGGACTTTGCGCTGCAGTTTTAGTACTATATATCTGTGGGTTGACTCTAATCCCCTTTAATGGGTAAGTTTGTAAAAGATGGTGTATTCGTAGTAGTGTGTACATTATTGATGGGGGTCGAGTTGTGCTCGGCTATGAGAGTGGATACGGGTTTTAACTTGTCTCCAACATATAGTTGTTTTATGTCGATAATACCTCCTCGACTTATTGGGTCGGTGTACAGCATTGGTATTAGTGCTTCTAGGCATTTAATAGGGAGAGGAGTATTGTCCAGGATGTCCTGTGTATTGTGCTGCTTGGCTACCTGTCTCCATGTAAGCAGGGATGCTTGTGTGGTTATTGGAAGGTCCTGCGGATCCCATTTCTTCCCGAGGTCTATTATAAGTGTATATATGAGAATGTGTGATGGACATAGTGCCGTCTCTATTTCTACCCATAGGGGGGTTTCTGAGTTGTCAGCCCATTTTCCCATTTGTGACAGGTGGGCGGCCCGGTAATGGTTTGTGATATTGGGAAGGCCCACTCCTCCTACATTTCTGGGTTTTCTTTTCCCTTGCCATATGAATTTGTGCAAAATAGAAGGTAGCGTTTTGAGTTGCGTAATGGGTATGTGCATTGGTAGGTTCCTGAACATGTATAGAATTTGTGGGAGTGTGTTCATTTTAAAAGCCGCCATCCTTCCACCCCAGGAGAGTTCTAGTTTTGAAATTCTTTTCAACTCAGTGGAGATCTTTGATAGCAGCAGGTTGATATTCATGTGTAGCATTTTTGATAAGTTTGTTAGGGTTATACCTAGGTACTTTATTCCTTTTTCACTCCACGGGAAAGGTTTAAGGTTTTGGAGAAGTTCTTTTTCTGCCTGACATATCCCCAGATCTAAAATTTCGGCTTTTGACGTGTCCATTTTGTAATAGGATATATTGCTGAAGTGGCGAAGGAGTTTGTATGCTGTTGGTAAGGACTTGGTTGGATCAATCAACATAAGGATGATATCATCTGTGAAAAGGTTTATTTTATGCCTGGATTTCCGGAAGGTAAACCCCTTTACCTCTTTGTTTCCCCTAATCGATTCAGCGAGCGGCTCAATTATTAGGTTGAATATTGTCGGGGACAGTGGGCACCCCTGACATGTGCCATTGGTTATTTTAAATGATTTGGCAAGGGTACTAGATGTATAAACCTGTGCTGATGGGTGCGCATATAGGGATAACATGGAGGCTTTGATTGGGCCTTGGAATCCAAACTTGGAGAGGGTCTGTTCCATATAGGACCAGTGCACTCTATCAAACACCTTCTCTGTGTCCAGTGCCAGGAGCAGAGAAGGCGTTCTAGATTTAACCGAATAGTCTATCACATTCACTACCCTCCTTGGGGTGTCTGATGTTTGGCGTCCTGTTACAAACTCCATTTGGTCCTTTTTAATTAGGTGGGGGAGAATGGTCATGCGTTTGGCCAGTAACTTAGCAAATATTTTTGTGTCCGTTTTAACAATGAAATGGGACGAAAGTTGGCGGGGGTAGTTGGGTCTTTTCCTGGTTTAGGAAGAGTAACTATATATGCTTTAAGCATTTCTGGGGGAGGGCGGATTCGGCTGAGGCCTTTTTGTACACGTTGAGGTGGGGATTTAGGATTTTGTAGAAGGTTTTGTAAAATTCATTAGGGAGTCCGTCAGGGCCTGGCGATTTTCCATTAGGCAGGGAAGATATAATCTTTGTTAACTGGCTGGTTGAGCTCTGCTAATTGGTTTGCTGACAAAGATGGTAGTTTAATTTTCTCCAGGAATGAATGGATATCTGCCAGGGTAAGTTGCGGAGTGTGTGGGTCATCTTTGAGATTATAAAGACTGCTATAGAATGTGGCAAACTCGTCTGCAATGTCTTGAGGATGGGTGATCTAGTGGTGAGTTACAGGGTGTACAATATGGGATGATATCCTGGTTTTTGCTTGCTTTTGTTTTATTTTCCTTGCCAAATATTTGCCCGCTCTATTAGCCTGTTCATAGGACGTCAGTTTAAGCTTTTTAAGGTATTTGTCATACTTCTAAGTTCCTGCCTAAGTGCTATGAGGGTGTTTGAGTTTTTCAGTGTTGGGTTTTGTTTATTTTGGGGGTCTATGATGTGAATTTTCTCCAGCAATTCTTTAAGTTTGGAGTTGTATGCTTTTTGGCCCTTGAGCTCTGCTGTGTGCAGATTCCCCTGGTATAGGCTTGTTGTGCATTCCATAGAGTCCAAGGGTCTGACACAGACTCCGAGTTGATTTGAAAGAATTTCTGGAGATGTTTGTGTATAGCCTCAGCGCATTTGGGGTCCTGTAATATTCTAGTGTTACAACGCCATGTATACTTGTTTTCTCGGGGGGGTATTCTCCTCTATGGACAACGTGATTGTTGCATGGCCTGACCACGCTATGTCGTTTATCGTGGAAGAGGATACCCGCCCAAGAAGTTCAAAATCAGTAGCAAAAATATCAATTCGGGAATATGTTAGATGTCTGGAGGAGTAGAATGTAAAATCTTTTTCGGTGGCATGCTGACACTGCCAGACATCAAACATTCCTTCCTCATGGAGTAGAGGGCCCAGGGAGTACTGGGTACCTCTGCTGCATGAGGCAGTGTCAACCTCTGGGTCGACGGTGAGATTAAAAACACCACATAGCAATAAATGTCCATTCCTGTGGAGAGAAATGCATTTAAACAACCTGCGGAGAAAACAAAGTTGGTGATTATGGGGCGCATATACTGTTACCAGAGTGACCAGGAGGCCATTGATAGCGCAGTCCAAAATGATGTATCGTCCTTCAGGGTCTGCTATCACTGTCTTTTGAGTGAAAGTGACGATCATCACTCCTCTTTACTTGAGCGGAGCAATAGCCAGGAACATGTGAGGGTAATCTGGATGAGTACACCTAGGGTGATCTGTCGCTTGGAAATGAGTCTCCTGGATGCATATTATATCTGCTTAATTCTTTGTTGCTTCCTTCCACAGCGAGAAGCATTTCGCTGGATGATTGAGACCATTTACGTTCAGTGAGATGATTTTGATGGTCACTAGTAGGGTTTCTCAGTCAGTGATTAAGTTTGAGTGCTTAAGCCGAGGTGTCCTCTTGAGATAGAGAAGGGTTGAACTCATGGTGTGGTTTCCTCTGGTTCTTTCGCGTAGGCTGCCCAAATAAAGAAAGGAAGAAAAAAAGAAAATACAAAGTGCAAACTGGAACTGTAAAAAGAGAGCTGAAACAGGCTCTTGAACAATGTAGTACATTGAGTCAGTGTGAGGGGCCAACTGGACAGTCGTATCCTTGGCCTGGGACTATGTTACCATATTGTTTGCAGAGATTGTGCGAGCATCTCCATTGATGAGCTGTTATTGGCAGATCGCTTACGGGACACTACCTGTCACTCCTGAGCAAGGGCAGGAGGTGAAGATAGCAGTTGGGGTGCAGTAGGATGGTTAGGTATTATCCCCCAGAGTTGCAATAGGCGCATACCCTCCTCCAGAGACAATATGATGCTTGTGGATCCATTGTGGGTAATCGATAGGGATGCAGGATATTTCCATCTATGTGGTATATTATGGTACCTTAAGGCCTTGGTTATGGTTGCTAGGTTTTTTCTCCTTTGGAGTGTATGGCGTGATAGATCAAGGAGCAGTTGTAGTCCAGAGAACTCCTCAGGGAGTGGTTGTGTCTTCCTGAATTGAGAAAAGATCAGTTCTTTCGTTTGGTAATAATGAACTTTCAGCAGGACATCTCTGGGAAGGTCTGAAGAGAGGAAAGATGGCTTGGGTAACCTATGGATCCTATCGATCACCAGATCTGCCTGCGATAATTATGGTGCAAGCGTGGAGAACAAGCCCAGCACATGCTGTTTCAATTGGCTTGGGGGGACAGTCTCAGGTATTCCCTTTATTGTTATATTTGATCGTCTCGATCTGTCCTCTAAATCGGACACTTTTGCTTTCAGCCATGCGATCTCTTCTGAGTGATTGTCATGAGCGTCCACCATGTTATTAAAAGATGAGATACATGCCTCCACAGAGGTTTCTACTGTGTCCACCCTTTGCCCCAACTCCTGTATATTGTTGTGGAACTGCGTTATACATTCGTTTAGGTCCGCTTGTAGTGAGGATCTCAGGGACACTAACCTGTCCTTTAGCTTTATGTCCGATACAGGCTTTCCCTGAGTGGGGAAGGCAGAGATGGGATCATGGGGGGCATGGATGATAGGTCATTGTTGAGGCGGATTCGTCTCCATGCCCGTCTCTATCTCAAGGGGTGTGTCCCTATGGGGCTTCGCCTTGGCTGGACTGCGTGTGGATGGGGAGAGCCCAAGGAGCCCCCAGAGTCCGGGTTTCCTACCAGCTGAAAGCCGCTGGCTGTGGCGGTGAGTGTCTGTGATCATCTGCGGCCTTCGGACCTGCCTTCTGCTGCCATTTTGGCGTGGTCCGCGGCCCACCGACTGGAAGAAATTAGACGTTTTTTTAAGCTGGGCTTGATGGTTCTTGCGTCGGGCCATCGCAGTGTGGTCTGTGCAGGTTCCGGAGCGGGTTGTGCTGTGTGGAGCATTCGGAGAGGCTCTGTGCTTTGCTCAATCCCGGGTGGCCGTGTGGAGCAGCAGCTTCAAGCTGCCATCTTCAATACTGGTCGCCACGCCCATAAGATGATTGTTTGATAATGTCCATGGGCTGTCAGTAGTCTTTGCTGACACCCATTAACCAACCAATCCATAGCTAACAATAAGTCTTCCAAATGGTTTTTACTGCATTTTGCACACTTGACTAAAACAGCCAAGCTTGTTTTTGCCAATCTGATTTCCATCTGATGTCTTTGGATAGCCTTGCAGTTTATTGATATCTTAACTAGTTAGCCAACTGTTTGGTGGTAACCTGCTTCACTTTAACCGTGTCTTTACCACATTTTTATTGCATTGTACTCACCTTTAGCTAGTATTACCCTTGCCATGTACTATCGGAGAAATAGAGATTGTTTTTGTTTTACAGTAATATAAGAAAGCTGAACTGTTCTCAGAGTAATTTATTACTCGGATATTCATGATGTATCTGTTTATATATCTTGCAATGCAAACGGGTTAAGGCGGATATTAGCAATATTCCTCACAGTAGGCGATAGGCAGTATGGAGATTAGTTACTTAGGACAGGGCTAGGCTTCTGCTCAGACAATCCCATGGGAAATTATCATGGTTTAACTGATTATGTTAATTAAATGGAGCATGGTGAGGGACTTGTAATGGTGTGTGGTATCACAGAAGTGAAAAGGAAAACAATTCAGGATTCAGAGCAGAAGCTGGAACCCAGTGGCCCTACCAAGACCTGGGAGATTCCATGGTGTCCTGGGTATTGGCACTGCTGCTTGTGCTTTTGACTATAAATAGACTATAGGTTTTCCTTTTTTGTTTTGTGTATCATCTGACAAGGATAGGTCCTTTGGAAGGCTTTGAGACATGATCAGGTGATGTCACCTAGGGACGCATAATGAATTTATTATTTACAAAGGTCACTGGGGCCAAGGCCACCGAACAGTCACATGGGTGTGGTTGTGTAATGTATTGTGCAGCAGTGCATGGTAATGCCTTTGCCGGTCCCCTATCAAAGGACTTATACAGGCACAGAATGCCTAAACTTTTTAGTGTAACAGTGTCAATGTATTTGTAACTACACCTACACTATGCTCGGATGCATGTGTATACCCTAAGGGATCCCATTTCCAAGTTACAATTTAAAGCGTAAATCTACCTTTGCACTTTTAAAACATTAAAACAAAATCATAGATGCATCACATGCTTCATTTCCATTATATATCAAGGTATACCGTATATTTAGTTGTATTTGTTGTGCCCTTAAAGATATATTCCAGGTATGGATATATTTACATACTGTAGTTACAGGTCCAGCTTGGGCCAATGTAACTATGCATACAGTATATCATATCTGTGGAATCCTTGTTGAAGCTCGAAACACTGCCACTATAGTGTTCTCCACTAGCTTCTCTACTTGCTTATTGAACACAGGAGGTCGCCTGCTTGGCACGGGGTGCCATTCAGAGACTGTTTTGCATTTTCTCATTGAATAGAAAGTGTTTTCTGATTGGACAAGGTGGTGATTTTGACGTTATGCTCAGTGCTTACTACAGTGACTTTCAGCTTCCACAGAGATCCCACAGGTATGATACAGCATGTACACTGATCAGCAATAACATTATGACCACCCACCATAACCCGTCAAGGCATGAACTCCACTAGAACTCTGAAGGTATGCTGTGGTATTTGGCACCAAGCTGGCAATTGCAGATCCTTCGTGTCCTGTTGAATTGAGATCTGGAGAATTTGGAGGCCAAGTCAAGATCTTGAACTTGATGAATTCATCAGACTGGGCATTCTCATTACTGTCAGGGTGTTAACCAGAAGAAGTATGTGCAAAGACCTGGCACATTTGCCACTTCCCAACATGACTGTGCTCACCTGTGCACAGGGCCGGTGCAAGGATTTTTGACACCCTAGGCGAAATCTCACTTTGCTCCACCCCTGACTCCATCCCCTATGCCAGTGTTAAATGGTTTGATGCAACCCTCTAACTGCTACATCTGCAAGACAGCTTGTTCCTTTGAAAAACAACAGACTTACTAGCAGGATCACCAGGTGGGGTATTTGGGAGGCAGAGGGAGAGAGGGGGGGGGGGTCATGGAGAAAGAGGGGGGTCAGGAACAGAAAGAGAGAAGGGAGGGGTGACAGAAGGGAGAAGTGTGAAGCTGCTCAGGGCAGAATGCAGGAATGCTGGAGGTGGAGTGGATGGAGCAGCGCGAGGAATGGATCCGCTCCAATTATCACCGCTACACTTCCCGAGCTTCACCAGCACACAGAGAGCAGAGGACGGAGCGGCCATTGGAGGAGGAAGGGGGAGGAAAGGAGCAGGTGGATACAGCCGCAACTCTTGCTTCTCCTCTCCACTGACTGACACGAGCACCCTGGGGGGGTTGGGGGGGTGCTGCCAGCCGTGGCTCTCCTCTGTGATGAGATGAGGATGCATCATGCAGAGCAGCCATTGACAGATCGACAGTGGCCAGGCGCCCTTGGCGGCAGTGCGAACTAGGCAGCCGCCTATTCTGCCTAGCGGTAGAGCCGGCCCTGTCTGTGCAGGAATGTGCACAGGCATATTGGAATGGCTTCAGGAGGTGCTTGTGAGCATACACCAACCCACAAAAGTTCCTGGCTCCATATAGCCTTTATAAGGGCGGCGGATATGCTCAGACATTGCTGATTGGTCTTCAGCTCTCCGTATCCCGTGTTCCTGTGTGCTCAGTATTCTTGGATCTCCTGTTACTGACCCGGCTTGCTTCCTGGACCTGTCTCCTGCTTCTCTCCTGGCTCTGACATCAGCTTGCTTCCATGGACTTGCTCTTGTCTGCTCCCTGTGTTTGGCCTTGGTTTGCTCCTGACTACTCTCCTGTTTATGCTTTTGCCTGATTACCATGACTGACCTCAGCTCTGACTCCTGACTACATTGCCTTGAAAAAGTATTCATACCCCTTGACATTTTCCACATTTTGTCATGGACTTTGACTGGACCATTCTAACACATGAACATGCTTTGATCTAAACCATTCCATTGTAGCTCTGGCTGTATGTTAAGGGTTGCTGTCCCGCTGGAAGGTGAACCTCCGCCCCAGTCTCAAGTCTTTTGCAGATTCTAACAGGTTTTCTTCTAAGATTGCCCTATATTTGGCTCCATCCATCTTCCCATCAACTCTGACCAGCTTTCCCGTCTCTGCTACAAAGACCTTCCCAACAATATGATGCTGCCACCACCATGTTTCACAGTGGGGGTGGTGTGTCTTCAGGGTTATGAGCAGTGTTTGTTCTCAGTCACACATAGCGTTTTGCTTTTAGGCCAAAAAATTCAATTTTGGTCTCATCTGACCAGAGCACCTTCTTCTACATGTTTGCTGTGTCCCCCACATGGCTTCCCGAGCTGTGTCCCCCACATGGCTTTTCGCAAACTGCAAACGGGACTTCCTTTGGCTTCCTTTCAACAATGGTTTTCTTCTTGCTACTCTTCCATAAAGACCAGATTTGTGGAGTGCACGACTAACAGTTGTACTGTGGACAGATTCTCCCACCTGAGCTGTGGATCTCTGCAGTTCCTCCAGAGTTACCATGGGCCTCTTGGCTGCTTCTCTGATTAATGCTCTCTTTGTCCGGCCTGTCAGTTTAGGTGGACGGCCATGTCTTGGTAGGTTTGCATTTGTGCCATACTCTTTCCATTTTCGGATGATTGGTAGAAAAGCGCTCCGTGGGATGTTCAAAGCTTGGGTTATTTTTTCTTTTTAACATAAAGTTAATTTATATTTTTCATTAAAACAGCAACTTACAGCGGTACATTGCTCTTAACAACTGGAATGCGAGGTAACAGCATAGACATCTACATTGGCAAATCATTAGTAGTAGTAGACAAAGAGAAACCCAGTAAAAGTACAAGGCGGATGCCCATTAACCCTATGTGCCCTACATACTCGGAGGGGGGGGGGGGGGAAGAGATAACACGAAGATCCTATCGGGGGGTGGGACCCTAGTAACCATTCAGGTACCACTCTGGAGAATCATGGCCAGAGGTCTTCTCAAGGATCAGTCTAGTGACAATTTCTCCATATCTATCCAGGACGCCCAAACCTTGTCGAATTTTTTAGGGCAATTAAGCCCTAAGTATGTAAGTTTGTAGAGGGGCAAAGCTGCATTGACCAGGGTCTTCCACTGGGTCTGGGATATTTTTTTTATAAGCTACCCCTGCTTTAAACTTCTCCACAACTTTATCCCTGACCTGTCTGGTGTGTTCCTTGGCCTTCATGATGCTGTTTGTTCACTAAGGTTATCTAACAAACCTCTGAAGGCTTCACAAAACAACTGTATTTATACTGAGATTAAATTACACACAGGTGGACTCAATTTATGAATTAGGTGACTTCTGAAGGCAATTAGTTCAACTAGATTTTAGTTATGGTTATAAGAGTAAAGGTGGCTGAATACAAATGTACGCATCACTTTTCAGATATTTATTTGTAAAACAAAAATTAAAAACCATTTATCATTTTCCGTCCATTTCACAACTATGTGTCACTTTGTGTTGGTCTATCACAGGGGTATTGAATTAAAATTCATGGAGGTCTGATTAGTAAAATTTTCTTCCAGCCAAGGTCCGAATCGCAATTTTGTGCGATGACTCAGATTCTTTACATCACAGTCCAGGTGGGCAGGCACGACAGTCCATTCATTTGAATGGGCTGCTGTGCCTGCATTTTCTGCTGGTAAAAGGTCCTGGCACTTTTTTAAAAATTCAGCCACATGGAAACTGCATGGTGCGTTTGTACCATGCAATTTCCGTGTGCGGGAAATTGCACCTTGTATTTCAGTGCATTTAAGAGTTAATGGTACCCCTGCAAGTTTTAATGTGCAGCACCTTATTTTGTGTGCAGCTGCTTGTTCCCCTTCACATCTACCCCACCACAGCACTGCCCCCCTTCACATACCTCCCCCACAACATTGCCCCCTTCACATACCCCCCCCCACACCATTGCCTCAGAGGATGAGCAGCCTATCTGGATGATGTGGTCATCCACAGCCCAGGTTGGGAATCACATCTGTCCCAGGTGCAGATCGGGGGTCTGATTTAGCAGTGTTTTACACCGTACACCGCTCCGGGAGCGCCACGCTCCGGCACTTTTAACCCCTATTTAACCCCTTTTTAGGGGGTTAAAAGTGCCCTGCTGCCGCCCGAATAGCGGCACCAAAGCGCTGCTATAACAGTGATAAAGTGGCGCTAAATTAGCGGCATTTTACCACTGACGCTCGGGCAGCCCCAGTGTGAAAGGGGCCTTAGCGGAGGGAGATTTCTGCAGCATATTTGGAAAGTACCAAATTATGTGAGCAGACTGCAGTTCCTCTTTAAAATAGTAGTATAACTTGTAGAACAAAGTCCCTTCTCATTAGTGGACAGTATCTGGACAGACCAGACAGAAATACAAACAGCGCAAAGAGAATAATAATTGAATGAAAAGCAGCTATGCACTCTAGGCCAATATTCAAATCCCAGTCACAATACAATGAAAGAAACAATGCAGCGCTAATGGAATACTAGATAGATGAATGTTGCAGAGAGTCCATGATCATGTTACAAGGGTAAGATTTCAGATAGAAGAAAGGACATAGATCGACCACGGGTGACAGTAGGGCTTGATTGAATGGGCACACAACACCGTGACGACCACCACCACAGATCATTCAGGCTGCTCACCTCCTCACAAGGACCCCTGGGTGTACCAGTCAAGTCTTACAAGCATTTCCCAACACTGACTCAGTGTGTGGCTTTAGGATGCGGCTCCTTCATATCCCCAATCTCGTTAGGGAGGTTCATGTCACGCTGGTCACAGTCGCCTCTAGGAGCATCACATTGTACATTGTGGATGCATATGCTGTTGACACCTGGCACTTGGTCTAAGTGCTAGTGATGTAAGTGCATTGATTTTATCTTTTAATACATTTTACTATACAGAGAGCATTAGATTTCTGTTTATTCTTTTGCATACCTCTGGGAATGTGCATGGTTTACCTCGGGTTGGTGGTCTAGTATCTAGACAGAGCTGTTCAGCACCACCAGCCGATGTCCCCTTTAACAGACCCACAGCTGACTATACTAAGCACCCTGTAGTAGCTAGAGCACAAGGTCCCCAATATCAAGCAATGTCTGTACTCACAAGGCTCAAGGCTGCCAATCTTCCAATTAATGCCATCCAGTGGTACCAGACAGATCTGTGGTGGACAGCTCCCTCAGTCAGCTTCTTAAAAGCATTGGGTCCCTGTATTCCTCCCCTAAGGTCGCCCACCTGAGGCCTCCTTCAGCAGCTTGTGCCTGGGAGGGCAGTGTGCCCTCCCCAGTCTGGACGCCTTCACTCTAGGACAAGACCCCAAGTTTGTGGCCAAGCCTGTTTGTTTTTGTCCTGAGTTGGGCAGAAATCCAGGGAGAAGCTGGATGACTCACGCTCAGCATCACTGAGACCTCCTCCCTACTTCTCAAATGTTCTGGTACCTTCTAGAACAGGGATATGCAATTAGCAGACCTCCAGCTGTTACAAAACTACAAGTCCCATCATGCCTCTGCCTCTGGGTGTCATGCTTGTGGCTATCAGAGTCTTGCTATGCCTCATGGGATTTGTAGTTCTGCATCATCTGGAGGCCCGCTAATTGCATATCCCTGTTGTAGAAGAATGGGAGGGGAGGTGAGGTGGAGTTGCCTAGAGTATCCTGAGGGCCCTGATCAATCCCCAACTTGGATTGGCAGGGGGCAGGCCCCCCAAATACTCAGGGTCAGCCCAGCTGGGGAACAGTTGTATTCTAGTGGAAGCTGGAGAGGGAGTGTTAGGCTGTTGTGGCCTTTGAGGGAGCGCCCCAGTCGGGCGTGGGGGGGGTACCTTGGGCCTGGGCTCATGTGCAGATGGGGCCTTCCTAAAACCACTGAGGTGCTCTGGCCAGGAGGTACTGGGATCAAACAGAACAGCGGGAGAAAGCTGCCAGGTAAGTCTCCAGGAGAACAAGGAACAGCCAAGAGGGCTGGTGAGTGACACACAGTCAGGAGGACTAGGAGGCATTCCTGAGAGGACTGGGATGGAGCAGTCTTGAATGGGTGCAAAGCCAGTCAGGAGGACTGTAGTGGCATGGGCAGTGGAAAGGCAGCTGCAGCCAGGAGGGCTGGCAGGGTCTGAAGAGGTGGTACGGGGAGCAGTAGCCACATGTGAGACAGCTATCACTAAGAACTACTACCATTTTTGCTACACCACAGGGGCCCGGGGTCTCTGCCTGCAAAGGGCATTTGCTTTGGGCCTGGCTGAGCCAGTGTCAGGCCCCAACCACAGTGCTAGTTGGTCTCAGGAGTAATAGTCTGCAAGCAAGTGTATGTGCTGGAGGAGAAGAGAAGAGGTTGTATATACCAATGTGTATATAGTTCAGTCCCTAAATATCCTATCTTTAATCAAGTGGGCATCCCTTATGCACCCTATCCCCATCCAAATTCTATTCCCCTAATAGAACAAAACAAAGTACAAGGACTGTTTCTTGACTTAAGTGTGCCTGGAAATTCAAGTACCTGGCTGTGTAGGGTGGGAGGCGGACCACAATCACCAGTGGCCCCTACGGGGTAGCACTACATGCATAACTTCACACCTACTATCTAGAAACTTCTCCAGTCTCCTGGATACAGAGGAAGCTATAGGCCATACTGGCAGCAGTTGAACACACCGAGCAGACCTAACTAGCAGGTGGCAACTTCACTGATTACAGTGAGCAGAATATGCTTTTGCCTGTCACAAAATAACAGCCACACTACTAGCCATGTGCACTGTTCATTTTCATTTAATTCGTTTTTTTCCTCGTTTTTTTGGGTTATATGTTATGATTGAAATACGTTATTTCAAATAAATTTGTAACTTCGGAAAAATTAAAAAATTCGGAAATTCAAAAATCCAAAAATTTGAAAATAAGAACAAAAATCCAAAAATGTGAAAATCCTAAATAATAACTAACTAACTAATAATAACCAACTTTTAAATTATAGGTATTGGAATTTCCTTTCAAATTTGGCTGTTAGTGAACATAATGAATATGAATTTATCCAAAGTTATGAATTATCCGAAATAACAAATGCCGCATCTAAACATATGGAACGTAACAAATTAATAAAAAAAAAAAATAATAATACGTTTTTATTATTATTATTATTTATTCTTATTAATTTGTTATGTTCCATTCGTTTTACATGCGCATTCGGTATTTTGGGTAATTTGTAACTTCGGATAAATTCGTATTCATTACGTTCACTAACAGCCAAATTTGAAAGGAAATTCCAATACCTATAATTTCATACTTAGTTATAGTTATTATAAGTTAGTTAGTTATAATTTCGGATTTATTTTCGGATTTTCGAAGTTTCGAATTTATGAATTTTCGATTTTCGGAATTTTCGGATTTTGAATTTCTGAATTTTTGAATTTTGGAAAAATTTGTTAAATGGGTTTTCTTTAATTGGAATATTTCCAAATGAACGCATTTTTCGAATTTTGATGAAAAACAAATTTGGAACAAAACGAATTGCACATGTCTACACGTTACCTACCGCATGGCAACTAAATCAAAAACACAACTTAATTGATATCTCAGAGTGCTACATAAAATACAATGTACAGTACTTGATGTTCTTGTGCTTTTAACTGCAGTTTTTTTTTTTCTTAAGTTGGTGACAGGTTCTTAAATGTTGGTAAGATACCATGTGTGGATTTATCCCACAAATGGTAGAGGCTACACAAAGTTAATTAAATACAAACAGTGCTCAAGAGGAAAACAACGGATACAATCCTGATGCAGAGAGACTTGTAATTGTAATTGCAATACAAAGAATCCAAGTCTTCTTTACGTCCTAGCCCACAGTATCCATGGCTTTCCTGGGATCTTTAGAAAACACTATGGAACAAACAGAAAGCACATTGTGTGACACCTTCTTTAAAACTTTATTCAAAATAATAAAATCTGGTACTAGCAAATGTTTTTATAGTCTTGCTTTATCATATAAAAAAATTCACAAACAGCCCTCACCACACAGAGGACATCCCTGTAGTATGGGGGTCAGCAACCTGTAGATCGTGGACAGGTGACTGGTAGATCGCGGTCTGGGCTTGCTGACCCGCCATTCCAGAACGTCAAACAGAGCGCAATGCAGAGGGACTACTTGTAAAGTTGGATCTGTAGTAGGGAGCAAGAGCCGCATAAGCTGATTCCTCTTCTGTAGTGCCGGCTCCTGTCCCATGTAGAGTTATACCACCTGTACCCCACCTCTTATCCTGGCTAGTGGTCTCCAGAATGGTGCCAGCAGCAGGAAAGAGATCTTCAAGTCAGTGTGAAGCAATACAGTGGGCATAATAGTATAGGGCTGCTTTCACACTGATGTGCTGCAGTTTAACCACAAAGCGGGTGCAGGGCAGTGTACCTGCAACTTTCCTGTGGGTTTGCTGCGCTTAGCCATAGACTGCTATTATTACCTGCTGTTTTACCACCCCCCAACTTTAGAGTGAAGGAGCGCTAAGGGTGCTGCTGATGAATGCAACTAAGGGCTCATTCACAAGTGCAGCAGGCACTGCGGCTCCTCTGAAAAGTGATCTGAGTGTGTGTTGACAGGTGGTGATCAGTGTTCATTTCGTCTACTAAAACCGACTAAAGCATTTTAGTCGACTAACTTAATACCATTTTAGTCTAGTAAATACGGCTAAAACTAAAACAATTGAGATGACTAAAATATGACTAAATCTAAAATGGCATTTTAGTCAAAAGACTAAAACTGAATTGAAATTTGATGTCAAAATTAACACTGCTCTGTAGTGCGTTTTCTTACCACAATACCATAAATAATAATATATTAGATTTTTCACTCCAGCAGTATATATGGAGTTTGGAAATTGTAGAGAAATGCTTAAATAATACATTACAATTTAACTACACCCATTAGATTTTAGACGACTAAAATGAGTTTTAGTTGACGAAAATGAGTTTTAGTTGACTAAAATTATTTGGAGATTAGTCATCTAAATACGACTAAAACTAAAACAATTGCAGAAGACTAAAATAGGACTAAAACTAAAATGCCATTTTAGTCCTAAGACTAAAATTAAATCGAAATTTGCTGTCAAAATTAACACTGCTGGTGAGGAGGCAATATGTTGCTCCTTCAACACCTGTTTTAAACCCATGAATGCTGTGCAATGCACACAATTGTGGCAGGGTAGTACGGCAATTAGAGGTTTAAATCAGGTGTGAGGAGGCGACACTGTGCCCAGTTATCTTTGACTCCCGTGTTGTTAAGGTAGGTCTCCATCTCTTTAAGTTTGCCTACCTCTGCTGTAGTAGATCCTGTTAGGCTGCATTCGCACCTGAGCGTGTCGTTTTCTACAATCTACATGCAGGGTGCCAGATGCATGGATTCCAATGGGGGGGGGGGGTTTAAAGCACGTCATGGCAGAGGCTCTAGTAGGCTTCAAAAAAGGGTGGTCTCTGGGCGCAGAGCACTGTGCTCTGAGCCCACCCAGTTGTGTGACAATAGCGAATGAATATTCGTTATTGTCACACTGATCCTCCTCCTGACCAATCAGGAAGCGGGTCCTGAGACCTGTCACCCGATTGGCTGAAAGGGCAGGCGATCCTATGGATGCCTAGAAGGAAAAGGGAAGAGACGCATGGCTGAAGCCGCCTTGATACATAGGAGGAGGAGACGCGATGGAAGCCGACGCCCGTATGAGCGCTGCCAGCATGTGACCTAGATGGGGTAAATGCTGACCGACCGACTGACCACCCGCCTGCCCACAAGTGATCCATGGCAGTTCAATCTGGACCCAGACAGACTGCATTCTAATCCATGCATCTGATTTGATCCTTGCATCAAACCCGCATGTATGTCCAGGATGCACATGGAGATCTGTGCAGGTCTGTGCAGCCGACCACCTGTCATTGATTTCAACAAGCTTCCTGTGTGGAATACCTGAACATCCCGTGCAGGTGAAGAGGGCCCTTTCAAACAGACGTACAGATTGGTATGGGGCTGATTCATACAGCCAGGCCGACCTCCCCTTGGTGGGTGCCTTGGGAGCCAATCACATCCTGGGCGTGGTGCCCCCCCTTTCTGGGTGGGAACATTGAGACCAGTTTTTACCCCCCACCTCTGTGAATGACCTGATACCAGTGGCAGCAGCATCCTTTCTTCCTGCATTTAACCTGCACTAGTCCTATATGAGAACCTATATTTATGCTATACATTTGTCTGAATGATATTAACCACTTGCCGACCGCTGATCGGCATCTGACGGCGGCAAAGTGGCTCGTTCCCGCAAATCCCCGTCATACGACGGCGGCTGCGGGAACGTGTATAGTGAGCGCGCGCGCGCCGCCGGAGGCGCGCCCGCGTGCTCACTGTGTCCAGGGGGGGCCAGGGAGCGGGTGCGGCGGCTTCGATTGCCGCCGGCCACCCGCGATGCCCCCCCCGGAGCGAATGAGCGGAGGTCCGTGTATGTAAACACGGACCTCCGCTCTGTGTGAGGGGGAAGGGCTGTGATCACAGCCTTCCTTTACGTGAAGGCTGTGATAACTTCCCTTCCCCAGCTAGGCAAGCCCCCATACAGTTAGAACACGCCCAGGGAACATAGTTAACCCTTAGCGCGCCCCCTGCAGGTTAACCCCTTCACTGCCAATGGCATTTACACAGTAATCAGTGCATTTTTATAGCACTGATCGCTGTATAAATGCCAATGGTCCCAAAAAAGTGTCAAAACGCTCCGACATGTCCGCTGCAATATCGCAATATCGCAGTACCGCAAAAAATCGCAGATCGCCGCCATTTTTAGTAAAAAATAAAAACCCCAAAAATGAATTCTCATCATCCGTAAACGCGACCACTTTTGCGCAAACCAATCAATAAACGCCGATTGCGATTTTTTTTTATCGCAAATATGAGGAAGAATATAAATCGGCCAAAAACTGTGAAAAAAAATGTTTTTTTATATTTTTTTTTTGGATTTGTATTATAAGAAAAAGTAAGAAATTTGGGTTTTTTTGCAAAATTGTCGCTCTTCTTTTGTTTATAGCGGCGATCAGAAATGACGCAGCGGTGATCAAATACCACCAAAAGAAAGCTCTGTTTGTGGGAAAAAAAGGACGCAAATTTTGTTTGGGTACAACGTCACGCGACCGCGCAATTGTCAGTTAAAGCGACGAAGCGCCGAATCGCAAAAAGGGCTCCGGTCCTAAAGCTGGAAATCCTTCCGGGGCTGAAGTGGTTAATGAGTAATACCACCACTTTTCCCTGATGAAGAGGAACAACGCATGATCTTGAAACACGTTGGGTTGCACTCTGTTTCAATTACACAGCAGTGCGGTAAATAAGTGGTTCTGTTATATGTACTTGTTGCATTTTAATGTATTATTGTTTTTTGTACATTGGGTTTGTGTATACCCCACCTCATCCTCCTCCCCCTTCTCTTTTCCCCTAACTTTTAATTTTTGTAATAAAGTATGAATTTTTATACTACTTTGTACCTACTTTTTAGTGAAGTCTATGCCCTTTAAAGACCCACCAGAGGGTTTGCTTCTCTAATTTGTGTATAGGGATGCGGGCATACTCTCCACATATCCCAAGGAGTTAAAGCTTACCCATTCATACAGATTGGTATGCCCTTAAGAATGAGCACTTATAGTCAGTGGCGGCTGGAGGTTTTTTTCATTTGGGGGGGCAGCAAACAGCCCGACCCCCCCTTCCCTGGGAGGGCAGTGGGACATCAAAGTCTAGGAAGCGGGCAGGCAGCGGTGTCCGGCAAGTGGCAGCTTTCCTTCTCCTCATGTGGTGTGAATCATGCTTCTGCTGTGCATCCCCCTCCTCTTCCTCCAAGGCGTCCAATGGGATCACCTGACCTTTCTGCCAATCAAGAAACAGGTAACGGACCCGCGCCAATCTCCTTGGTGGAGAGGCGATTCAGTGTTAGAAAATCGAATATTAATTTGCTTTTCTAACACACATGAGTGGACTCTGAGCTCAATGCTCTGCGCTCCGAGCCCACTCTATTTTGAAGCTTATTAGAGCCTATAGCTCTCAGACTGTCTCTCACCCCAATCTGCTCCGGTGTGCCTCCTCCAGCTTTCCAGGGTGTGCATCACTCATCGACTACTGACACTTGTAGTTCCCCTCCTGGAGATCTCTCCCACTGTCTTCTCCCGCTCTCTCTCCTCTGCCTCTCCTCCAGAATCTCACTCTCCTCCTGGATGCACCCGAGCTCTCCCAGGCAGAGGTTGCCCCCCCAGACTAGGGGCCCCCTCAAGGCCCTGACAGCCTCCGTACTACACCATCTCCATCTCTTCCACCCGAACCCTCCTCCCTGGCTGGGCTGACCCAAGGTATTTGAGAAGGCCTGACCCCTGGCAATCCAGATTGGGGATTGGTCAGGGCTTCCCAAAAACCTCAGGCAGTTCCACCCCTCTTCCACACCCTTCCTTTCAGAACCTTCTTGACGCAAAGGGGAGGTAACCGAGAGGTGTCACTGCCTACAAGCCACCAACCACTCCCTGCGCCACTTTCAGCCCAGAATCAAAACAATCAGGTCAGGCCTGGCTAAATTTGCATCACCTAGCAAAAAATCTCTCTCCAGCACCTACCTAAGGTAGAGGGCGCTACATCTATGACCTAGGAGGCCGGGAGCAATGCCATGATGGTTCACCGCCGATGTAAACAATGCCATTTTTTGGGAAAGTATTAGATCAATGTGGGTTTTTTTGATCGGATGCGTTCCATTGTAAAGGAGAGATGTGGGGTCTTATAGACCTCAGGTCTCTCCATAAGAAGGACCTGTCATGCTTTATTGTTATGTAGCGGGGTGCTAAATTTGTTAGGCTGTCAGGCAAAATATATTTGCAAGACACTACTGGTCTTGCTGTGATTTGTATTCCTGACTACTAAACTTTCTCCAATGTACTTTTCCACCATGTCAGTAGGTGGCACTGCTGCCTAAGATATGGGTGTGATACGTCATAATATTCCAGAACATTCTGGAGTGATCTCATTCTTTTCCCAGCCAATCCACTTGGTGCAAGTGCATTGTGGGTAGGTGGGAGGAGACCATATATTGGGAGGAAGTCATGTGATTGGGGGAGAATCCAGCCCAGCTCGTCTGGGGAGAGGTTAGAGTCCAGCCCAGCTCCGCAGGGGTAGGCCCCAGTCGCTCTCCCAGTTCGCTGGGAGAGACCTGCATTACAGAAACCTCGTGGCTGCTAGGCCTGAGTCCTTAGGCCTATCCAGGGGTCCCGGCTGCCAGGAGACCCTTGCCTGTCCGGAAGATGTAAAGTGTTGCGGTGCACCTGCCTAGGATCTGCTTCAGTAAGGGAACTGTGAGAGAGTTCCATGGACCCGTGAGTGTACTCTATTCATTTCTAAGTGAGGATCCACCCAAACCCAAAGAACTGTGAGAGAGTTCTACATGTTTGTGAGTACATTGTTGCTATTTTGGGATCCACTGACGTTTAGAGAGCTAAGAGGGAGCTCTACAGATCTGCAAGTGTAACGTTCGTTTTTGGGGTTGCTAAGTGAGATTGTATTTTTGCTGAGAGTCTGTCTGCCTATTCATATTTTTGACTGTCTCTGAAAGGGTGTCTTGAGCTCCCTACCCCTCTCTCCTTGTTCTTGTGTGAAGAATAAACGCTATCCTGACATGTGGGGGCTCGTCCGGGATTTATATTCCCTCTACTCTGCAGTCAACGGTACTATTTTTGTGTCTTTTTGCATGGGAGAGACAGCCTGGCCTTTTTGTCACTTTTCGCCATTGCTGAAGGGGTTAAGGCAGACTGCATTTTCTTTTGGCGCGCTGCTTCATGAAGAAGGGCGGGCGCTGAAGTTCTTTTTGAGCAACCGGACCAATCCTGTGGCAGGGGGAGGAGTCACCGCTCTGCAAAGGAGGATGTGCGGAAGAGCGTGTCGCGATTTTTGGATACACGTGCTGAGAGTCAGAGCAAGCAAAGATGGCAAACCCTGATTTTTCAAGTGTTGGATGGAAGATCCTTGCGCCAGGTGTCGGATCTGGACCGATCGGGTTCAGGGATGCAGTTATTGACACTGGCATGCGCTTCACTACACGTGGTAGTCTGGTGCTTTATTCCACAAGTGGCTATGAGTCCATTGGGCTACTGTGCCCCAACTGTGTGGGACTTGTGACCAGTATCCGGCCATGGATGGCCTCTGCAAATTGTGGCGAGGCCCTGCTGGAAGTCACCTCACCAACTCTGGCGGTGTTAAACGTCTCCGGTAGGTACCGGCCTATGACCAGTGTTCAGGGTGTGTCAACCCCGTGTCATCGGGTTACCTGAGTATCGGTGAACACCTTATTTCGTGGTCTGATGGTGCACATCACTTCGCGTACGGTCACAGTTATTGACGTAGGGACTTGGGCTAGCCAGGTCTAGGCTGTGGACCGCGTTCCTAGAAGGTAGGTTGTGAACTTTTTAGTCCCAAACGGTAGAAACGAACGAGACTGAGAGTCGTGCACATAGGTTTTTAGCGCTGTGCGAGAAGGC
>BLSH010308116.1:585784-599053 GCA_018402905.1 Glandirana rugosa
GCCGTGGGTTTTAAGTGTCTTTGTTTCTCTACAGGCAAATAATTCGTCACTATTTAATAGTGACGAGTCATTGCCTGTAAGAGCCTCCTCGGGCGGGTTTATCAATTATTTTATTAATCGGGGGGATGTGATATATACATATATATTTGTGTATGTGTGGAATATATACGTGTATGTGTGTGTATGTAATATACATGTATATATATATATATATATATATATATATATATATATGTAGTATATGTACATATATGTATATATGTGTATATGTCCCGTCCCCCTGTACCGATTACACAATCCCCCAGACTTGCTATATATAGTGTAGGGGGGCTAATTATTTTATTAACTATTTGGGCGGGCTCCTCCGAGAATGTCCGTTACTGAGCAGTGATAATTTATCACTGCTTAATAAACGGACATCTCTTTGTTTCTGTGAATTTTGGGTGCCGTAATCTCGTTATGTCTCACGAGATCAGGGCGTTCTCCAGTGTTTGAAGCGTTTGTAGATCACTTCACTTCACAAACTGTGAATCGATCTACACCACTTAATAAACAGGCATACAGAGGAGAACGATCTCCTCTGTGATTGCCGGAGAACTCAGCAGTGGATTTTTTACACTGCTTTATAAACGGACACCTTAATTGGAAGAGCTGAGGTGTATTTAGTAACAGCGGACTTGTCGTCACTGTATACAGTAAAATAACATGATGACGCCCTATTAGCTCTAAATTGGGCCCTAAGTCAAAGGGATGACATTACACACATTCAGAAAGTTTTTTTGCGGAACACACTTGACTTTTGTCTTTCCCATAATAAATGTTGGTATAATGACCAGTTTTACTCCCAGAGAAGAGGAGTTGCTATGGGCACGAAATTTGCACCCAGTCTTGCAAACTTCTTCATGGGAGAGTGGGAAGACAAATTTGTATTTGGGATGAGAGAGGAACTGATCTTCTATAGAAGGTTCATTGACAACGTATTCTTTATATGGGCAGGGACAGAGTCATCGCTATGCGAATTTGTTGAGTATCTTAATAACAAAAAGAATAATATTAAACTATCTAGCCAGTGGAGTAAAGACCAGATACATTTTGAATGATTGAAAGATGAAGGTGTACTTTAAATCCACCGATCGCAATAGCTACCTCCCTTTGCAGAGTGGACACCATCCCCTCTGGCTCAGAAATATAACAAACTCTGGCTTTCCACCTGTCTCACAGTTGTGTGGCACATACCCACTGGGGCGTCCTTATGCACCGCGTACCTTGGACCCCTCCCCCCGATGGGGCTGTGGGGGGTTGGGGGTGGTGTAATTTGGGGGCCATACCCCACTGGGTGCGTGTGAGAAATTGTGAAATCCAATGTTATGTATATAAATTAACTATACTCGTTTCATCGTCTTCCCTCCCGTAGAGGGCAACTCCTATACATGATTAGGCTCGGGCCGGAATTTTTTCCCCACCATACCGACTTTTTGAAGTACCATTCTGATCCTAGCTCTACTCCTACACTACCCTATTTTGCACTGCAGAACTAGGAAGTCCTGTAAGCCCTCTTGCCCTAAATTTATCTATAAGAAGGACCCTAGTTTTGAAGACAGGGTGTGAAAAAAGTATTGGATCCACTTAGCAGATCACTGTCTTTCAGGGATCGGAATGGCTTTTTTTGTCTGCAGAAGGTGTAAGGCATGTAGAGAGGTAACTAAGACCATGAGAGGCCTGGAGAAATCTACATCCACCTCAAATAATAGGGAATTCCAAATAGAAACATAGAAACATAGAAAAGTGACGGCAGAAAAAGACTGAGTAGTCCATCGAGTCTGCCCCTTTTTATTTATTTATTTATTTATTTATTTAATATATTTTTTGTTTTACATTAACCTTGTTGTTTGACTATGGATTTATGTTTATCCCAAGCATGTTTGAAGCCATTTACTGTTGACTGTCTCACAACCTCTGTTGGTAGTTTATTCCAATCATCAACCACCCTTTCAGTAAAATAGTACTTTCTAAGATTAGTTTTGAACTTCCCCCCAGTTAGTTTGAGGTCATGTACCCGTGTTCTTGATTTTGGTTTCATATTGAAAAGACTGCCCTCCTGAACCTTATTCACCCCCTTGATGTATTTAAAGGTTTCAATCGTGTCTCCCCTCTCCCTAAGCGAATTCATAACATGTAACACCACCTATGTTGTTTACACCTTAGAATGCCCATGTGGGTTTATGGATATAGGGCGTACAAAGAGGTTATTGAGAATTCGGATTGCAGAGCATATCCAGAATATAAAACTTGGTTACAAAGATCACAGTGTGTCATTACATTTTAAACTCTTTCATAATAAAGACCCTTCAGGTTTAAAATTTTGAGAAGTTGATTGCATTAAACCTGTGTGGAGAGGATCCAATACAGTATATTGAGGGAATTATCAAAAGGCGAAACAAAATGATATACCTTACTAATACACTCACACCAAAAGGGTTAAATTTGGAACAAAATATAAATTGTTTCATTAGTGACTATTGAAATTAGATATAGAAATATAAAAGTTGTATTAGGATTAGTTTAACCACTTCAGTCCCGGAAGGATTTACCCCCTTCCTGACCAGAGCACTTTTTGCGATATGGCACTACGTCGCTTTAACTGACAATTGCGCGATCGTGTGACATTGTACTCAAACAAAATTGTCGCCCTTTTTTCCCCACAAATAGAGCTTTCTTTTGGTGGTATTTCATCACCTCACCGTTTTTTATTTTTTGCGCTATAAACAAAGAGTGACAATTTTGAAAAGAAAACTATTTATTTTACTTTTTGCTATAATACATATTCAAAAAAATATAAAAAAAACAAATGTATTCATCAGTTTAGGCTGATATATATTCTTCTACATATTTTTGGTAAAAAAAAAAATCGCAATAGGCGTATATTGATTGGGTTGTGCAAAAGTTATCGAGTCTACAAACTATGGGAATAGATTTATGGCATTTTTATTATTTTTTCTTACTAGTAATGGCGGTGATCTGCAATTTTTATCGGGACTGCGACATTGCCGCTGACAGATCAGACACTTTTGACACTTTTTTGGGACCAATGACATTTATACAGCGATCAGAGCTTTAAATAGCCACTGATTACTGTATAAATGTCATTGGCATGGAAGGGGTTAAATTCTAGGGGGGCGATCAAGAGGTTAACTGTGTTCCCTCACTGTGTTCTAACTGTGTGGGGGCTGGGCTGGTCGGGCATGACAGATCTAACTGTTCCCAATTACAGGGAACAGTAGATCTGTGTCATGTCCCCTGACAGAACGGAGATCCGCTGTGCTTACATCGGCAGATACCCGTTCAGCCTCTGTAGTAGGCGATCGCGTGTCGCTGGCAAATCGCTCATGCGCGGCTGGTGTACAATGACGGCGGTTTGCGCAGCCAAGCCAACCTGCCACAGTGCAACTGTTAAATATACCGGTGTCTGTGTGTAAATGTCAGTTTTTACGATCAGCAATTCTATATATATGAATTGTAATTTTATATACATGAATTGATCTATTTTATAAAGGAAATGTTTTTTTATAAGATACCATACAGGTCGACACGCCCTCCTGCAACCTGGTTTTTACGCCGGTGTGGGTTGGACGTTTTCCCTCCTGCTCCCACTCCAGTGGTGTGTGCATGGCGTTGTGCACCGTGCTTGTTGCATCGCCGACAGTTTCCAGGCATCACACGTCCTCCAGTTGATCCACTGTTTGTAATGGTTGTTCCATTTCTCATCAAGCAGACCCATAATGTAAGACTCATTACATTATCCTTGTCACTTTTTCCACTCCCATTCCTTTGTCACTCTTGAGCCTTTTGTCTATTTCTCACCCCATTTCCTTTTACCACTCCCCCTGTTTTTGACTATTCACTTGGGTTGTCCCATGGTTTGAACTCACCTTTGTGATATGACACTTCCCATTTACATAACCCATAGGAACCCATATGGATGTGGACTCCTGGTCCTCTGGCCCCCTCCTTGTGCGGATGCATCGCCTGGGTTTCTCTGCCTCAGCCCCCGTTGGGGACCCTGTCCCGACACCTCCCTCATGAGCAGGACGCCATACCTTCCCCTCCTTCCTTTTCATTGAGCTGGTATGACCATATGGGGGCTTGTACCCTTAATATATAAATTAATATATATTTCTTTTTTTGAACATATTTACTGTACGCTTATTTTATGAATCATATAGAATGTTGATCATTTCTATATATTACTTTCTAGACGTTTTCTCCTTCCTGCATCTACTCCTGAGGAAGTGGAGACTAATCCATGAAACATGTAGAGTTATAGGATGCACAAGAGAAATATTTTACATGTTCAGTATCATGGAATTGGTGTATGGTTCAATTATTTATTTTTATTCCATCTGTACAATTTTTTACTGTTATCCAACTCAATGTGTTTGTTTTTTTCTAATTGATCATGTATGCTTATTGATGATTGTATTGACATCCATGTAATTAAACAACATTATTTATACATCATGGACATTTTATTTATATATCTTATTCACCTTATGACTGGTCTCATTCAAAGTCCCCTAGACCCATTCTTCTCCTTTTTGCAATCCCAGGGAGCAGCGCCCTGATGGCATGCTGGGTAACTGTTTATATTCTCTAAACCACTGAGCTTTACACTGGGTCTTTTCCTGGATAGTATTGGTCCAGCCTGAAGAGGCTTGCTGCCCTCCAGGGCATTGCTGCCATGTGTCTGCTGTTGTGAGGCCTCAGGTGGGCAACCTGAGGGTCTGAATGCTGAGATCCTGAAGCTAGAGAGGGAGCTGACTGAGGGGTCTATACGCTGAAGATCTGGTCTGGTATCACTGCAGTAAGGTGTCGTTTAGAAGTTGGAAGGAGGTAACCAGCTGTCATTGGGCCTTGTGTGAGTACAGACAGCTTTGAGGGAATTTGGATTAAAAGGCCGGAGGTTACTAAGCCCCAGGTATGAGGTTTTGTCATACAGACCTTTCCTCTGATATGTACTACTGTAGTATGCTTTTTTCGATGCCTCCAATCCATAAATACCCCTTGTATATCATAACATCTATAGTATAAGGGTAAACCAGTAAGGTCAATTATAACCATTGAGGGAGAGCCAAAGTGTTTAAGACGAGTTACTGAGAGGGCTAGGTATTACATAGTTACATAGTCAGTGAGGTTGAAAAAAGACACAAGTCCATCAAGTCCAACCTATGTGTGTGCTTTTATGTCAGTATTACATTGTATATCCCTCAATGCTGTGGTCCCTTAGGTGTGCATCTAATAGTTTTTTGAAATTATCTATACTCCCAGCAGAAACTACTGCTTGTGGAAGAGAATTCCACATTCTCCCTGCTCTTACCGTAAAGAAACCTCTACGCGTTTTAAGGTTAAACCGCCTTTCTTCTATTCTTAGTGAATGGCCGCGTGTCTTTGTGTACTCCCTTGCGCTGAATAGTTTTGTCCCTATAATGGGGTCACCAGTACAGTATTTGTACATTGAAATCATATCCCCTCTCAATCGTCTCTTCTCCAGAGAGAATAAGTTCAGTGCTTGTAATCTTTCCCCATAACTAAGGTCCTCCAATCCCTTAATTAGCTTTGTTGCCCTTCTCTGAACCCTTTCCAATACCTGGACATCCTTCCTGAGGACAGGTGCCCAGAACTGGACAGCATGCTCCAGGTGCGGCCTCACCAGAGACTTGTATAGTGGGAGAATTATTGATTTATCCCTAAAGTTAATCCCTTTCTTGATGCATGCCAACACTTTGTTAGCTTTGCTTGCAGCATATTGGCATTTTATGCCACTGCTGAGCCTGTTCTCTACTAGGACCCCTAGGTCTTTTTCCATCCTAGAATCCCCCAGAGGCTCTCCCCCTAGTGAGTAGTTTGCGTTCATGTTCTTGGTACCCAAATGCATTATCTTACATTTTTCTACGTTAAAACTCATTTGCCACTTGTCTGCCCACCCTATTAATTTATTCAGATCTTCTTGCAAGGTTTCCACATCATGTGGAGAATTTATTGCCCTGCTTAGCTTGGTATCATCCACAAATATTTGAGATTGAGCTGGTCACCCCATTCTCCAAATCATTTATGAATAAATTGAATAGGATTGGTCCCAGGACAGAACCTTGGGGAACCCCACTTTCTACACCAGACCATTCTGAGTATTCCCCATTTATCACCACCCTCTGGACTCGCCCCTGCAGCCAGTTTTCAATCCAGGTACTCACCCTTTGATCCATGTTGAGGGATCTTAGTTCGTACAGTAAACGTTTATGGGGAACTGTATCAAATGCTTTTGCAAAATCCAGATACACCACGTCTACTGGCCTTCCTTTATCTAGATGACAGCTCACCTCCTCATAGAAGGTTAATAGATTGGTTTGGCAAGAACGATTCTTCATGAAACCATGTTGATTACTGCTAATGATACCGTTCTCGTTACAATAATCATGTATATAATCCCTTATTATTCCCTCCAAGAGCTTGCAAATTATTGATGTTAAGCTAACTGGTCTGTAGTTCTCAGGGATATATCTTGGTCCTTTTTTATATATTGGTACTACATTGGCTTTCCTCCAGTCAGCTGGTATCATACCAGTTAGAAAACTGCTCTTAAAGATTAGGTACAAAGGTCTGGCAATAACTTGGCTAAGTTCCTTAAGGACCCTCGGGTGTAAGCCATCTGGGCCCGGTGACTTATTGGTGTTCAGTTTTTCAAGCCTATTCCTGATTTTATCCTCAGTCAGCCACGAGGGTGCTTCCTGTGATGTGACATGAGGACCAGCATTGTAGTTCTGAATAATTGAGCTCCCCGTTTCCTTTGTGAATACTGAGGAGAAAAATTAGTTTAACACCTTTGCCATTTCTCCATCCTCTGTAACCAAAATACCTTCATAATTCTTTATGGGGCCAATATGATCTGCCCTCCCTCTCTTGCTGTTTATATACTTAAAGAATTTCTTGGGATTTCTTTTACTCTTCTCAGCTATGTGTCTTTCATGTTCTTAGCTGCTCTGATTGCACCTTTGCATTCCTTATTGCGTGTTTTATAGATATGAAAATCTGACTGAGACCCCTCCTCCTTGTATTTTTTGAAGGCCTTCTTTCTTACTTTTATGTGTGCCTTTATGTAGGAGTTAAGCCATCCTGGTCTTTGATTAGCTCTTTTAAATTTATTTCCTGTTGGGATAAGCTGGCTAACACATTTGTTTAGTATGTTCTTGAAGCACTCCCATTTTTCCTCCGCATTCATTGTTCCTAGAATTTTATCCCAGTTAACATCTTCCAGCAAGGAGCGTAGTTTCTGGAAGTTGGCTTTTTTAAAATTCAGTGTCTTTGTATTCCCCTTACGTTTCCTATTTGTGTAATTTATACTAAAACTAATTGACCTGTGATCGCTATTTCCTAGATTGCCCCCCACTTCCATGTCTGTGATCAGGTCTGTGTTATTAGTAATCAGAAGGTCCAATAATGCTTTTTCTCTTGTTGGTACATTTACCATCTGACCCATGAAATTATCCTGCAGGACATTTAGGAAACGGCGAGACTTAGCTGAACGTGCGGTACCTTCCTCCCAGTCAATATCTGGATAATTAAAATCCCCCATTATAATAACACTTGCCATCCTAGTCGCTATTCCAAATTGTGATAGGAGGTCCGCCTCCCCCTCCTCCCTCTGATTAGGGGGCCTATAGCATATTCCCAGTATTACTTTCTCCCTGGTATCTTCCCTTTGTAACTCTACCCATAAGGCTTCGACTTCTTCCCCAGATCCACTAGTAATGTCATCTCTCACATTAATTTGTATGTCATTTTTATATACAGGCATACCCCTCCCCCTTTTTTGCCCTCCCTATCCCTGCGATATAGGGGATACCCCTGAATGGTAGCCAGCCAATTATGGGAGCTGTTGAACCAAGTCTCCGAAAATTCCCACAAATTCGAATTCCTCCTCGTACAGTAGCAACTCTAGTTCTCCCATTTTGTCTGCCAGACTCCTGGCATTAGTGAACAAGCCACGTAGTTTTGTCTGGACGCCTACTGTTTCCTTGCTGGGTATTCCTTGTTTGCATGTAGGACTTGTTACACTACTTGTCTCGGGTTTAGCCTCCTTATTCGGCCTACCACTCCTACCCCCAATACTACCCGCTGGACTCTGTTCCCCTCTGGCTATTAGTAAGTCTGGACCCTCCCCCCCGTTGCCTAGTTTAAAAGCCCCTCTAACTTTTCGGCCATCCTCATCCCCAGCCGGTCTGCACCTTCCCCATTTAGGTGCAGCCCATCCTTTCTATAGAGCTCGTAACCGATTGAGAAATCGGCCCAGTTCTCCAGGAACCCGAAACCCTCCTTTCTACACCAGCTCCTCAGCGACTTGTTGACTTCCCTAATCTCCCGCTGCCTCTCTTGTGTGGCTCGAGGTACTGGTAGTATTTCTGAGAATACTACCTTAGAGGTCCTAAGCCTCAATTTTGCTCCTAGGTCCCTAAAATCTTTTTTTTAGGAAACCACCTATCTCTAACTTTGTCATTGGTGCCAACATGCACCATGACAGCCATCTATAATGATGAGAATAGGAAGGTTATGAGGAAGTACAATATATACACTACATATGTATTGTCATATCATACTATGCACAAAATTTCTAAAAATCTTAGATGTTATTATATGTTATATTATGGCATATGCATTGCTCTTGGGGTTGTTGGCTTGTCTTACTTCTTTCCCCTTCCTCCCACCTCTGTCTTCCTCCCCACCCCCCTATGTATTTCTTGCTTGTCGGTACTCCAGGCTGGATGTTTCCCCCTACTGCCACTGGGGGTGCTCTTTCTGAGGTACCCCCATGGTTCAGTTACATGTGCGACCGCCTGGGCCATGCAGCGGTTCCCCTGCACCTCTTGGATATCATCCGGGGTTGGTGGGGAGGGATCGGCTCATGGCGAGCAGGGGTGTTTCACCCCCATTGTCCACTGAGAGTGCTGATGGCCGACGAGCACTAGGACCTGCTCAGGTGAGCGGTGATCCGGCGCCTCCATCTTGGTCACACGCGCATGCGCAGTATGACAGCGGTCAGACGCTTTTGGCACGTGATCTCAGTCGGGGCACATATAAACACATCAATAGGGCAGTATAACAGGTGCTGCTCTGTGAGATAGGTGGTACGCGACGCGATCCACAGGACTCGGTTCATGGACCTCCAATACACACCCGCCCTCCAGTAACAGGCACAAATCATTTTGCTCTTCCAGTACACCGGCTGGTGTGGCACTGTATGTTGTACATGCCGGGTGTTATACTTGTCACAGTGATACAGGTCTTGTTAACCCCTTGATTGCCCCCTTAGTGTTAACCCCTTCCCTGCCAGTGACATTTATACAGTAATCAGTGGCTATTTAAATTTCTGATCGCTGTATAAATGTCAATGGTCCCAAATAAGTGTCAGAAATGTCCAACATGTCCCCTGCAATAAAAATCGCAGATCGCTGCCATTACTAGTAAAAAAAATAAAAACGGCATAAAACAATTCCCATAGTTTGTAGACGTGATAACTTTTGCGCAAACCAATCAATATACGCCGATTGCGATTTTGTTTTACCAAAATATGTAGAAGAATATATATCAGCCAAAACTGATGAAAAATTTTTTTTATATTTTTTTTTTTTGGATATTTATTATAGCAAAAGTAAAAAATATTTTTCTCTTTTTCAAAATGGTTACTCTTTTTTTGTTTATAGGGCAAAAAATAAAAACCACAGAGGTGATCAAATACTACCAAAAGAAATCTATTAGTGGGAAAAAAAATGATAAAAATTTTGTTTGGATACAGCGTTGCACGACCGCGCAATTGTCATTCAAAATGCAACATCGCTGAGAGCCGAAAATTGGTCTGGGCAAGAGGGGGGATTAAGTGCCCAGTAAGCAAGTGGTTAATGGATGGGCGCCCCTGACTAACACTTCAAACAATGATGACTTCAAACAATGATGAGGATTTTCTTACCCTCTTAAAGGGATGGAAATGTTGTCCATTTTGTCCAATTGTCTCGAATTCATCTAGCCACTGCAAAATTTTATCAAAATTCCAGAAATGTTGCTAAGATTTTGGCGAAAAAGTTTTGTTCAGCCTTACTCATAAACAAATTAACATCTGCATCACAGTTTTCACCACTAGAATAAATGTGGAATTTACTTCTGCAGGTCTGATGACCCTGTGAAATAGTGTCCATTTACCTGTCATTTTGTGTCTATAAGTGACAACAAATGTAAAATTATATTGGTGAACTCATGCAATGCTATGTATATAAATATAAATAAATTATTATAAATGTGCTTAGAACTGGTGCAACCCTAATCTCCCCTTCAGATGATTTTATTATGTCTGGCCTTAGCAAGTGGGAGAGGGTTCTTGATAGATCCTTCACATCTGACCAACGACAGAACATTATCCATCTTGCTCCAAAGTCATCCATCCATATACGCATTTAGGAAGCCAATTACAAACTGCTGGTGCACTGGTATTACACCCCATGGGTTCTATGCAAATACTTTCTAGAAGCTTCAGATTGTTGCTGGAGATGCCGAGAGGAACAGGGGACCCTGCTCCATATTTTTTGGACTTGTCCAAAACGTGAACAATACTGGTCCTAGGTGAAGAAGATTACTCCACAATTTATCGATTTCCCAATACCGGAGGATCCTGCCTTCTTCCTGCTCCGCTGCTTGCAAATTCCTCTTAAGAATATAAGAAATCTGTCCTTCGTCACATGATTAATACCGCCAAAGCTTGTATAACTTTGCGCTGGAAAGACACTAACCCTCAGTGTTGCCAACCCCTTGAAGTGAAATTTACTGGCAGGACACCAAAATTTACAAACAGCATACATTTTTTTTTACTGTCAGAGAACATGAAATATACTGACAGAGCCACATTTTTTTCCTGACACTGCAAAAAAAAAGTACATAAAAGGGCCATTTTCTGTGCAAAACAGTGCAAATATCAAAGTTCTAACTATAAACGTGTAACTAGTGCTATTAGCAATGTGTTTAAGTTAAAACAAAAGTGAAAAATTATATTTCTCCATTTACATGAAGGCCAGGTTAATATAACCCAGCCAGCACAGAGTTCCCCCCATACATCAGAGTGTGCAGGATTCCCCCTTACAATGCAAGGCAAACTCTGATGTAAAGGGGAAGGCTGCAGATCATGATCTAAGGGGGAACTCTGATGTAAAAGGGGGCTCTGGTGACCAGAGACCACCTTTATATCAGAGTACACTTTACATCAGATTTCCCACTTACATCAGGGTGTGCAGCATTGCCCTTTACATCAGGGTTCCCCTTTACATCCAGGTTCGCAGAGTTCCCCTTGCACTGTAAGGAGGAATCCTGCAGACTCTGACGTAAACGGGAACGCAGGGAACTCTGACGTGGGGGGATCCCCTTATATTAGTGCCCCCTTACATTATTGTATTCACTTCCACCATACACTGGCTTGAGGCGCTATCACTGACCTCCTCTCAGGTGCACCGTGCAGGGCTTGGTCAGGAGGTCCTCTCCAGGCTCCAGCTTGGCGCCTCTGATTTTATCCCATAGTCTCCTCCCCACAGTCCACACACACATCTGACTCCTCCCGTGACCCCCATCCCGGTGGCACTCTAAGACATGATATATATATATATATACTTGTCTGGTAACTGCTTCCAATGCAGTAAAACCAGGGACTCTCCCATGCCAGTATCTTTCATCCCTTACCATCAGAACCATGAAATCAGCAGATACCTTTCTACCAGGCGTGAGACATAAATAAATGCTCCATAAACTATAACTCAACTCTGACATTATTATAAAACTGCACAACAGGGTTGCCTTCAGCTTCTTTGTTCCGCCCACTTGGCTTTTGCGGTGGTGTGACAGGAATGCGCCATGACAACATCACTCAACTTGAGTTGGCGCGCTGCACAGCCTCTGCCAGAGGTATTGCAAAATACAAAATAGTGCAATATAATATATACGTTTTTTCATAGTGAATCAATCAACCTTAATTAATCATATAACAGTCAGTATCCCTGGTCACTACACTGGTCACATATAACTGGTCGGCTCCCTGCGGGTCCAGTGTGGCGATCCTGAAGGGGGCTGCACTGATAAAAATTCAGCACAGCCTCCCCCGTCCCCCGTCAGGAGAGCACCTGAGTAGAGGAAAAGCTGATAAACGACTCTTGTTGTTTACACTAAGATTAGCCGTAATTTGTCACAGCTGATCACACGGTAAAAAGCTTCTGATGGAAGCCTTTACCTCGATCGATAATACGTCCAGTCAGGATAACAGAACACCCACCCAGACATCATTTGTCTATACGCCGGGCGGGAAGTGGTTAAATAAGCAGTGATTTACTGATGCTTAAAGTGAAACCATAAAAATGAGAAATAACAATAAAAATGAAAAAATCCTTTATAGTTAGTGCCTGGGGTCCCCTTAGTCTGCCTGTTAAAGTGACACATCTGTACCATGTATAGAACCTGCTGCAGCAATAATGATATTTATAAAGCCAAAAAAATTAAATTTTTCCCTGCAAGCTTTCTTTATTTGTAAACAACGGCTTGAGGAGCCAGTCTGTATGATGAGGCCACAATTTAGTGCACTTGGAACAAGGTTAGAGATTTTTTGCATTAATTATGGTGTCTTTTTTGCAGACTTTGGATATAAGTAACAGGTGCAGAAAAATTGGTCTTTGGGTGTCGGTGGTGCCTTCACACCATAACCCTATTGAGGTACTCTTGATGAAAGCAAGCATTTGCCTTGCTGTCAAAAATTTAAATGCTCTGCACCTGTCAAACTGGTGTGGAAAAATTGTTCTTAGCCCCTTCCTTACCGGGCACTTAAACCCCCCTCCTGCCCAGACCAATTTTTGGCTTTCAGCGCTGTCGCATTTTGAATGACAATTGCGCGGTCGTGCGACGTTGTACCCAAATAAAATTTGCGTCCTTTTTTTCCCACAAATAGAGCTTTCTTTTGGTGGTGTTTGATCCCCTCTGCGTCATTTCTGATCGCCGCTATAAACAAAAAATGAGCGACAATTTTGCAAAAAAGAACAATATTTTTTACTTTTTGCTAAAGTACAAATCCATTTAAAAAATTATTCATCGGTTTTGGCCGATATATATTCTTCTACATATTTTTGTTAAAAAAAAAATCGCAATCGGCGTATATTGATTGGTTTGCGCAAAAGTTATCGCGTCTACAAACTGGGAATT
>BLSH010308116.1:613671-624149 GCA_018402905.1 Glandirana rugosa
ATGACTCTATATTGGACACACTATTCGAAACACTTAATTGTATGTTATCAACTATTTTATTTCACGTGTATAAGACTGAGGATTGACAACATTACCGCTGAATAGGGAACAACTCTGGAGATACGGACCGGACATATTCGTCTATACTAGTGGCGTCTGTCAAGAATAGTCTATCACTGAGTGGTTAATGGCTAAAGAAGGTACTCGCAAATAAGTAACCTTATCGTCCATGTCGTATGTTGTTTACACTGTCTACCAGCTTTCTACCATTGACGTCCAGTTTTGTATCATTACACAGGATCCTACGCTCATCTAACTCTCTCCGGAAGATCGTACATCGGTATAAGAAATGGAGTACTCTCTCTCCTGTGTCCTTCTCCTTGATCTTATCGTCTCACGTGGTCCTTGGCCTTCAATGTCTCATCTCACTTGATCCTTCTCCTTTAATCGAGTGTCTCCTACCCTCCATGTGTGAATCTTTTATGTTATCACTATCTGATAAGAACTGTCTGCGGTGATCATATCTGCTTATACAGGCCAGGCATAGAGGTCTCAACAAGGGATAAGTCGCCATTACAACAGTTAGGAGTCAGAATATGTGCACTTTATTTTATCAACTATTGTATGTTAATTCACAAAGCTTATCACACAGGTTATATCTCAGTAGAATATTTTAGGCTGGCACTAAAGTTTTTCTCTGGGTGTTATCAGTTAATAAAACCAAAGAAAATTCCCAGCTCAACTCACCAACCAGTCTGCAAACAACCAAATTATCTTGTCTAACAGTTTGCATTAATAACAGGGGTTTAGTTTGCATGCATTTGCAAATACATGCGTAAGCTGCAGAGCCACTCCACAGTACCCCAGTATTATAACTAACTATAAATTTTTGAGTGCATCCACAGTGGAAGCACATGCATAATGATAGATAGATAGAGGGCATGTAAGCCTGGAAGCCCACCCCTCCTTAAAGGCACAGGGGCGCACTGGACACCCAGCATATAGCACAATGGCAGCAAAGGTGTCCCCTCACCAGTATTCCAACAGTACAAGCAAATGGCCACTGCCTTCACCTATAACTGGCATTCGTAGGAAGGAGCACATGGAAGGGCAACACATGTCAAACAAAACCAAAGGAAATTCCCAGCTCAACTTACCACCCAGCCTGCAACAAAAACTGTTAAACAGGATAATCCAGTTCATTGCAGGCTGGGTGGTAAGTTGAGCTGGGAATTTTCTTTGGTTTTGTTTTACATGTGTCGCCCTTCCATGTGCTCCTTGCTGCGAAGGCCAGTTATAGGTGAGGGCAGTGGCCATTTGTTTGTACTGTTATCAGTAAATATTTCCTTCTCCTTGAAGTTGGAAAATAATTTGAACTGATGCCACCCAAGGATTTTCTATGCTTTACCCCCTTCTCTTCCTGTTTCATATGCAAGTATAGAGGCTGGCAATAAGGTACATGCAAAGGCAAAAATTTTATTTTAGTTTTTTTAATAGAATGTGGGAGAGTTAGAAACTCAGCTTTTTATTGCCATCTCCCCATGTTCTCCCATCACTGTGGAGATTTACCCATATTACTTGTCTGGGTCTGGGTTTCTCAACCAGGGTTCAGTGGAACCCTAGGGTTCCTCCAGAGGTTGCTAGGGGTTCCTTGAGCAATGGTCAATTTCTACCTCTCAGATAAATTCCCAATGACATCATTGATATTTTTAGCTATCTGTAAGGGGGTGCTGTGGATATTCTTCCCAATGACCATAAGTGTAGGGAGCATTCTTGCCATTGACCATCACACTAATGTATCATGAGTTGTAGATTTTTAATTTTTAGCAGAGGTTCCCTGAGACCAAAGAATAATTTCAAGGGTTCCTTGGTGTTGAAAAAGTTGAGAAAGGCTGATATGGGCGATGATGGAATCAAACATTTTTGAGGAAGAGGAAGTATTTAGAAATCTTCCAATGGGAACACAATTTCTGGAGTCATGTATCTTAGGGGGGATTTTCCCTTCGCTTGGATAGATCACTTCTTATTTTTTTATATATATCTGGGACAGGAAGTGATGTGAAATCTCCCCAAATTTAACTGAGAGTTTCAGTGGTGTGTCTATTGAGAAGTGCAGGGCTGTTTGAGTAGTAAAATATCCCTCTGTGAGAAAAGTGACAGTTTTTAAAGCCTTAAAAAAGCCACTTGCTGATTTTAACCACTCCCTTACCGGGCACTTAAACCCCTATCCTTCCCAGACCAATTTTAGACTTTCAGCGCTGTTGCATTTTGAATGACAATTGCGCGGTCCTGCGATGTTGTACCCAAACACATTTTTTATCATTTTTTTCCCACAAATGGAGCTTTCTTTTGGTGGTATTTTATCACCCCTGCGGTTTTTATTTTTTGCGCTATAAACAAACAAAGAGCGACGATTTTGAAAAAAGAACAATATTTTTTTATTTTTTTGCTATAATAAATATCCAAAAAAAATCTAAAAAAAAATGATTCATCAGTTTTGGCCAATATATATTCTTCTACATATTTTTGGTAAAAAAAAAAAAATGCAATCGGCGAATTTTGATTGGTTTACGCAAAAGAAATCACATCTACAAACTATGGGAATTGATTTATGGCGTTTTTACTATTTTTTTTTTTTTTACTAGTAATCGTGGCGATCTGCGATTTTTATCGGGACTGCGATATTGCAGCGGACATGTCGGACATTTTTGACACATTTTTGGGACCAATGACATTTATACAGCGATCAGAAATTTAAATGTCCACTGATTACTGTATAAATGTCATTGGCAATGAAGGGGTTAACCTGAAGGGGGCATTGAAGGGGTTAACTGTGTTCCCTGGGTGTGTTCTAACTGTGTGGGGGCTGGGCGGGTCAGGACATAACAGATCTAACATCCCAGTGACAGGGATCAGTAGATCTGTCATGTCCCGTTCACACAACAGAGAACCGCCGTGTTTACATCTGCGGTTCCCCGTTCTGCAGCTGCTAATGGTGATCGGCGGGTCTCGGGCGGACATTGAGTCCACCCGAACCATGGGCATGCCCACGCAGTGCGTCCATGGGCGTCCTCCAGGCATTTCAGAGCTGCGCTGTAGCCGTCTTTTGGCTATAGCGCGGATCTGAACTGGTTAAGAAACAAAATAACTATTCAGCAATTTTAATGAATTAAACCTTTTTAATCACTTCCCACCCGTAGGACGTCATATGACGTCCTGGACTTTGAGCGGAGATATCTGAATGATGCCTGCAGCTACAGGCATCATTCAGAATTTTTTTTTTTAATCACCCGGCGATTCCTTGCAAAGTAAAAGCCATCATAGCTGCCGTTTATTATCATTATTATTATTATTATTATTATTATTATACAGGATTTATATAGGGCCGACAGTTTGAGCAGCACTTTACAATATTAGGGCAGACAGTACAATTACAATACAATTCAATACAAGAGGAATCAGAGGGCCCTGCTCGTTAGAGCTTACAATCTACTTCATTGCTTTTACAGGTGGTGGGAGGGGATTCTCCCCGGCCATCTTTATGACGTTACTTCCGGCGCAGGCAGATGTAAACACTGACTTTTTTTTGCTGGAAAGCCTGAGATTTATATTTTTTTTCTCTCAGGCTTTCCAGCATAGAGGAGAAATGTGGGGACTTAACCCTAGATCTCTTTGTAAAGAGAACCTGTCATGCCCTATTCCTATTACAAGGGATGTTTACATTCCTTGTAATAGAAATAAATTCATTATGAAAATAAAAAAATAAAGGGAAAGTGTAAAATTAAAAAAATGAACTAAACAATAAAAAAATGTTTTTAAAGCACCCCCATGCCTCTCATGCTCGTACGCAGAAGTGAACACATATGTAGGTCGCGTCCTCATATGTAAATGATGTTCAAACCACACATGTGAGGTTTCGCCGCAATCGTTAGAGTGAGAGCAATAATTCTACAAAGACCTCCTCTGTAACTCTAAACTGGTAACCTGTAAAAAAATTTCAAGCGTAGCCTATGGAGATTTTTACATACCGAAGTTTGGTGCCATCTCACGAGTGTGCCATTTTAAAGTGTGACTTGTTAGGTATCTATTCATTTGGCATAGCATGATCTTTCACATTATACAAAATTGGGGTAAATATTGTGCCTTTTTTTAACCACTTGAATTTTTCATTGTTTCTGTTATAAAGTTTTGCAAATTAGTAATTTTTCTTCATACATTTTGGCCAAAATGTATACTGCTACATATCTTTGGTAAAAAAAACAAAAACAAATTAGTCTATATTATTTGGTCTTTGTGAAGGTTATAGAGTCTACAAGCTATGGTGCCAATCATTGAATATTGATCACACCTGATGCACTGACGGCCTATCTCATTTCTTGAGACACTAATAAGCCAGGAAAGTACAAATACCCCCCCAAATTACCCATTTTTGGAAAGTAGACATTCCAAGGTATTTAGTAAGAGGCATGGTGAATTTTTTGAAGTTGTCATTTTTTCCCACAATTCTTTGCAACATGAAGATTTTTTTTTTCACAAAATTGTCATATGTTAACAGGTTATTTCTCACACCCAGCATTTGCATACCACAAATTACACCACAAAACACATTCTACTACTCCTCCTGAGTATGGCAATACCACATGTGTGAGACTTTTACACAGCATGGCCACATACAGAGGCCCAACATGTAGGGAGCACCATCAAGCATTCTAAGAGCATGAGTTACACATATAATTTCTTGACTACCTCTTGCATTTTGAAGGTCCTGGAGCACCAGGACAATGGAAACGCCCAAATAATGACCCCATTTTGGAAAGCAAACACTCCAACGTATATTCTAGGAGGCATAATGAGTCTTTTGAACATGTCATTTTTCCACAAGTTTTTGGAAAATGTGGAAAGAAAATGAAAACGCATTTTTTTTTACACAAAGTTGTCCATTTATACAATATTTCTAACACACAGCATGTACCTAGCAAAGATTACACCCCAAAATATATTCTGCTACTCCTCCCGAGTATGGCGATACCACATGTGTGACACTTTTACACAGCCTAGCAACATACAGAGGCCCAACATGTAGGGAGCACCGTCAGGTGTTCTAGGGGCATACATTTCAAATCGAATTTGACTATCTTTTACACTATTGTGAGGCACTGTGGTGGCATGAATAGGCACTGTAGTGGCACGGATAGGCAGTGTAGTGGCACAGATGAGCAGTGTAGTGGCATGGATGGGCAGTGTAGTGGCACGGTTGGGCACTATAGTGGCACGGATGGGAATTGTAGTGGCACGGATGGGCAGTGTAGTGGCATGGATGGGCACTGTAGTGGCATGGATGGGCACTGTAGTGGCACAGATGGGCACAGTAGTGGCATGGATGTGTCATGGATGAGAACTGATGTGGTATGGATGAGCATGAATGAGGCACAAATGAGCCATGGATGGATGGATTGGTGATCATGGCTGGCTGGGTGAGCATGGTTGGATGGCTAGGTGAGCATGGTTGGTTGGCTGGGTGAGCATGGATGGCTGGATGAGCATGGATGGATGGGTGAGCATGGATGGATGGCTGGGTGAGCACGGCTGGGTGGGTGAGCATGGATGGATGGATGGGTGAGCATGAATGGATGGCTGGGTGAGCATGGATGGATGGCTGGGTGAGCATGAATGTGTGGATGAGCATGCATGGCTGGATGGGTGAGCATGGCTGGGTGAGCATGTATGGATGGATGGATGGCTGAGGATGGGTGGCTGAGCATGGATGGATGAGCATTGATGGGGTGAGGATGGCTGGGAGGGTGAGCATGGATGGGGTGAGGATGGCTGGATGGAGTGAGGATGGCTGGATGGGGTGAGGATGGCTGGGGTGAGGATGGCTGGGTGGGTGGTGGGGATGGATGGATGGTGGGGGGTGCAGCCTGTCCCCTACTGTCACTTAGCAGCGCTGTGGGCACTACACATCGCTAACAGTGCTACAGCACGTCCTCTCTCTCCCCCCTCTCCTCTCACAATGCACCAATTGGTGCGGAGAGGGGAGAGAAAAGCCGGCTCGCTTACATGTGATCGCTCCGTCATTTGACGGAGTGATCACGTGGTAAAAGGCCACTCACAGCGGCCATTCACTGTGATCCGGGACCCGGCGGTCATGGATGTATTAATTAATGAATGTTATTTTTTTCTAAAATTAATTTATTTCTCTACCTTACGTTTTTGTAAATATTTTATTCTATCTTTTTATGTCACAACACTGAAGAAATGGCACTTTGCTACAATGTAAAGTAGTGAGTGTACAGCTTGTATAACAGTGTAAATTTGATGTCCCCCTCAAAATAACTCAACACACAGCCATTCATGTCTAAACCACTGGCAACAAAAGTGAGCACACCCCTAAGTTTCCCTATAAATATTAACGCTAAAAGCTGAACCGTTTTCTGAAAATAAATGACCATTATTGATGCCTGTCCCACCTTTGGCTGCTACTCCATCTTACAAAACTGTTACTTTCATTCAGCTCCCACAGTACTTTTAAGTGCCAATATCAGGCATGAAAGTTGTAGTTTCAGCAGTAGTACACAAATAAAGCAGGTCACTCGTTGTACACCTCCTCCATTGAAAAAAAAATTGTGTATACTTTTTACTGAATGCAAGGATTTCCATAATTGGAGGTAAGGTGGATGGATGTCACAATCTCCCCTCCAATCAAAAAAAGCCGTGCATTCAGTGAAACGAAAATAAGGCTTTTTCCAATGGAGGAAGTGTACTACCACTGGAAGTCTTAATGCTGGATTTTCAGCACTTAGAGTACTGAGATCAGGGAGCAGCAGCCAAACATGGAGCAGGCATTAACAGAGGTATGTTATTTTTACACAGAAAGAGTTCAACATTAATTTTTAAGTAGCCTCCGGTGTCCGAAATCTGACAAATAAGTGATTGTATATATCTGACCACCGCCAACTAAACAAATATAAAGTTTGAAATAACACACTATCCTCCGCTCTCAAAGCCAGCTCTCCAGCTGTCTCCAGAGTGCTGGGTGCCATGGCTGAAATGGAGGTGTCCATGCTCCATACACAATGGAGAAATGAAGGACAGCCGAACACTGATAACCTCACAATGTTTGCCAGTTTATTGTACAATCAACAGTAGTGTCCATCCTGAAACCACCTCCACTAAAGTATTTCACCCATTAGGGCTTAGTTGACAAGCTTCTCCACAACTATGCCCCATTAGGGGAAATGCAGTAGAGACTCTCTACAACTAAGCCCTGGTGGGTGAAACATGGGAAAGACTCTCTATAACTAAGTCCTATTGGGTGAAAAACAGTAGAGACTCTCTACAACTAAGCCTTATTAGGTGAAACATGGTAGAGACGCTATATCACTAAGCCCTATTGGGTGAAACATGGTAAATACTCTCTATGACTAAGTCCTAAGTCCTATTGGGTGAAAAACAGTAGAGACTCTCTATGACTAAGCCTTATTGGGTAAAACATGGTAGATGCTCTATATGACTAAGTCCTATTGGGTGAAACATGGTAAAGACTTTCTATGACTAAGTCCTATTGGGTGAAAAACAATAGAGACTCTCTACGACTAAGCCTTATTGGGTGAAACATGGTAAAGACTTTATATAACTAAGCCCTATTGGGTGAAACATGGTTAAGACTCTCTATGACTAAGTTCTATTGAGTGGAACAACAGAAGAGGCTCTCTACGATTTAGTCTTATTAGGTGAAATGCAGTACAGACTCTCTACGATTAAGCCCTGTTGAGTGAAACACGGTAAAGACTCTCTATGACTAAGTACTATTGGGTGAAAAACAGTAGATACTCTCTATGACTAAGCCTTATTGGGTGTAACATTGTAGAGACTCTATATGACTAAGCTCTATTGGGTGAAACATGGTAAAGACTCTCTATGACTAAGTCCTATTGGGTAAAAAACAGTAGACTCCCTACGACTAAGCCTTATTTGGGGAAACCTGGTAGAGACTATATATGACTAAGCCCTATTGTGTGAGACATGTTAGATAATGTTATATCTGAGTGGAGACTACTGCTGAAGTTGTTAGTGGAATAAACTGGAGACCAGTAGGTAGCTGTCCTTCAGTTCTTCAGCAAACAAATATACAGACACCATCAAGAATCAATACGTGTAATAAGAAATCTAACAGACACTTTACTATATCTTAATTACAGTGTAAAAGGGGCATGAACTGTGCAAATGTGCTGATATGGGCTTTAAAGTTCCACAAATGCATGCATATACACAAATACAATGCATGCCTGTAAATTGTATTGCATTTAAGAGATCCCTTTTCCATTGATATCAAAGTAGTAGGCAGACAGTATTCTGTGCTACATGGATTTCTTTAGTATTTATTTTAAAACTGGTTTTTATATGCTTGAACTGACTTCAATTAGTTAAGTTTTTGTAAATTCTTGTACTGGCAAATTTCTGTTTTTTTAATTAAGCACCCTACTGTCCAGAGTGAAATTTTATCCCTGAGATCATCCAATAACTCAGACGCGCACAATCTTGTTCGCCTGTGGGGATCGTGTGTACATATATAGAGATATTTGATTAGAAAAGGAAGTCAATAAAACTGAACCTCATCATTTGCTTCAATATAGTCAGTCCGGTTATGGGAGATATTTTAATATCCTTTTAGAAGAGCACAAATATACTTTTAGCTATTTTTTATAACTACTGGCCTAGCCAAACATAAATATTCAACCCAAGCAACACATATAATTCTTTAATTGGAAGGATATATTTCATGAATTATCTTTCTATTGATCTCTTGTTACATAAAGAAGAAGATGATTGTCTTTAATGTATTTTTATAATAAGTATTTGTCTTTTAAATCAATTTTCAAAGGCTTTATTTCACCTCAATTTAATGACCCCATTATTACAGATGTTCTTTTAGCCTTTTCACTCTTAACAGTTATTTTATAAGGGTTAGGAAAATTCTAAATGTAACTGTTTATAAAAGGATCACTAGGTAAGAGTAGCTAAGAAGTTTTGGGGGTAAATTTGATAAAAAAAAATCCCAGTAGTGCAGGATGTGTATGATTAATTTATTATTGAGTGATATGATTATAAATATTTTATATATATATATATATATATAAAATATAATGAGGGATATAGAATTATTGAGTGGATACTTATTACATCACTATTATTTATTTCAAATAGATAGTAATGATCATTTATTTGTGCTTATTTAGATTAAAATTTAACAGGGGGTCAGTAGTGAATAGGAAGATTCTTTTTTTTTGCCTATCCCTATACCTACCTGAACATTTTAGTTAACTAGCTGATGCTGAAAAGAGTGACTGCGACATAAAGCTGTTGTTTTTATTTTTTTATGACACTGCTCGCAACTGGCTACAGCTTCATAAAAAATGCACACCAAACATCAATGAACACTGAATTCTGGAACAATTGATAATATGTCTAAAATAGCCTGACAACTGATAATCAATCTTTCTTTCTTTCATTCTTACTTTTTTTCTTTCTTTCTCTCCCTCTCTTTTTCTCTATTGTTCTTTATTTCTCTCTCCCTCTCTCTCTCTCTCACTCTCTCTCTATCTTTATTTCTCTCTCCCTCTCTCTCTCTCTCACTCTCTCTCTATCTTTCTTTCTCTCTCCCTCTCTCTCTCTATTGTGGTTTCTTTCTTTCCCCTGTCCTCTCTCTATAGTTCTCTGTCCCTTTCTCTCTCTCTTTCTCTCTCTCCCTCTCTCCCTCTCTCTCTATTGTTCTTTATTTCTGTCTCTCCTGCTCTATCTGTCTTTCTTTTTTTCTCCCTCCCTCCCTATCTTTCTCTCCCCCTCTCTCTATATAGTGATGTATACATATATATTGCTCCCCCTCTCTCTATATATAGTGATGTATACATATATATTGCTCTCCCCCTCTCTCTATATAGTGATGTATATATATATTGCTCCCCCTCTCTCTATATATAGTGATGTATACATATATATTGCTCTCCCCCTCTCTCTATATAGTGATGTATATATATATTGCTCTCCCCCTCTCTCTATATAGTGATGTATATATATATTGCTCCCCCTCTCTCTATATATAGTGATGTATATATATATTTCTCTCCCCCTCTCTCTATATAGTGATGTATATATATATTGCTCTCCCCCTCTCTCTATATAGTGATGTATATATATATTGCTCTCCCCCTCTCTCTATATAGTGATGTATATATATATTGCTCTCCCCCTCTCTCTATATAGTGATGTATATATATATTGCTCCCCCTCTCTCTATATATAGTGATGTGTATATATATATATACATTGCTCTCCCCCTCTCTCTATATAGTGATGTATATATATATATTGCTCCCCCTCTCTCTATATATAGTGATGTATATATATATATATTGCTTTCCCCCTCTCTCTCTATATAGTGATGTGTATATATATATATATTGCTTTCCCCCTCTCTC
>BLSH010308116.1:633170-649123 GCA_018402905.1 Glandirana rugosa
GATTTTAATCTCTATACTCAAATTATTATAGGTCGAAAATGTAGTTAAGACGTATGAATAACTGTATATACATATATGTTTGGATATATCCTGTGTATGTATTACACCCCAAAAGAAACCCCCGAGTCATATGTAAATATTTGAATTTAACATAGGTAAAAAGTGTAACTAAACGGGTGGACTATCTGTATATTTATATATGTATCGTTATATTTGATATATTCATTATACTCAAAAGAAAACCCCGAATTCTATGTATATTTGAATCTAATCCGTATAAGTCGTCAGTGTACTAAAACATATACTATATACAAACGTATGCCTCAAATCTATGTTTATAATATATATAGTATACTAAACCCCAGGAGAAGACTCACATTACTTCTACATCATATTTTGGTATGTATATACACATATATCATATACAAAATCATGTGACTGCTGAATATGCCTAATCTAAGTTTATATGTATCTTAAGCCCCAAAAGAAAACTCATATTACTTATATAGTTTATATTGCTATGTATATATTTATATGTCTATCAGGTGGGCAAATCAATGTGAAAAATGGATACAATTTAAGTTTATAAATGTATACTGAGCCCCCAAAGAAAACCCCACATTATGTATGTGTCCTATATAGGTTTGTATATACATATATGTCAATAAGTATGCAGAATTGATGTAAAAGCTGGATATTATTAAACTCATATCTCTAATTTTAGTTTATAAAAGTATACTAAGACCCCAAAGAAAATCCATGTGTCTTATATTGGTATGTATATTCACATATGCCAATAAGTAGGCAAACTAATGTGAAAGCAGGACTATTTTGAGTTGGTAAATATATATTAAACCCCAAAGAAAACTCACAGTATTTGCTTTCTATATACACATATGACAATAAGTAGGCAAAATCAATGTGAAAGCTAGATATTATTAAACTTATATCTCTAATTTGAGTTTATAATTGTATACTGAGCCCCCAAAGAAAATCCGCATTACTTATGTGTCTTATATTGCTATGTATATTCACATGTCAATATGTAGGCAGAATCAATGTGAAAGCTGGACACTATTACTTGTATGCCACTATTTTGAGTTGATAAATATATATTAAACCCCAAAGAAATCCCACATTTCTATGTGTATATGTGTCTATATTATTAAACTTATACCTCTAATTTGAGTTTATAGTTGTATACTGAGCCCCCAAAGAAAATCCACATTACTTATGTGTCTTATATTGGTGTGTGTATATATATTCATTATGCCAATAGATAGCCAAAATAAAGCTGGACATTAATCTATTTTGAGTTGATACATTTATATATTAAACCTAAAAAAAACACATTACTTATGTGTATATGTTTCTAAATGCACATATGTCAAAAAGTAGGCTGGAAAGCTGTATATTAGTAAACTTATATCTCTAATTTGAGTTTATAATTGTATTCTGAGCCCCCAAAGAAAACCCACATTACTTGTGTGTCTTATATAGGTTTCTATGTATACATATCTGTATGTAGATTCAATGTGAAGGCTGGATATTATTAAACTTATGTCTCTAACTTAAGTTTATAAATGTATACTGAGCCCCTAAAGAAAATCCACATTACTTATGTGTCATATATTGGTATATATATTCACATATGTCAATAATTAGGCAATATCCATGCGAAAGCTGGATTATTACACCTATGCCTTTAATTTGAGTTACAATATATACATTAAACCCCAAAGAAACCCCATATTACTTATGTTTCATATATAGGTTTCTATTTATACATATGCCATAGGCAAAATCAATGTGATAGTTGAATATTATTACATTATGCCTCTAATTTGAGTTTAGAAATGTATACTGAGCCCTCAAAAAATCATTTTACTTATGTATCTTATATTGGTATATATTGGAAAAATCAATGTGAACACTGGAAAATTGTTAAACTCAAGTCTCTAATTTAAGTTTATAAATGTATAGTGAGCCTCCAAAGAAAACTCACATTACTTATGTGTCTTATTGCTATTAATATTCACATGTCAATAAGTAGGTAAAATCAATGTGAAAGCTGGACATTATTACACTTATGTCTGTAATTTGGGTTTATAAATGTATACTGAGCCCCAAAGAATAACCACATTACTTATGTGTCTTATAATGCAATGTAAATACACATAAAAAGCATGCGAAATCAATGAGAGAGCTGGATATTTTTGTGAATGTGTATCATTCTTTCATTTGCATACATATGTGAAATATTTTGCAATATTATGTCATTCATTATTTCATAGATCAGACAGGCAGAATATATTTTGGATAGTTTAGTTTCATAGATCAGACAGGCAGAATATATTTTGGATAGTTTAATTTCATAGATAAGACAGGCAGAATATATTTTAGATAGTTTAGTTTCATAGATAAGACAAGTAGAGTATATTTTGTATAAATGAATTTATAGATCAAACAAGCAGAGTATATTTTGTATAAATTAATTTATAGATCAGATAAGCAGGGTATATTTTGGATTGATTTGATTTTATAGATCAGACAGGCAGAGTATATTTTGGATTGATTTGATTTTATAGATCAGACAGGCAGAGTATATGTTGGATAGATTTAATTTCACAGATCAGACAAGCAGAGCATATTTTGTATAGATGTCATGAATTCACCTGTACCTTGTACCACCCTGTCCTCCTACCTCCATTGATATAATACCTGCATATGACCCATCCTAGTGGATGTGTGTACTTTATTTTATAGTGGTAGGTGAGTGAGTGTGGGACTGGGGTTATGAATATTGAAAGCTGTATTGCCGGGTGTAGGCTGGCGTTGTAGATTTTTGCATACTTAAGTATATGGGCTGTGTCATCCATTTATGAGCCTGTAAATGAGTGGATTTACTTTGTACAAATAGTATTTATCTTTCGTCACTCCCTGGTGCCTTGCCCAGAAACCATCCGAAGGAAATAGTCACTTCCTTATCATAATCATAAAAAAATAATAGCGTGGATGTGGCAGGTAAAAAGCCCGATTTGAGGGTTAACCCCTTGTGCACAGACATGGTGGAGCTGCCCAGAAGTGCAAGCGGTGTGGCTGAAGCTGTGTGGATCCCATCCTGCTATCCCCGGTGTGCAGGAGGGATAGCTGGTGCAGGATGCGGGGTGCAGGCTCTTGTGGGGTGCAGGATGTAGGGTGCAGTGGGGTGCAGGATGTGGGGTGCAGGCTGGTGTGGGGTGCAGGATGTAGGGTGCAGGCTGGTGTGGGGTGCAGGATGTAGGGTGCAGGATGTGGGGTGCAGTGGGTTGCAGGATGTAGGGTGCAGTGGGGTGCAGGATGTGGGGTACAGGCTGGTGTGGGGTGCAGGATGTAGGGTGCAGTGGGGTGCAGGCTGCTGTGTGCAGTGTAGGATCTTCTTGCTGGGGTCTCAGGCGTGCAGCAGCCTCATCCACATAAAACAATAGCCTCCTTGATATGAATGCTGACAGCTCCGTGCGGCCCCTCCGATTGATTGATGGCTCTGTGACGCTTTATCAGGCACACGGATAAAGTTTGACCAATCATTTGCCAGGAGCTCACAAGGCAAGCAGCCCAAGTGTACTTTTGTTGGCTTAGGAAGTTAGGTCGGGGAGATCCTATATTTTTTTTTTTTGTTGCATCTGCCGTGTATTTTTGGTTTGTATGATGTCCAAGAATGTCCATTTCTGGAGCGCTGAGTAACTACTTTGTGGAGTCCATCATTAGCCCGGAGAGCGAGGAGCCTCCAGCACCCAAATTCTCTGGGCAGTACCCCAGCCCCCGGCCGGCGGCGCTCTCTGACAGCCTGGACTTCCCTTCTTGTAGCTTCCAACCCAAACCCCCCGTGTTCAGCGCCTCCTGGACCCCCCTGAACCCCCACAGCTCTTCTCCCCTGCCGCCTGTCTACCACCCCTACCTCCAGCAGGGCGCCCCCTCTTCTGAGACCAGGTACTTACGGGGCTGGCTGGAGCCTCTGCCCAGGGCGGACACCGGACCGGGGGCTGTGAAGACCGAGCCGCTGCTGGGTCAGCACCCCGGAGACCTGCACAAGTTGGGAGCCCAGGAGTACAGCCTAGAGCCGCCTGCTGCCAGGGAGCCTGAGCCTAATGAGAGGCCCACTTTCCAGGACAATAAAGTGTGCGAAGGAAGCGAGGACAAAGACAGGCCACATCAAAGTAAGTTATATAGCTGAGGAAGTGCAGCACAATAGATTGCAATAAAAAAGGGTAAGGAAATCTCTGATCCGGTCCCTACATTATGCCTACATATACTATAGAGATGTACAGGGACCAGGACACTGCCAACAGCTACAGGAGAGCAGAACATCCACCACAACTCATACATAAAGCTAAACTACATATAAATATGATCACAGCCAGGAAAACTCTGATTATCCCCATATTATGCCTGCATATAGAGATGTACAGGGACCAGGGCACTGCCAACAGCTATAGGAGAGCAGAACATCCACCACAACTCATACATACCAGACAGTCAACCCCAGTAATACAACTAAAATCACATATAAATACAATTAAAAAAGTGTAAGGAAATCTCTGATCCGGTCCCAACATTATGCCTACATATACTATAGAGATGTACAGGGACCAGGGCACTGCCAACAGCTATAGGAGAGCAGAACATGCCCCACAACTCATACATAAAACTAAACTACATATAAATATGAACACAACCAGGAAAACACTGATTATCCCCATATTATGCCTGCATATACCATAGACATGTACAGGGACCAGGACACAGCTATAGCAGAGCAGAACATCCATCACAACTCATACATAAAACTAAACTACATATAAATATGAACACAACCAGGAAAACTCTGATCTTGTCCCTACATTATGCCTACATATATAGACATGTACAGTGTCTAAAAAAACTATAGGAGACTGGCCCTACACTATAACTCACCCAGAGCAGACAGTCACCCCAAGTAATAAAAGGAAAGCACATATAATTATGAACACAAGCAGGAAACCCCTGATCCTGTCCCCACATTATTCCCACACACACCATAGACATATACAGTGACTAAAAACTATTGGAGAGTAGACCTGCACCATAACTCACCTATAACAACCAGACAGCCCTAGTGATAAAACTAAACTACATATAATTATGTACACAACCAGGATATCTCTGATGCTGTCCCTACATTATGCCTACACACACTATAGACATTCACAGGGACACAGCCTAGTAATAAAACTAAACTACATGCAAACACAACAAGGAAATCGGTGCCTGTTCCTACATTATGCCTACACATACTATACACATGTAGATTGTCTAAAAAAACTATAGGAGACTAGCCCTACACTATAACTCATCCAGAGCAGACAGTCATCCCAAGTAATAAAAGGAAAGCACATATAATTATGAACACAAGCAGGACATCTCTGATCCTGTCCCCACATTATGCCTACACACATACTATAGACATGTAGAGTGTCTAAAAAACTATAGGAGACTGGCCCTACACTATAACTCATCCAGAGCAGACAGTCATCCCAAGTAATAAACCGAAAGCATATATAATTATGAACACAAGTAGGAAATCTCTGATCCTGTCCCCACATTATTCCCACACATACTATAGACATGTACAGGGACCAGGGCACTGCCTAGACTACTACACTAAACTACATATAAATATAAACACAAGCAGGAAATCTCTGATCCTGTCCAAACATTATGCCTACATATGATAGACATTTACAGTGACTAAAAAACTATAGGAGAGTAGACCTGCACCACAACTCATACATAACAACCAGCCATCCCTATAGTAATATAACTAAACTACATATAAATATGTACACAACAAGAAAATCTCTGATCCTGTACCAACATTGTGCCTACACACACCATAGACATGTACAGTGACTACAAAACTAGGTGAGTAGAACCTGTAGCTCATCCATAACAAAAACTAAAGTACATATAATTTTGAACAAAACCAAGAAATCTCTGACCATGTACCAATATTATATCCACACACCATAGACATCCCTAGTTATAAAACTAAACCACATATAAATATGAACATAATCATAAAATCTCTGATCCCGCCCCTATATTTTGCTTACACACAACATAGACATGTCCAGTGACTAAAAAACTATAGGAGAGTAGACATGCACCATAACAACCAGCCAGCCCTAGTAATACAACTAAAGCACATATAATTATGAACACAAGGAAATCTCTGATCATGTCATGCTTACACACAACATAGACATGCACAATAACTAAAACACCATGGAAGAGTAGAACATGCACCATAACTTATCCTAACAGCCAGTCACCCTAATATTAAGATGTAAATATGAACACAACCAGGAAACCTCTGACCCTGACCCAACATTCATACTGCACACACCAGAACAATGACCAGGACACAGCCAAAAAACTATAGAAGACTAGAACTTGCAATGACCAAAAACTATAGGACTATAATCTGTACCACAACTGGTCCATAACATCCTGATATCCCTAGTACTAAAATTGAACCATATACATATGAATACAGCTTGCAATACACACAATAGACTGCAATAAACAAATGTACTGTACACAGCAAGGACATCTCTGGTCCTGTTCCAACATTCTGCCTGCACATATCATTAACATGTATTGTACAGTGACCCAGTTCACCAGACTTCTCTCTCCATCAGACAGCCAAAAAATATATAAGAGAGTAGAATCTGCACCACAATTCATTCATAACAACCAGCCACTCCTGGTAATAAAACTACCACTTATAAATATGAACACAACAATGAAAACTCTGGTCCTGTCCCAACATACAGGCTGCACACACCATAGACATATGCATTGGCCAGGGCACAGCTAAAAATTACGGGAGAGTCAAATCTGCACCACAACTCATCCATAACAACTAGCCATAGTAAAAACATGAACACAACAATAATAACTCTGATCCTGTAACAATATTCAGGCTGCACACGCCATAGACATGATGACCAGGGCCAAAAAAACATACTAGACCAGAACTTGCACCACAACTTATCTATAAACAGCCAGCCATTCCTAGTAGAAAAGAAAAAACAACAGACAAAACAAAACTAAGTAACATATACATAACTTCCAATAAACACAATAAATAGCAATAAAAAGTGCACTGTATATAGACTATAGTGTATTGCCCCAACAATCTGCTTGCACACACCATAGACATGTACAGTGACCAGGGCAAAACCAAAATAACTATAGGAGGGAAGAACCTGCAGCACTACTCATCCATAACAGCCTAGTAATAAAACTAAACCACATACAAATATGAACACAACAAGGAAATCTCTGATCATGTCCCAACATTCTGCATAGACACACCATAGACATGTACTGTGACCAGCGATCAGCCAAAAATTATAGGAGAGAAGAACCTACACCACAACTCATCCATGACAGTCTAATAAAACTAAAACACATATAAACCTGAAAACAAGGAAACCTTAGATCCTGTCCCTTAATTCTACATGCACACACCATGGCCATGTGCATTGCCCAGGGCATAGCCCACCAGACATCTCTTTTTACTACCTGAAAGTCAAAAACTCTAGGAGAGAAGAACCTGAGCCACCATTCATCCATAACATCCTAGTAATAAAACTAAACCACGTATAAATATGAACACAACAAGAAAATCTCAGATCCTGTCGCTAAATTCTGCCTGCACACACCATGCCCATGTGCATTAACCAGGGCATAGCTCACCAGACATCTTATTTTACAACCACAAAGCCCAAACCTCTAGGAGAGAAGAACCTGAGCCACCACTCATCCATGACATCCTAGTAATAAAACTAAAACACATATAAATATGAACACAGCAAGAAAATCTCAGATCCTGACCCTAAATTCTGCCCGCACACACCATGCCCATGTGCATTAACCAGGGCATAGCTCACCAGACATCTTATTTTACTACCACAAAGTCAAAAACTCTAGGAGAGTAGAACCTGAGCCACCACTCATCCATAACATCCTAGTAATAAAACTAAACCACATATAAATATGAACACAACTTGCCAACCTCACCCACACTGTAAAATTGTCATCTTGTGCTCCCAGACTTGTTTTTTGACTTAATAAATGTGAAATTAGTCTCCCCTTGTAGCCTTGTCACTTCAGCCGTGTGCCCTGATTGCTAAGGACAATGCAAGCTCATTTATCTGGTCCAGCCAGGTAAAATGATTGATCAGCTCCACTTAATACCATTCCCCATCATCTTCTAAACGGCATGGATATATATTTTATAGCACATGTGCTACCTTGTATTATACACTAATATTAAGCAATAGGCGATTCAATGATCGGTAAAAACATTTTAGCTTGATAAATGTGGGTATTATGCATGCAGCTTAAACCACACTTTAAAGAGGTGTTTTTCAAAAAACTGGGCATGGGTCCAGGGTACAGTCGTTGAGAAAAAAAAAATTCTGATGCAGCTTGAGATGAACAGACTGTTTACCAAACACTCATCTGGTGTGATAAAAGCTAAAAGCTTTTTTTTTTTTTTAATTTCAGAACTTCATATAATTTATGGCTTCAATCTATTGTGTTGGACCCTCAGCCCAATACATTGCTAAAAAAAAAGGCAATTTTAAATATAACATAACTTCTAATTATTTACAATTGCACAGCGAATACTGCTTGTCCAGGTTTGATTTATATTAAAAAAAAAATAAAAGTATTACTAAATAAAATGTTCATATTTTAAATTAGTTTGGATAAAAATATATATATACTGGAATGCTGACAGAAAATAAAGAGAAAATATTTGCAGAAAATAAAATTGACTTCCAGCATTCTTGAAATGCAGCCGTATTAACACCTATTAATTATTAAGTGATTTAATTCTCTTAAATATTTAATTTTCCTGCAAATGATAAGGAGACGGTCGCAATGCAGGCGCTATCTCAGGCACAAAAGTTACCCAAGGAAGGAAGCAGCCTGTATATTCTGCCAGACAGGACAGGGAATACAGACTTTCATCTATTTTTTATGAGCCCACAACGTGTTCTCTGACTTTAATGAAAGGGATTTTTTTTATTGTCCTTACTGGCGATGCGTGTTAAAAGCTCAAAGCAAGTTATAAAACTTATTAGAAACAGCACGAACAAATCTGTAACACTAGTAACCTTTATTTGAATAACTACTATTATTTTTTATCACATCTAAAGAAAATGCATAGTTTTACCTTTACTTATCACACGTTATCCATACATGCCTTGAAAAAATATTTATGTGTGAATACATTATATTATACATTATATTATTATTATATAGTATTGTTACTATTACAAATATTACAGCTATATATATATGTGTGTGTGTGTATGTATGTATTTTTTATTCTATTCATTTTAATTATGTGGATACATTAGTAGTATTATTACTACCACTACATAAAATATATATTTTAGCTACTAAATAGATAGATCGATAGATAGATTTGCATATAAAACAATAATAATAATTTTATATATAACGTTATATATATATATATAGAGAGAGAGAGAGAGTTAGTTTAGGGGGCTGTGCATGCACTATAAACATAAAGATATACACATATATATATATATATATATTTATATATATTTCTTTATATTTAAGGGGCTGTGCATGCACTATAAACATAAATATATATACATATATATATATATTTATATATATTTCTTTATATTTAGGGGGCTGTGCATGCACTATAAACATAAAGATATATACATATACATATATATATATATATATATATATATTTATTTATATTTAGGGGGCTGTGCATGCACTATAAACATAAAGATATATACATATATATATATTTATATATATTTCTTTATATTTAGGGGGCTGTGCATGCACTATAAACATAAAGATATATACATATATATATATTTATATATATTTCTTTATATTTAGGGGGCTGTGCATGCACTATAAACATATATATATATATATATATATATATATATATATATATATATATATATATATATATTTCTTTGTGTATATATATATATATTTTTTTTTTAATTGTTATTTTTTAATTTTTTAGACCTTTTTTGTTGTGGCTAATGTGCATTTTGGTGTTAACTATAAAACCTATTTTTTTTTCATTTACAGCTAACCCTTCAGCTAACTGGTTGCACGCCAGGTCCTCCAGGAAGAAAAGATGCCCCTACACGAAGTACCAGACCCTGGAGCTGGAGAAAGAGTTTTTGTTCAATATGTACCTGACTAGGGACAGGAGACATGAGGTGGCCAGGCTGCTTAACCTGAGCGAGAGACAGGTCAAAATCTGGTTTCAGAACCGCAGGATGAAAATGAAGAAGCTGAACAAGGAACAGGGGAAAGATTAATCTCTCCTCCACCCCCCCCCTTAGAATGCACCTGCTCCCTATTTATGATTTCAATACCTTAATTAAAATTGAAGACTTGCCCATCTTTTTTTTTTGCATGATATACCAGGTTGTAAGCAATCATACACCATCACTGTTATTTTCTGTGCTAAATGTTTGAAAAGGACCCTCTGTTATTTAATAGGCAAATTAGTGAATTTAGGTAGCCCTGAAAGGGTGATAGCTCTATATAAGGAAACTAGGGGGGGGGGGGGCGAATTATGAAATAAGTTTTTTTTTTGTTGTTTTTTTTTTTTTTACAGTGTTCAGTACGAATGCCCAACCAGGAATGTTACATTAAAAAAAAAATCCCTGAATAAAACATTTGCCACGTTGGGTGCTTGAATAAAACATGTGCCACTTTAAAAATAAACCCTGTTGTATATCAACCCTAAAAAGGAGATCAGAAAATAAACTACAGCCTCATATCATTCATCAGCATCATAAAGAGGTGTAATAAATATATATATTTAGTTTTGACTTCCTCTATTATTAAAAGCTCTACCAGCAAACTCATTTTTAACTCACTTTTATATACTGAGCCAAAATAACAGAAAGCACACTGGATGTCCACGATTTGCTAAAATAGTTTTTTAGAAAACAAAAAAAAAAAAGAGGGAAAAGTTTTAGAAAATCTCTTTTTTTTTAAGAAAAGAAAAAAAATAAACATGCAGACAGCAATTGTCTCCTTAGAATTTAGCAATTTCTAATTTATTGTGAATTTACGTTTTGAGAGCTGTAGATTTTGTTCTTGTGCCAAGTAAATCTATTTGTATATTGTCTATGTTTGGGGAAAAAAAACTTATACTTGAAATATTTTGTTGCTGTGTTACTATATGAATGTTTTCTTTTTTTCTGTATTTTTAAACTGTTTACAATGCGAGGATGGTGTAAAATATCCGTTTGTGTTGTGATGTTTATTTTTCCCAAAATTGTATTAAACTAGTGAATCATCCTTTTTTTTTGATTTCTTGATACATTATTACATTGTCTACATTTTTTCCCTTTGTTTTTTTTTTTCTGTGCAAACGTTGACCATTTGGTATTATCTAGTCAGTCTATCTATCTATCTATCTATCTATCTATCTATCTATCTATCTATCTATCTATCTATCTATCTATCTATCTATTTATCTACCTATCCATCTATCTATCTATCCATCTATCTATCTATCTATCTATCTATCTATCTATCTATCTATCTATCTACCTATCTAGAACCAGTGATCTAGATAGATAGATAGATAGATAGATAGATAGATAGATAGATAGATATAGATAGCCAGTGAAGCAGAATCCCAATGGAAATGCACCATACATAACATCTACTGATTATCCTATAGAAAAGAAATCTCAATTAATATCAGTATAATAATAATATATATATTGTATTAAACTAGTGAATTATCCTTTTAGAATTTTTGGATACATTATTACATTGTCTACATTTTTTCCCTTTATTTTTTTTTTCTGTATAAACGTTGACCATTTGGTGTTGTTTTATCTATCTATCTATCTATCTATCTATCTATCTATCTATCTATCTATCTATCTATCTATCTATCTATATATCTATCTATCTATTTATCAATCTATCTATGTATCTATCTATCCATCTATCTATCTATCTATCTATCTATCTATCTATCTATCTATCTATCTATCTATCTATCTATCTATCTATCATCTATCTATCTATCTAGATATATATATAAATATATAGGCAGTGAAGCAGAATCCCAGTGGAAATGCACCACACCTACATCTTATAGAAAATAAATCTCAGTTAATATCAGTATTTCAAGGGGATTTATATATATTGTATTAAACTAGTGAATCGTTCTTTTAGAATTTGTTGGTTCATTATTACATTGTCCACATTTTTTCCCTTTATTTTATTTTTTTCTGTACAAACGTTGACCATTTGGTATTATTTAATATATCTAACTATCTAGATATATATATATAGGCAGTGAAGTGAAATGCACCATACATAAGATCTACTGATTATTATCTCAGAGAAAAGAAATCTCCATGAATATCACTTTAATAATATATATAGAAGGTGTTTGGCAAAGATTGCACTGGGTGTATATAGAGCAGAGGTGTGATTTATGGGAAGTGTCTTCTAACCCCCTATATCTCTTCTGTCTGGAGTAGCACCAGTGACTACTATTCCTTTAATATTTTATTTTCTAACTGCATCAATTGAGAAATAATAGGACTTTTATCACCCAAGGAAAAAACAGATAGATAAAGGCGATTGATAGAGGGGGCTGTTGGCATTCTTTTAAAAGTTTGGCTATGCTGTTTCCCTTTTTTTTTTTCACAAAAGTACATTTGCATAATTCTTTGGGAAAACAAAGAGGGATGATAGGCTTAAAAAGCAAAGTGCTGGCGATAAAAAGGAAAATTCCGTTTAGTGCTCTGTCATAAAAGAATATAACGGCTGTAAAAGTTTATAGGCAGAGAAGTGAGGAGACTGCAAGGAAGTTCCCTTGGCTGGAGAGGATTGGGATTGAACACAACATGTAAATACCTTTCAACAGCCTCAGACAAAATATATGATGAGGCAGAAGGAAGCTGGGAACTTCGCCTTTGCTTTCTTTCCCCTCCTTTTCAGAAGCCTTGGAAACTCCTCTCTGGGGTTTAATGTCTTTGTTCTTTTTTTTCTTCAGCAATTCCTGGCTGCAAGAATTCAAGCAATAAACTTTCAAACAAGCGAACTCTGGCGAGACGTCTGAAATGGTGTTTTCTTTATCAGTATCATACATAAACTGCCCATTCTCTCTCCCAGCACAGCCCTTCTGCTCTATCTACTAACAGCAAAAAAAAGAACAAAAATTCCTTCTTTTCAAAACTGTTAACCACCACCCAGGAGGCCTCTCCTAGGTTCCTGGTGGAAAAGGAGTTTGTATTTATCCTCAAAAACCCTGCTTTTTAAAAAAAAATTATAAATACTTTCTTTTATTTAAAAAAAAATAAAGTTTTGACACTTTCCAGTTTACCAAGCGCATTACGCAGAAATGCACACAAGGTGGCGCTATTGGTCTTTGATTTGTTTTGTTGAGTTCTAAGCATAAATGGAGTGATACACAACATATCCCTTTTTTACATTTTTTTCTATATCTGATCATCGCCAAAACAAAAAAAAAAAAAAAAACAGCATAAAGAAGGAAATATCTTATAAATGTAACTTCTGTAGATAATTCAGCTTTATTGCACTGTAAAACGTTTTAACAATCAGTAAATTAGTGAACAATATCACTGTGGGATGATGAGTGTTGGAAGGAAGAGTTGGAAACTGTCTTGGGGAAATTCTTCCCTGCAGATTGCACTTAATTATACAAAGTCTTCCAAAAACAGGGTACCCTGTGACGTCAGTGGTCATCAGTGGTCACCCACTAGCAGGGAAGCTGTGAACTCATTCAAGGGGGCTATTACATCAAGATTTAATCACATAAGATGAATATGGTACTCTGGAAGTATAATCTCTTTACACCAGACCCTAATTAACATGATTATATGGAAGAATGTTGAACGTTAAAGAAAAGACTATGAGGCTTGTGTTGCTTAATTTCCCAATGAAAGATAATGTTATCATAACCTTTAAATCTGTGGGGCATATTCTGCCATTTCCTTAATTTAATGGAGGGATCCATTTCATTTGCGATACAGTGGGCTCAAGAGAGGTCTAAGCATCGTTACCCCATCAGACTACTGGGTAGAGGAACAAGTGTGTGTGTGTTTGTATGTGTATGTGTGTGTGTGCATATGTGTGTGTCTGTTGGCGTATGTGTGTGTGTGTGTGTGTGTGTGTATGTGTGTGTGTATGTGTGTATGTGTGTGTGTATGTGTGTGTGTGTGTATGTGTATGTGTGTATGTGTGTGTGTGTGTGTGTGTGTGTGCGTGTGTTTTGGTGTGTGTGTGTGTGTGTGTGTATGTGTGTCTGTGTGTTGGTGTATGTGTGTGTATGTGTGTTTGTATGTGCGTGTGTGTATGTGTGTTTGTATGTGTATGTGCGTGTGTTTGTATGTGTGTGTGTGTGTGTGTGTGTGTATGTGTGTTTGTATGTGTGTGTATGTGTGTGTGTAGTTTCTTCTTTAATACATATTCTATTTGCTGTTTTTTTTTTTTTTTTTTTAAAATTTAATAAATCTAAAAAAACTACAAAAACCTCTGCTGCATAACTTAAGAGACCGAATAAAAAGCTTATTGCACCAGTTTTTGGACACCCATGTTGAGGTCCTCTTGGTAGCCATGCCTAAAACTCCTACAAACAATTCATTCAAATTATTTGAAATGATTCAAATAGAACAAACCATTTCAGAAGTGGTTTATTCCCGGCCCTCTTCAGCTAAAAGAAAGGAAGAAAAACTCTTCTCCCAGTATAAAGGCAGTATTTTAGGAATAAATATATCGCCATTGCCTATTAATGTGTCCCAGTGCACTCATCTATATTTAACCGGTATACAGCGCTTAGGCCTTTATGGGAAGATATGTTCCAGGTTTACTTTGGAGGTGTAGATTGCAGTGAGTTACATCCAAGACACAAAAGATGGGATTTCCCTTTTATGTTTTAAGACAGGAGGCCAAGACTGAGCCATAAATACTAATCCCTACCCTCAGAGCCTAGATAGATAGATAGATAGATAGATAGATAGATAGATAGATAGATAGATAGATAGATAGATAGATAGATAGATAGATAGATAGATAGATAGATAGATAGATAGATACATAGATACATAGATAGATACATAGATAGACTATGGAAATATACATTGTTAGATAAATATATAGATAGATATAATGCTTAAATATATATATAATTTGGATGAATAGATAGATAGACAGACAGATAGATAGATAGATAGATAGATAGATAGATAGATAGATAGATAGATAGATAGATAGATAGATAGATAGATAGATAGATGTGGAGCTATAGATAGATAGATAGATAGATAGATAGATAGATAGATAGATAGATGGATGGATGGATGGATGGATGGATGGATGGATGGATGGATGGATGGATGGATAGATAGATAGATAGATAGATAGATAGATAGATAGATAGATAGATAGATAGATAGATAGATAGATAGATGTGGAGCTATAGATTTCTAGATAGATAGACTATGGAAACGTAGATTGTTAGATAAATAGATTGATAGATAGATAGGTAGATAGATAGATAGATAGATAGATAGATAGATAGATAGATAGATAGATAGATAGATAGATAGATAGTAAATAGACTATGAACCCATAGATCGTTAAATAGATAGATCGATTATATGTAAGTAAATAGATTGTAGGTAAATCGACTATAAAATATAGATTGTTAAATAGATAGATAGATACAATTGGGGTGGCTATATATATATTGATTAGCATATGGATGGCTACATATAGCATACAGATAAGATATATATATATATATATATATATATATATATATATATATATATATATATATA
>BLSH010308116.1:694923-710041 GCA_018402905.1 Glandirana rugosa
TGTGTGTGTATATATATGTGTGTGTGTGTCTACATCATATATATATATATATGTGTGTGGCTACATCATATATATGTGTGTGTCTACATCATATATATGTGTTTGTCTACATCATATATATGTGTGTGTCTACATCATATATATGTGTGTGTGTCTACATCATATATATGTGTGTGTGTGTGTCTACATCATATATATATATATATATGTGTGTGGCTACATCATATATATGTGTGTGTCTACATCATAAATATGTGTGTGGCTACATCATATATATGTGTGTGTGTGGACAGTGTATATCTATCTATCTATCTATCTATCTATCTATCTATCTATCTATCTATCTATCTATCTATTTATATATCTATATATATATACACACACACACACATATATATATATATATATATACATATACAAAAAAATATGTGCAGTATTATTCATTACTTGTATTCTCCACTGCACATAAGGATTTCTTAATGCCTGGTATCAGGGATATTTTACTACAATCTGATCCTGCCTAAATTATAAAGTTAAAGTGATTGTCAACTTGTGACAACCACTTGAACCTACAGGTAAGCCTATGATAAGGCTTACCTGTAGGTGCCCCCTGCATATCTCCCAAACCTGTTCATCAGTGTTATTGGTGTTTGCGATGAAACCAGCACTTGCACTACCCTATAATGACCAGCAGAGCTCGCTTTAGACCAAGTTCACAGACACTGCAAAGCTATCCAGCATTAGCTGACCGTTCCACTGGAAGGTTACTCTCTACACTTCTACACTTTATAGACACAAAAATGTAAGAATGTAAGAGCATATATATATATATATATATATATACATAGGGGGGGGGGGAGAGAGCGAGATACTTCAATATTAAAATAAATAATTAAAATTCAAAATTAAAATTCAACATTATAATAACTATATTAATATATAAATACATAAATGATTATATATATATATATATATATATTCATTTTTTTCATCCTAATGTATTCAGCTAGCTGCTGTCATTTAAATGACAAGTCATCAGTAATTACACACAGACACTGATGACAGTACAAAGCTGAATAATAGCCCTACGTGTTTTGCAATCTTATATTTAGTTCGGGGTTGTATTAATAAAATTACAATGAATTAGCGGCTTGGGGAAAGCAGGATCCAGGGAAAGAGAAGAAAAAGATGAGGATACAGAATGTGTCTGCCTGAGCCCCAGGGCCGCCTGACAGGGCTTGTTAGCACCATATTATAGTTCATGGGGTCAAGAAGTGGAGGGTCAAAAGTTTAGGCTGTGTGTGAATCATTGCTGTATTGAACCAGAGCTGGAGCTAAATACAGCTACTCAATGGAGCATGAGCCTCCTACTACACCCAGACTGGTAGCTGGAAGTGTGCACAGGCTGCTATAGCTATAGAAGAGGCGTGTACACAGTATAAGAGATAGATTCTTATTGTTATCTAGAGGTAAGAACACACACATATATATATACACACACGTATATAGAGCATTCCACTCACTGTTATAAATCCAGACTGTTTTGTAGAGGGGTGCACACTCGGCTACAATTCCAATTTGATAGGCAGATGTGTGTACACATTGATATATATCCAGACTGTTATGTAGAGCTGTGTACACACTCATATAATTCCAGACTGTTATGTAGAGCTGTGTACACACTCATATAATTCCAGACTGTTATGTAGAGGTGTGTACACACGGCTATAAATCCAGACTGTTTTGTAGTTGTGTACACACTCATATTAATAAAGATTATTATGTAGAGGTGTGTACACACTGCTATAATCCAGACTGTTCTGTAAAGGTGTTCACACACTGCTTTTCAGACTGCTCTGTAGGTGTGCACACACTGCTATAAATCCAGGCCGTTTTGTAGAGATGTGTACACTTCTATAAACCCAGACTGGTGTGTAGAGGTGTGTACACATTGTTATAAATCCAGACTGTTATGTAGGTGTGTACACACTCATATTAATAAAGATTGTTGTGTAGATGTGTGTACACACTGCTATAATTCCAGACTGTTCTGTAGATGTGTGTACACTGCTATAAATCCAGTCTGATAGGTAGATGGGTGTGCACACTGCTATAAATCCAGACTGTTCTGTATAGGTGTGCACACACTGCTATAGATCCAGACTGTTATGCAGAGGTGTGTACACACAGCTATAAATCCAGACTGTTTTGTAGTTGTGTACACACTCATATTAATAAAGATTGTTATGTAGAGGTGTGTACACACTGCTATAATCCAGACTGTTCTGTAAAGGTGTTCACACACTGCTTTTCAGACTGCTCTGTAGGTGTGTACACACTGCTATAAATCCAGACCATTTTGTAGAGATGTGTACACTTCTATAAACCCAGACTGGTGTGTAGAGGTGTGTACACATTGTTATAAATCCAGACTGTTATGTAGGTGTGTACACACTCATATTAATAAAGAGTGTTGTGTAGATGTGTGTACACACTGCTATAATTCCAGACTGTTCTGTAGATGTGTGTACACACTGCTATAAATCCAGTCTAATAGGTAGATGGGTGTGCACACTGCTATAAATCCAGACTGTTCTGTATAGGTGTGCACACACTGCTATAGATCCAGACTGTTATGCAGAGGTGTGTACACACTGCTATAAATCCAGACTGTTATGCAGAGGTGTGTACACACTGATATAAATCAGTCTAATGGATAGATGTGTGTACACTCTGCTATAAATTCAGACTGTTATGTAGAAGTGTGTATACACTCTACTATAAATCCACACTGTTATATAGAGGTGTGTACACATTGCTATGAATTTAGACTGTTCTGTAGGGGCGTGTACACACTTCTATAGTTCTGAACTGCTATGTGGAGATGTGTACACATCATGTAAATCAAGATGGTTCTGTAGAGGTGTGAACAAACTGCTATAGAGCAGGACTGCATTTTTTATTTGTGTACACACATATATAGATGTAGACTGCTATACGGGGGTGTGTGCACATTACTATAGATCAAGAGTGCTATGTAAATGTGTGCACACTGCTATTTTGATTGTTACATGGAGGTTTGTACACACAGATAAAAATGTAGACAGTTATATAGAGGTGTGTGGATATATGTATAGATCGATGCCTACATAAAGGTCAATACACATTACTATAAATCTAGAGTGTTTTTATTTTTTAGAAAGGTGTATACCCTGCAATAGATCTAGACTGTTACATTGAGGTGTGTACACACTGCTATATCTTTAGACTGTTATAATGAAGCGTATACACACATGCACAATGCAATAGGTTCAGACTGTTATATAGAGGTGTGTAAACACTGGTATAGATTCAGATTGTTATGTGTAGGTGTACACATTGCTATAGATCTAGACTGCTTTATAGAGGTGTATACACAGTGCTATAGAAGTAGACTATTATGTAGAGGTTTGTACACGTATTGTGTGTTCACAGTGCTATAAATCCAGATTGTTATGTATTATGTACTTTTATGTATACAAGTGTTCACACTGCTACAGATCTAAACTGTTTTGTACACGGTTCTATAGTTCCATACTATTAAGTAGAGATGTGTACACTCTACTGTGGATCCATACTGGTGTGTTTACATTGCTATATATCTAGACTGGTAGTGGTGTGCACACACTGCTGTTGACAGATATGTGTACACAGTGCTATAGGTCCAGATGTTTATAGAGGGGTGTGTATACACTAATATAGGTCCAGATTGTTTATAGAGAGGTGTGTATACACTAATATAGGTCCAGATTGTTTATAGATAGGTGTGTATACACGAATATAGGTCCAGATTGGTTATAGAGAGGTGTATATACACTAATATAAGTCCAGATTGTTTATAGAGAGGTGTGTCTACACTAATATAGGTCCAGATTGTTTATAGAGAGGTGTGTATACACTAATATAGGTCCAGATTGTTTTTAAAGAGGTGTGTCTACACTAATATAGGTCCAGATTGTTTATAGAGAGGTGTGTATACACTAATATAGGTCCAGATTGTTTATAGAGAGGGGTGTATACACTAATATAGGTCCAGATTGTTTATAGAGAGGTGTATATACACTAATATAAGTCCAGATTGTTTATAGAGAGGTGTGTCTACACTAATATAGGTCCAGATTGTTTATAGAGAGGTGTGTATACACTAATATAGGTCCAGATTGTTTATAGATAGGTGTGTATACACTAATATAGGTCCAGATTGTTTATAGAGAGGGGTGTATACACTAATATAGGTCCAGATTGTTTATAGAGAGGTGTATATACACTAATATAAGTCCAGATTGTTTATAGAGAGGTGTGTCTACACTAATATAGGTCCAGATGTTTATAGAGGGGTGTGTATACACTAATATAGGTCCAGATTGTTTATAGATAGGTGTGTATACACTAATATAGGTCCAGATTGTTTATAGAGAGGTGTGTATACACTAATATAGGTCCAGATTGTTTATAGTGAGGTGTGTATACACTAATATAGGTCCAGATTGTTTATAGAGAGGTGTGTATACACTATTATAGGTCCAGATTATATAGAGAGAGGTGTGTATACACTATTATAGGTCCAGATTGTTTATAGATAGGTGTGTGTGTATACACTAATATAGGTCCAGATTGTTTATAGATAGGTGTGTATACACTAATATAGGTCCAGATTGTATATAGAGTGGTGTGTATACACTAATATAGGTCCAGATTGTTTGCAGAGAGGTGTGTATACAAGAATATAGGTCCAGATTGTATATAGAGTGGTGTGTATACACTAATATAGGTCCAGATTGTTTGCAGAGAGGTGTGTATACACCAATATAGGTACAGATTGTATACAGAGTGGTGTGTATACACGAATATAGGTACAGATTGTATATAGAGTGGTGTGTATACACTAATATAGGTCCAGATTGTTTAGGGAGAGGTGTGTATACACTAATATAGGTCCAGATTGTTTATAGAGAGGTGTGTATACACTAATATAGGTCCAGATTGTATATAGAGTGGTGTGTATACACTAATATAGGTCCAGCTTGTTTGCAGAGAGGTGTGTATACAAGAATATAGGTCCAGATTTTATATAGAGTGGTGTTTATACACTAATATAGGTCCAGATTGTTTGCAGAGAGATGTGTATACACCAATATAGGTACAGATTCTATACAGAGTGGTGTGTATACACGAATATAGGTACAGATTGTATATAGAGTGGTGTGTATACACTAATATAGGTCCAGATTGTTTACAGAGAGGTGTGTATACACTAATATAGGTCCAGATTGTTTGCAGAGAGGTGTGTATACACTAATATAGGTCCAGATTGTATATAGAGTGGTGTGTATACACTAATATAGGTCCAGATTGTTTGCAGAGAGGTGTGTATACACTAATATAGGTACAGATTGTATATAGAGTGGTGTGTATACACGAATATAGGTACAGATTGTATATAGAGTGGTGTGTATACACTAATATAGGTACAGATTGTTTACAGAGAGGTGTGTATACACTAATATAGGTCCAGATTGTTTGCAGAGAGGTGTGTATACACTAATATAGGTCCAGATTGTATATAGAGAGGTGTGTATACACTAATATAGGTACAGATTGTTTACAGAGAGGTGTGTATACACTAATATAGGTCCAGATTGTTTACAGAGAGGTGTGTATACACTAATATAGGTACAGATTGTATATAGAGTGGTGTGTATACACTACTATAGGTCTAGATTGTATATAGAGAGGTGTGTATACACTAATATAGGTACAGATTGTTTACAGAGAGGTGTCTATACACTAATATAGGTACAGATTGTATATAGAGTGGTGTGTATACACTAATATAGGTACAGATTGTATATAGAGTGGTGTGTATACACTAATATAGGTGCAGATTGTTTGCAGAGAGGTGTGTATACACTAGGTCTAGATTGCTATGTAGATGTCTGCACACACTTCTATAGATCCTGGCTGTTATCTGGACTTGTGTACACACTGCTAAAGACTACATTGTTATATAGAGGCGGGTATGCATATTGCTATAGACCCAGGCTGTTTTGGTGAGGTGTGTACACACTGCTATAAAGAGATCATTACCCAATCAGATCCAAATTCCTTTTTTTTTTTGTTTAAAAGGGGTGATTGCAGGATGGGGTAAATGTTTCTTGTTAGATAACATCAGTTCCAAATTCAGTTCAAGGGATTTTGCAATTTCTTTGCAATAAAACAATAGAAGTGGATGCAGTCTGGGGTGAAATGTGTACTCTTAGTAAATCACATCCTATGCGACAGATTTATTAATGCAGGACATACATAATTATAGTTAATTTACATAAGTATGTAATAATAATAAGTATAATTTAATTTAATAAAGTCAGGTAAGAAAAGGTGCTGCTTCTTCGTTGCAAGGTAAAACATCGTCTTTGCAGCCCTGGGATTTATAGGAGAGGGTACTCGCTAAAATGACTTTAAAATGTATTGTAAATACTTCAGATGGATTATCAGTGTAATCTATGCACAACGACATAATGTTCTTTGCGTTGGAATATTGCACAGGAATGAGGACACAGTGTGAGGATCCAGCTGTCATCTTAGTGCATAAGCGTGATAGGACACGTGATCACAGTACTGTACACGTCATATGGGCTATTACAGTTCAGAATTGAAAAGCAGTATGCCAATAGGCAAGCAAAATTATTATTATTATCATTAATAATAATAATAATAATAATCATCATAATATTGGCCCACGCCATACCACTGATTAAAAGTCCCCCATAATACTCGCAACATATTCCAAGGAAGGGAAATGGCAGAGTCCCAGATACAGTAGAAATCAAGTACTGCAAGTGGTGTATATTTACGAAATGTAATATTTTTGCAACCAATTACTTAGTATTTTTCATAAAAACTACAAAAGTCTATTAGCAATGTACATCTGATACCCGGATGTTCCTCTACTAACAGTAATAATAATATGAATAACGAATTAATCATTATTATTGGTCCCATTAGTTTGTACTTCAGAATATCAGATGTCACACAGGTCAAGTTTCACAAGGTTTCCAGATCTATAGTAGTGCTGCTCCTATCATAATAAACACTGGGAGACGTCTCTACAATCAGGGGTAAAGGCAAATATATCACCGTGCAGTCCAGGTTTCTATTATTATTATTATTATTATTATTATTATTATTATTTTGTGTGTAGTATAATTAGGAAAAAATAACAGAAAATATCCAAACAAAAGTTCAATATCATCACTTGTATTAGTAAAAAACGCGGCTTCTTATAACAATGAAAAAAAGGGCTATAATTAATGGGTTAGAACCTTATAGCAGAGTTTGTAGAATTGTTCTTTCTTTCTTTCTTTCTTTCTTTCTTTCTTTCTCTCTCTATCTATTATATTGTTATTGTTGCTGTTTATATTATTATTATTAGTAGTAGTAGTATGTTATTGTTGTTGTTGTTGCTATTTATATTATTATTATTATTAGTAGTAGTAGTAGTAGTAGTACGTTATTGTTGTTGTTGCTGTTTATATTATTATTATTATTGAAAATACATGAAATTACAAAGCATACATACTAGAATAAAGTTATCCACATGGCTTAATGAATCCTGATTCCTGACTACAAACCACAAACTGTCTTATGTTTACAGACTTTAATATACCAGTAATACACGTTGAACAAAGAAAAAAGGCAATTGTTTGTTTTGGAAGCACTATTGCTATGTTAAGATAGAAAAAAATAGTACGATTTGTATTTCTATGTAAATAGCAACCCAAATAAGTATGTGTTCCTATATATATGTATATAACATATATTATTTTCATATAAATATATATATATGAATGAAAAATATATAAATTTACATATATATATATATATATATATATATATAAAATGGTTAGGTTTTATATATATATATATATATATTATTATAATAATAATAATAATAATAATATAATATATAATAAAAAATTACAATTATACTAATTGTTTTATTTGTTCATTTATGCACAGGTATTTATTTATGCTGTTTTTTTTATATCAACCCCTATGTGTGTAAATATATATATATAATCAATGCTCAGGTTTTGATTTTTGAATGCATGGCCCAGAATGGATGGTCTGAGGAAAAGGCATGCAAATCCAGCAATAAAAGCAGCCCATGCCCCAGTATTGCTGAGCAGCCATGGTTCCTTATGTGCAGAGTGGGAGAGGCCAGGACAGGGTGAATCGCAGGTCACAGCTTGTAACTAATATGAAAATGCCAAAGGCAATCACACACCACGCCTCGCTGTTTAACAAAGACTGACAAAAGTATGAGATTAATTTCCCCCCCCAAAAAAACGGGGACCCTGGAGTCCTATATGCTCACAAGGCCTGCTACTGACCAAGGGAAGGAGCAGATCCCTTTAAGAAGCTGCCCTAAAATTGCATGAAATATATGGAATCAGGGGGTGAGGGAGAAGATAAGGAGAGGGCTTCATCTATATCCTCTAGAAGGATGGACAAAGGCACAAGGCTGAAGCATGGACTGGTAAAGGTATGTGGCTCTAGAGAAAGAGGTGGGGGCACAGCAGGGGGGGGGGGGTGCTGGGGTCAGCCAGGTAAGAATAATATTCTTAGGAGAGATATGTAGAGATTTACTATGCATGGCACACTTGATACGCTACTGTGTAATTGAAAGGCTGCTTTGTGCTGAAATGAATTTAATGGTGATATCATTTGTATTACTGAGCCTAGGCCACAAAGGAAAAGGTCTAAGGAATGCTTCTCCTGATGGCCAAGATGAAGAAGGCCTCTGCTGTAGGTGGCTGGCAGAGCTTACTGTGAAAGGTGGCCTACTAACTACTGCTGGGTCACCTGTCATTTTGAGCCCTATCACAAAAAAAGAAAAGAAAAAAAAAAAGAACACAAAAAACCCTATTTAGAAGATTTGGCAAATGATAGGTTAATGTATTTCCATGCATGGAATGGAGCTGACTAGAGTAGCCCAATCTGAGAAGTGGGAGTTCACCCACCTTTGTGAATAAGGTGAAGCTGGGTTCCCCTTAAATAACCAAATGTGCAAGGGAATATTTGCATGCACCTGACTGGATGATTGCAATGAACGCTGCTTTTGCAAAGTGAACTCATGCTTTCAAAATGAACTTTGCTAAGTGAACAGTCTTTAGTAGATCAACTTCAAGCTGCCATTTATTCTTTTTTTTAATCAAAAGTGGCTCTTGTTGTTGAAAAGCTTTTAAAAATATATAAAAGGTCAAACCTAGAATTGCAGGCTCCTTTCAGCTGACCATACACTATACAATGTGATTGTACAATCTCCTTTAACTCTACCATCTACTCCATACTTCAAGGGCATGCCTATATAATTGTTAGAAATTAAAACCAGTTGCTTAGATTTTACTCATATTAGGTTTTAGCAAATCAAAAGAAGATGGTATAGAGCTTGTACAATCACATTGTATAGTGTATGGCCACCTTAAGGCAGTTTCTCTGTTCCTGTGCTGATTACACACGGTGCAATCTCCATAGGTGACTTCCAGTGGGTTCTGTAGCATGATTACAAAGGTAATTTGTATTTTTTTTAAATTTTAATAAACTCACAGTGACCTGCTAAATGTTTGTGCTGTGATTACGGTCTGTTGATTGAGTCATTTATGCAGATAAGTGGGACTATTCCGCAGACATTTTAAATCACCGGATTAGTGCCATAAATTGGTGAGAAATATAATTGAGGGCACTATTATAATGGCATGTTTTTTCTTCTTCTAATATTCTCTTTTACTGGCTCTTATTTTGTCACTGAGAATAATGACTTCATTCAGCTATTTATGGCCTGTTGAGAGTAACGACCATTTTTAATGATATGGCGATGAAAGAAACCTTCATTAATGCATGTATGGAAGTATGAGCTTTATATGGAACATCAGTGGATGTACATTGGATTGGGCAGGTATTTATTAATGTACCTGAACGTGTGCCCTCATTTCTGTTGTAATTGCTCCTTGATTCACCAGTAATAATTATACATATATATATATATCATTCATTACTACAAACATATACATATATATATATATATATTAATCTACGTTCAAGTTGTGTTGATTTTTGAATGCATGGGTCCAAATTGGATGGACCGACCAAATCCAGCAATCAAAGCAGTCCATGTCCTAGTATGTATGCCCTAATATATATATATATATCTATATATATATATATATATTAGGACATGGGCTGTTTTGATTGGATTGCTGGATTTGTTTGGATTTTCCTCGGTCGGTCCATCCACTTTGGACCCATATATATATAAGAGAGAGAGAGAGAAGTAGTTCTGAACACTATAAATGTTATATGTGTATGTATATATATATGTTTGTGTTTTTTAGTACTGAATTACTTCATATCAGTGAGCTGTGACGTAATAATGCATGATATTTGGGAGGGATTAAAAAAGAAAGAAGAAAATATGAATTATTCTACCCCAACAAGAAGACAGGAAGATAAGAGAAGATTTGTCTGTCTTCTGTATGTACCCTGTAGATCCGAATTTGTGTGAAGACAGTGGGGTCACAAATTCGTGTCTGGGGGGATATGCAGTTGACATAAACGCTACGAACACAGAGGAACGTCATTGCATCCATTTTTGTGAAAATGCCTGTATTGTGATATTGATAAAAAAAAGTTTGGAGATTATTAGACTGTTTGTGGTGTGTTTTACTCATTCCGAACATCTAATGAGTATTACAATTACCTCTAATTAATCACTATGGAATTAGTATCATTATTATTATTACTACTACTATTATTACTATTCATTTTTTTACATTATTATTATTTTTTAATTATTATTTACATTATTATTACTACTACTATTATTACTATTAATTTTTTATATTATTATTTTTAATTATTATTTACCTTATTATTGCTACTACTATTATTACAAATCATTTTTTACATTATTATTATTTTTAATTATTTTTTTACATTGTTATTGCTACTACTATTATTACAAATAATTTTTTACATTATTATTATTTTTAATTATTATTTAACTTATTATTGCTACTACTATTATTACTATTCATTTTTTACATTATTATTAATTTTTAATTATTATTTACATTATTATTACTACTACTATTATTACTATCATTTTTTACATTATTATTATTTTTTAATTATTATTTTACATTATTGTTATTACTGTTGTTATTATCATCATCATTACTATAAATATTGTTCTTATTTTAAAATGATTATTATTTTATAGTCTCATTATTGAAATGTCTCGTGGTGGTGCATTTGTTAAGCTAGGTGATCATTTGTTGTAGTTCATATTCCTTCAGATTTTTTCCCCTGTTGCTTACTCTGACTTCAAATGAGCAATTTAATAATGTGACTAAATGGAATTTAGTAAAGCAAGTATCCCGAATTAGTAGATGAATTTTCTATCGATCCAAAACAAGAGAGATTTGTCTCTGCCAGTCCTGTCTGCAGACACAGAAGAGCAGTGCGGCAGCTGCAGCCTCACCACCTCCTCCTTGGGATTTTTGCTTTATTTTTTTGTTAGAATTTTTTTTTTTGTAGTTTTTAAAGCTTGTATCTGGCACATGATCTTTGCAGTACATTAACTAGAGCCTATTAAAGAGTCAGGGGGGCGTCCCATCATAGAGTGGACCTTCATATAGGGTTGCCCCCCTATGTATTCAGAGGGGTGGCTAATGACTTACTGGATGATTCCTGCGCTATGGAGCACGTTTCCTTATCCGGGGATGGTGGGAAGCATCCTATTGGCTAATGCTGTCACATGCAAAGCCAACTTTGTTCACTTGACAGTAAAGTAGGAGGGTTTTACCAAACAGGAAAACGACTAGGACTACAGGAATAAATTGTACATGGGGTTTTTTGGGTGCAATTCAAACAAATAAATGAGCATGAGTTCGTTTTTGATCAGCTCCAATTATGTGGACCCCAAATTCCCACCGTGTGAGGAATACTCCCACAGTGATTACCTTTCCAACCACTCTCCAGAGTATTATAGCAATCAGAAGAGAGAAAACAGCTTCCAGCATGGAGCAACCTACCCCCGAGCTGCCTGCACCAGCCAACGCTACTCCTCCTGCCAGAGCTCCGAACGCCAGTCTTCCATGTTGGCTCCCCGGACTCACCCCCAAGTTGGGCTCCTTCCTGAAGACAAACATCCATGCCAGAGCACCAGCCCCACTTCACCTCCGTCCTGCAGCCAAAGATCTATGGAGCACAAGCCCCCAGCATCCTCCTGCCAGAGCCCAGTGGTCTACCCCTGGATGAAGAAGGCGCACCTCTCCACTGGTAAGCCCACCACTTGTTTCTGCTCTCTCTCCACTAAAGCTAGCACTTAGAAATGCTGTGTCCCATTTTAAATTTACGATCTCCTGTTTTTGCAGGGTGGTATAATTACATCCTCCATAAATTTTTATTGCCCTGCCTGGCCAACTGCCTTTGAAGTAGAGTTTACCATCCTCCTTAAATTTCTCCAAAGCCTCTTTTTAGTGCTCTGGACCTTCGTACATTAAGGTTTTATGTGGTTTCTAATTTGTGTTTAAGTGGCAGATTGGGTAAACTTTCACTGCATCCTGTCACTTTAACGTGGTGCTGTTAAAAAGTTCATAGCTCTCATGTAACAAGCAGGAGGACTAGGGGACCAGCAGCGCTGGTGTATTATTCATGGCTTGCTGGCTAGGGAAACACTCGGTTTTATTTTTTATTATTCATGATTATTAACTACAAGGACTTCCACATCCTCTTGTAACTGTTAAAAAGTTCATAGTTCTCATCTAACACATAGGTGCAATAGGGGACTGGGTTTAGGCAATGCTTGTGTATTATTCATGGCATGGATGGGGGTAAGAAAATACTCTACTTTACAACATTTTGTTTATTATTCATGATTATTAACTAAAAGGACATCCATATTCTCAAACAGTTCATACATAACCCTGTATCACACAGCCTTATATAACACATAGAAGGAATAGGGGACTGCGTTTAGGCAATGCTTGTGTATTATTCATGGCTTGGATGGGGGTAAGCAAACAGTCTACTTAACAACATATTTTTTTATTATTCATGATTAATAACTAAAAGGACATTCATCTTCTTTTTTTAGATGTTAAACAGTTCATACATAACCCTTATTTAACAATAGTTTAACACTTATAGGCAGTGCTTTTGTATTATTCATGGCCTTGATTGGGAGTAAGCAAACACTCTACTTAACATTTTTTTAAATTATTATCCATGATTATTAACTAAAAGGACATCCATATTCTATTGTAGATGTTAAATAGTTCATACATAGCCCTTATATTAGACATAGAAGGAATAGGGGACTGGGTTTAGGCAGTGCTTTTGTGTTTTGCAAACACTCTAATTAACATTTTTTTTATATTATTCATGATTATTAACTAAAAGGACAACAATATTCTCTTTAAGATGTTAAACAGTTCACACATCGCATATAACACATAGAAGGAACAGGGGACTGGGTTTAGGCAGTGCTTTTGTATTATTCATGGCTTGGATGGGGGTAAGCAAGCACTCTACTTAACAACATTTTCTTTATTATCCATGATTATTAACTAAAAAGACATCCATATTCTATTGTAGATGTTAAATAGTTCATACATAACCTTTATATATAACACATAGAAGGGATGGGGGAATGGCAGTGCTTTTGTATTATTCATGGCTAGGGGGAGGGGGAGGCAAACACTCTAGTTAAGGACAGTGTTTTTTTTTAATTCATCGTTATTAACTAAAATGATATCCTTATCCTTCTGTAACGCCAAAAACGTTCATAGCTCTCATACAGCAACTAGGGGACTGGGTTGTATAGTCCATAGCACTCATGCAACAACTAGGGGACTGGGTTGTATAGTCCATAGCTCTCATGTAATACATAGAGGACTGGGTTGTATAGTTCATAGCTCTCATGTAATAAATAGAGGACTGGGTTGTATAGTTCATAGCTCTCATGCAATAAATAGAGGACTGGGTTGTATAGTTTATAGCTCTCATGCAACAACTAGGGGACTGGGTTGTATAGTCCATAGCTCTCATGCAACAACTAGGGGACTGGGTTGTATAGTCCATAGCTTTCATACAGCAAATAGGGGACTGGGTTGTATAGTCCATAGCACCCATGTAACAACTAGGGGACTGGGTTGTATAGTCCATTGCTCTCATGCAACAACTAGGGGACTGGGTTGTATAGTTCATAGCTCTCATACAGCAAATAGAGGACTGGGTTGTATAGTTCATAGCTCTCATGCAACAACTAGGGGACTGGGTTGCTTAGTTCATAGCTCTCATGTAATAAATAGAGGACTGGGTTCTATAGTCCATAGCACTCATGTAACAACTAGGGGACTGGGTTATATATTATCCATGGCTTGTGGGGTAAGCAAACAAACACTCAGTCTTTTTTGTCATGATTATTAACTTAAAGGATATCGTTATCTTTCTGTAATTGTAAAACAGTTCAGAGCTCTCATGAAATCAATAGAGGACTGGGTTGTATAGTCCATAGCTCTCATGTGATAAATAGAGGACTGGGTTGTATAGTCCATAGCTCTTGTGAAACAACTAGGGGACTGGGTTGTATAGTCCATAGCGCTCATGCAATAAATAGGGGACTGGGTTGTATAGTTCATAGCTCTCATGCAATAAATAGGGGACTGGGTTGTATAGTCCATAGCTCTCATGTAATAAATAGAGGACTGGGTTGTATAGTTCATAGCTCTCATGTAATAAATAGAGGACTGGGTTGTATAGTTCATAGCTCTCATGCAATAAATAGAGGACTGGGTTGTATAGTTTATAGCTCTCATGCAATAAATAGGGGACTGGGTTGTATAGTCCATAGCGCTCATGCAATAAATAGGGGACTGGGTTGTATAGTCCATAGCTCTCATGCAATAAATAGTGGACTGTGTTGTATAGTCCATAGCGCTCATGCAATAAATAGGGGACTGGGTTGTATAGTCCATAGCTCTCATGCAATAAATAGGGGACTGGGTTGTATAGT
>BLSH010308116.1:720304-735847 GCA_018402905.1 Glandirana rugosa
AAAAAAAACAATAATTTCCACAACACCAAAAGGAATAGCACATATATATATATATATACACACACATACACACACACACACACACATATCGATAAATATACAATTATTTTAACAAAATATTCCTTCAGAGCAGAACTATGAAACCGAATCCTAGTATTTTCTCAGAAAATTGTCTTCCATTAAATTTCCCCAGTCTCGGAATGATTCTCCTAGCCTCCAGCAAAGCGGAATATATTTACCAAGCGCTTCATCTGCTCAGGAATGAAATCTGAGACAAACCACAAGGTCCTCAGTGACCTTAATGTAATTGATTTTATCATAAATCCTCAACTTGATGAAGAAACAAAGTTTTCATTGAAGTAAATTGATATTAATGGAGTTTTTTTTTATTTTTTTGTTGGAAATTTCAGCTACCTTAGTTGTTGCTTGCCATCTCAGTGTTTCTTTCACTAATTGCTAGGAAATAGCAGACAATACTGTCTGTGTTTAGAAGGCAAATCCTCGAAGTTCTGCTAGAAACCATTTCCTTCTCTTATTTTAATGTCCGCTCTAGAAATAATTGGAAAATCTCTAAGTGGTCCTTTTTTTTTTTAATAGGAAATGACAATTTATATCGGCGTCATCTTAAACCTACTGAAGCTTAAATAATGGTCTCCAAATAAAGGGAATAAACGACTTTTGAGTCAATACTTTCTCTGGTGGGAGACCTAACATGTAGTCAGGGTATGACCTCGGCTTTGGAGATCCTACAATAAGGACATTGATGCCCAGTTAAATATTAACCAGTGAGGCTTCTTATTCATGTTTAAATTGCTGTCGGGTACAGCAGACACATTCTTTTTGTATTTTAGGTCATGTAATTAAAAAAAGATACAAGTATATTTTTATACAACTTCAAAAACATTTGTTGTGTGACCAATGTGCAACCAGTGCGCTCCGTGCAGCCGGGAGCGTGCAGGACATTGCAGAACCTTAAATAGCTTCTACCCAACTTTAGGACTCCAGAAGTTGGGGATGGCCCCTGGATTCATGCTGTTGTAGAGGGGCCCTAATATACTATGATGTCACCTTTCCAGAGGCCAACACGTGGGGATGGTTCTTTCATGGAAGTAGTTAGAGATAAATCCAAGTAGTGTTTTTTGTCTTGGTTAATATGGAGCGTGGGTGGGAGCCAGCCCTCCCTCCTCTTAGACCCACCAGCAAAGTGCAGAGTCAGGTTATCATTTTAAAGGGGGGGGTAGCAGAGCCCTGTAGCTCCCACCAGATGCACCGCTTTGAAGCACTGGTCCTGCTAGGAACTGGAATTTTATCAGCTCCTCTGTCCTCCATACATTCCTGGATTGAGTTTGCACTCACCTCCAGACTTTCTGGCCCTCAAGATGAAAGCAAGCCGGCAGACCTTCAGCCAACAGCAGGGGACATCCATAAAACTTCTGGCACTGTGATCCTCTGGAAGACCTGCCAAGGAGACACATGAACAAGGCTATCCTGCTCCTCTGACCAACTCTGGCTCCTTGTCCTACATCTGATCTATGTGTTTCTCTGCCAGCAATCGCAGGTCGACCAGCAATGAGTCCTCTGCAGGAGAGGTGACCTCTGACAGAAGTCTTGCAATGATCTTTCATTCTCTTGTAGCTATCTCATGAATAATATTTCAATCTACGTTCTCAGGTGAGTTTACAAAGGCATAATGTTTGCCAGGTAGGCAGAACTTGTATTAACTCTTCCACCAGAAACATTTAATGGGGTGCTCTACTATGGGGTCTACTGTGTGCTACTAGCAAATTGGTAAGCATTGGAACAGGTCCTATGTAATTCTACAATCCCACATTAGTTCTATTATGTTTCTACGTTTTCAAGTGGGTTTACAAAGGGGCAGTGTTAGCCATATGGGCACATATAGGAGCATTTATTGTTAGTTCTTCCACCAGAAACATTTAATGGGGGGCTCTACTATGGGTTCTACTGTGTGCTACTAGCAAATTGGTAAGCATTGGAGCAGGTCCTATGTAATTCTACAATCCCCCATTAGTAGTTATTTTTCCTAAGTTCTCAAGTGGGTTTACAAAGGGGCAGTGTTAGCCATATGGGCACATATAGGAGCATTTATTGTTAGCTCTTTCACTAGAAACATTTCTGATAGGAACAATGCATGCATGCTCTACCATGTGCTACTAGCAAAATGGCAAGCACTGGAACAGGTCCTATGTATATAATCCTCCATTAGTACAAATGTTTCCTAAGTTCTCAAAAAGGTTTACAAAGGAGCAGTGTTAGCCACATGGGCACATATAGGAGCTTGTATTGTTAACTCTTTCACTAGAGACATTTCACATATGAATAATGGGTGCTGATCTATGTACTACCAGCAAATTGGTAAGCATGGGAGCAGGTCCTATGTCATTCTACAATCCCCCATTAGTAGTTCTTTTTCCTAAGTTCTCAAGTGGGTTTACAAAGGAGCAATGTTAACCATGTAGGCACTTATAGGAGCTTGTATGGTTAAATCTTTCACTAGAGACATTTTGGGAGTTCTACTATGTACTACCAGCAAATTGGTGAGCATGGGAGCAGGTCCTATGTAATTCTGCAATCCCCCCATTAGTAGTTATTTTTCCTAAGTTCTCAAGTGGGTTTACAAAGGAGCAATTTTAGCCATAGGTGCTTGCATTGGTAACTCTTTAGAAACATCCCTGATATGAATAATGGGCGCTTTATTATGTGCTACTAGCAAATTGGTAAGCATTGGAACAGGTCCTATGCAATTCTGCAATCCCACAATTGGCACTTATTTTTCCTAAGTTCACAAGTGGGTTTACAAAGGCACACTATTAGCCTATAGGCACACATAAGAGCATGCATTGTTAACTCTTGGGCCAGAGACACTTCTAATATGAATATTGGGTGCATGGTCTGCTATGTACTAAGCCAATTGGTAAAAATTGGAATTGGTGCTTTGTAAATCTACAATCTCCCATTAATGCTCATTTACCTAAGTTCTCAAGTGGATTTACAAAGGCACAATAGCCACATAGGCACATATAAGAGCATGTTATGTTAACTCTTTCACCAGGGATATTTCTGATATAAATAATGGGTGCCTGCTCTAGTTTGCGCTACTACTCTTTCTGATGCACTTCTACAGATTCCCATGAGTACTCATTTTTTTCCTAAGTTCTCCAATGGGTTTACAAAGGAACAATATCAGCCATATAGGTACATGTAAGAACGTGTATTGTTACATCTTCTACCAGAAACATTCTGATATGAATAATGGGTGCATGTTCTAAGTGCTACTACTCTATCCGGTCCATTGCTACAATCTCCCATAAATACTTATTTTTCTAAGCTCACAAGAACGTTTACAAGAGCCAACAATTAGCCATATAGGCACACACAGTAGAAGAATGTGTGTTACCTTAATATTTCTTATATGAAAAATAGGTATGTGCTACTACTCTATCCCATGCAATTCTACAATCTCCCATCACTACTCATTTTTTTCTAAGCTCTCAAGTGGGTTAACAAAGGAACAATATTAGCCACATAGGCACATATAAGAACATGTATTGTTAACTCTTTCACCAGAAACCTTTCTGATATGAACAATGGGTGCATGCTCTAGTATGCGCTACTACTCTATTAATTGGGAAGCGCTGGAACAGATCCGTTACAATTCTACAATCTCCACTCATTTTTTCCTAAGTAATAACTTTTATCTTGAATCCAGAGAGGAAATGAATAATTAACTGGCCGTGATGTGTGTTTTGTGGCCTGGTGCCAGGGCCACGTGTAATAAAGGATATATAGCCACCAGTCCATGCTTTTCGAGGTCACAATGATTTGTGAGGGTTTTATACACTGTTAAAAATATGTGCTAATAATATTTAAAGACCAGTAACTCACAGGCTGAAGGAGGATTATATATGAGATTTGATATATATCACTGGGACACAAGACTACTCAAAGGGGAACACGTGGCTGCAACAAAGAATATACAAGATTTGTACATAACGTTACACCTCTGTATAAATCCTGTATTTATTGTGCCACTGACAACACAAATGGGAGCCCCATTTCATATTTATATATGTCAGGGGTCTAGCTGCATAAAAATCTGAATATAGACGATCATTTATATAATAGTGGGCTATTTATTTTAAAAAAAATGGGGTGGGCATACCAATTCCCCTTTAACAAAAAAAAAAAAAAAAGCTATGGGATTGATTTACTAAAGGCAAATTGGCTGTTCACTTTGCAATGGGATTTTTTTTTTTTTTTGCTTAACTTAGTGAATGGGGTGGAACCCCTGTGGTCTTCCATCAACCAATCATGTGCAAGGAAAAAAAAAATCCTTTTTTTTTCTGTATTTTCCTTGCATGTGATTGGGTATTTTTGTAAAGAGAATTTTCAGCAAACTAAGGAAAAATTCCCTTGCAAAGTGAACAGTCTTATTTGTCTTTAGTAAATCAACCACAAGACCTTTTTTATATTCTCTGCCTTAAAATAGCAATGATACAAATAATAATAAACAAATTAATAAAATAAAAAATGGGCAAAACACTGGACTTTGTAGAGAAGGTAGTTATGGATTTTGGCACGCTCTGAATAGTATAAACCCATATAATTTTAAATAATAAGAATATTAATATTATTATTATTATTATTATTATTAATAATAATAATAATAAATAAAATAATAAAGAGAAGGTAGTTATGGATTTTGTCACGTTCTGAATGGAATAAACCCAAAGATATTTTTGTAGAGAAGGTAGTTATGGATTTTGGCACGTTCTGAATAGTATAAACCCATATATATTTAAATAATAAGAATATTAATATTATTATTATTATTATTAATAATAATAAATAAAATAATAAAGAGAAGGTAGTTATGGATTTTGTCACGTTCTGAATGGAATAAACCCAAAGATATTTAAATTATTATAATAATAATAATAACAATAAAACAAAGAATGGGCAAGACACTGGACTTTGTAGAGAAGGTAGTTATGGATTTTGTCACGTTCTGAATAGTATAAACCCATATATATTTAAATAATAAGAATATTAATATTATTATTAATAATAATAATAAAAAATAAATAAAAGAATAAAGAGAAGGTAGTTATGGATTTTGGCAAGTTCTGAATGGTATAAACCCAAAGATATTTAAATAATAATAATAATAATAATAATAATAATAATAATAAAACAAAGAATGGGCAAGACACTGGACTTTGTTGAGAATGTAGTTATGGATTTTGGCACATTCTGAATGGTATAAACGCATCGATATTTAAATAATAATAATAATAAATAAAATAATAAATGGGCAAGACACTTGACTTTGTAGAGAAGGGAGTTATGGATTTTGGCACGTTCTGAATGATATAAACCTATAGATATTTAACTTATTATAATAATAATAATAACAATAATAAAAAATAATAAATGGGCAAGACATTGGACTTTGTAGAAAATGGAGTTGTGGATTTTTGCACGTTCTGAATGGTATAAACCTATAGATATTTATAAAACCTACACATTGGTGTTGACTTGAGAAAGGAGGCTGTTTACTTAGCTTAGTAAATAAGGGGAAGCTGTGTTCATTTTGCACATCCAATCATCTGCAGGAGAAATAAAATAAATAGTTTTTGCTTGCACACGTTTAAAATAAGCTCACTTCACTTAATGGGTGAAGTTGCACTGAACAAAGTAAACTATTTCTTTAGTAAGTCAGCATAAAATATGCATATAAAATAAAGACAAGCAACAGAAACATCTATGAAGGACACCAATGAAGGACAGATACATGGGGCATATGAGCAAATGCTTGATTAAGGAATTTGATGATTTAAAAAAAAAAAAAAATCTCAGTGTATTACTATGGTCTGATTTACAAAAGAATCAGTGTCCACTATTCAGAGTAATGTATATTTTATTAAATTCCCTTCAAGCAGATCGAAGTGAACAGAGACTAGTTTACACATGACTCATTTAGCACACACTTCCTATGGGAGTGATTTACTAAGGGCTAATTTGTTCACCACATTGGCTTCCAGGGTTCCTTACAAAGACTAGATTATATGGAGGTACAACATTTAAAATGGATATTACTTCAAGGAATGAGCTTGTTATATATGGAGAACCCCAAGCCAGAGGACAGTACTTGTGGCATTATACAAAGTGGGAGTTCTATTTTATCATCTGGTAACAAGTTTTGTTCCTTTGATCCCACAGACCCTCTTTGCTGTCTTTTCCTGTTGCTCATCGGCATATACTGGACAAGATTAATAATTGGTAAGTTTAACTCTTCAAAATGTGACATCAAGTGGGAGATTTACTAATGGAGGAATTTTACCCATGCTTCAAGTGAAATATGCATTTCTTTTTATTTTATTGTATTTATCATTCATTTAAAACTCACCCTGTGTTAAAAAAAATATTATCTTTTTTGAGTTTTTTAAAGTCATGTGCAATTATAACCAGGTGGTGGCGAAGTGCAACTAAAAAAAAAATAAATAACATGAAAACCTCTATTGAGAAAAACAATATAGTCTAAAAAAAAGTAAAAGCTGGTTCTCTGAGCAGAAAGAAGTCTTTAGCTGAATAGTAATAGGAGGTGTCAGAGTCAGGACACGCCCCCTACAGTGGGCTCTATTATTCTGCTCCTGTAATATGTAACCAGGTCCACTTAGTAATCATTTAAGTGTAATTGACTCAGGCATCCTCTGCATTACCCTGACGAGGTGTCTGTTAGTCCTCCTTGTTAGATAAGACAGAGAATGACAAGCAATGCCATGCACGTCCCCTGATAAGAGGTATGTATGCACATCTGTACTCTGCAGCAATATTAGGCTTTATGCACACTGGGTAAAAAAAAAAATGCCAGTTCCCTTGGCAAAAAAGCCAGTTTCCTTGGCAAAAAAAAGGCCAGTTCTCTTGGAAAAAAATGCCAGTTCTCTTGGCAAAAATAAAAAAAAGCCAGTTCCTTTGGCAAAAAAAAAAAATTCCAGTTGCCTTGGCAAAAAAAAAAGCCAGTTTCCTTGGCAGAAAAAAAATGGCAGTTCCCTTGGCAAAAAAAAAAAATGTCAGTTCCCTCGGCAAAAAAAATAATGTCAGTTCCCATGGCAAAAAAAATGCCAGTTCCCTTGGCAAAAAAAAGAGAGTTTCCTTGGCATAAATAAAATGCCAGTTCCCTTGGCAAAAAAAAATGGCAGTTCCCTTGGCAAAAAAAAAATGCCAGTTCTCTTGGCAAAAAAAAAGCCAGTTCCCTTGGCAAGAAACAAAAAAAACAGTTTCCTTGGCAGAAAAAAATGGCAGTTCCCTTGGCAAAAAAAAAAATGGCAGTTCCCTTGGCAAGAAAAAAAAGCCAGTTTCCTTGGCAGAAAAAAATGCTCATTTGTACACATGCATTTATTTGGTGTTTTTTTTTTTTTTTTTGCTAGAAAACGCCAAGCAAACCTAGGTTTTCTTTTCTGCCTCTATATGCTGAGCAATATGCCTCTGTGCATAGACACATAAGATAACATTGAGCTGCTGTAGTGTTTTTTAAGCCAGTGTTCATGCATGTGGCATTTTTATTCTTGTATTTTCTTTCAGCTTGTAAAAGCAACACATGTTAGCACATGTGTCCATGGGACTCCATGCACACTGGGCTAAAAAAAAAAAACGCCAGTTCCTTTGGCAGAAAACATTTTGGTACACAAGGTAATTTTAGAGTTAGCATTTTTTTTCAGCCAGAATACTCCAATCAGAAACGCAGATGCACACTAGCATTTTTTAAGCTCCTAGAAGCTGCTTATTACTTAACAACTTCTAGCACTTTTTTTCTGCTCCTAGAAACGAAACTGTGTTATCCTATGCATCCATGGCCATGCACACTACTTTAGCGTTTTTTGAGCTTCAAGTCTTTTTTTTTCCTTTGGCAAACATGTTAGGCTCCATGCACACTAGTGTTTCATTTTTTGAGCTTCAGCGTCTAGGAGCAGAAAAAAAAATAGTTTTTGTAGAGTTTCTTGGAGTGTTTTTCCAGCAGAAAGGCTCCTAAATGCTGCTAAGCACTGCTAAATGCTCCTAAACGCTACTACAAAAAGCTATTGTCAGCGTTTTTTATCCAGCGATTTTTCCAGCATTCTTTTAGCTTAAAAGATTGCTAGTGTGCATGGAGCCCTATACTTACCTGCCCTGTGCAGCGGTTTTGCACAGAGCAGCCCAGATCCTCCTCTTCTTGGATCCCTTGCTGGCTGTCTTGGCCCCTCCCTCCTGTTGAGTGCCCCCACAGCAAGCTCCTTGCTATGGGGGCACCCGAGCCGCATCTCCCTGTGACCATTCAGACACGGAGCCACCTTTCGGTCCCCCTCCCTATCTCTCCTGATTGGCTAACTGACTTTGATTGACAGCAGTGTGAGCCAATGGAGCCACTGCTGTGTCTCAGCCAATCAGGAGGAAGAGTCCCGGGTGGCTGAGGCATAGAATGCATTAAGATAAAAAAAAACCTTCTGCCTTTAGAATCACTTTCAGCATCTGGGAGCAGTAAAAAAAATGTTTTTGTACAGTGTCTTGGAGCATTTTTCTAGCAGAAACGCCGCTCAACGCTACTAATAGCATTTTTGATGCCTTTTGTTTCATGGAAGAAACACAAAAAATGCGAATAAAACGCTAGCACTCCCAAGCACTACGTAAACCACTTCAATATCAGGCACTTACCACCCTTCCCGCCCAGGCCAATTTGCAGCTTTCAGCGCTGTCGCATTTTGAATGACAATAGCGCAGTCATGCGGCGCTGCACCCAAACAGAATTTTTCTCATTTTGTTGCCACAAATAGAGCTTTCTTTTGGTGGTATTTGATCATCCCTGCGGTTTTTATTTTTTGCGCTACAAATAAAAAAAGACTGCAAATTTAAAAAAAAAAAAAGTTTTTCTTTGTTTCTGTCACAAAATTTTGCATAAGTACATTTTCTCCATCACTGGCAGGCACTGATGTGGCTACACTGATGGGCACTGATGAGGCTACACTGACAGGCACTGATGAGCCAGTACAGATTGGCACTGATGATGAGGCACTAATATGCAGCACTGATGGGCACTGATAAGCGGCACTGATAAGCAGCACTGACAGGCACTGATAGGTGGCACTGATGGGCACTCATAGGCAGCACTGATGGGCACTGATAGGTGTCACTGGGCACTGAGTGGCACTGATAGGTGGCACTGCTGGGCACTGATAGGTGGCACTGGTGGGCACTGATAGGTGGCACAGGTGGGCACTGGTACATGACACTGGTGGGCACTGGTACATATAGCACTGTTAGGGATTGCACTGGCAAGCATCACATATGAGTACAGTGCCATCCCTACATTGCACTATATGCCCTTACCTGGTGGTCTAGTGTGGGCTCCCTGGTGGTCCCTGGGCGGCCTCCTGATCGTCTCCCTGGTGGTCCTGGGCGGCCTCCTTATGGTGTCCCTGGTGGGCTCCCTGGTGGTCCAGTGTGGCGATCCTGAGGGGGGCTGCACTGATAAACGTTCAGTGCAGACACCCTTGTCAGGAGAGCAGCCGATTGGCTCTCCACTACTCAGGTCTGCATACCTGAGTAGAGGAAAAGCCGATAAACGGCTCTTCCTGTTTACACTGTGATCACCCGTGATTGGTCACAGCTGATCACATGATAAAAAGCTTCAGATGACCCACGGCACCACCAATTGCCGTGATGCACGCCCCCGCGGGTGCACGATCGCGGGTTATCATGAGGACGTCATACGACGCCCAGTCAGGATAACGGAACACCCGCCCGGATGTCATTTTGCTATACACCGGGCAGGAAGTGGTTAAACCCTACCAAAAAAAACAATATCACCAGCATTTTTTATCCAGCATTATTCCCCAGCTTTTTTAAGCTTTAAAAAAAACCACTAGTGTGCAAGGAGCCTAATACCCCTTTCACACCGAGTCGCGGTAACGCTCGAGGTAAAGCGCCACTCATTTTAGCAGCACTTTAACGCTGTTTAAGCAATGCTTTTGTGCCACTTATTGGCCACTAGCGGGGCGCTTTTAACCCCTAAAAAGGGGTTAAAACCTTTTGTGTTGCGGCGTTTTGGAAGCGCTGCCCATTCATTGCAATACAGCGTTCCCAACCCACCCCAAAGATGCTGCTTTTTTTACCATCCTGCAAGCGCACAGCCCCAGTGTGAAAACAATCAGACTTTCACACTCGGGCGGCATGGGAGGCAGACACTATTTCTAGCGCTAAAATGCCTGAAAACTGCCTCAGTGTGAAAGGAGTTTAAATACCGAGCTCCAAAAAATGCCTGTGATCTCCTAATGGACACATAGGATAACATTGAGCGGCTTCTACAGGCAAAACGCAAAACTCCTCCTGTGCAAGCAGCGATTTTTAAGCCAGTGTGCATGGAGCGCTTAAACGTTTACGGGATGAACAAAAAAAAAATCACAAGTTTGTTTTGGAAAGGAGCTGTTGGGCAGAAAAAATGCTTGATGCGTCTAAACGTGCGGTTTAGGTGCATCAAGAAGTTTGAAATGTCATTTTTTTGAGTGTTTTGGGGAAAAAATAACACCTTGAGGTTGATTTACTGAAAAAGTTGAGACTGATCACATAGCAAGGAGAATGATCACTTTCCAAGTGTTGGCTCATGTAACTTTAGTAAATAAGGTGACCTTGTGTTTACTTTGAATATTTATGTGCAAGAGAGGTTAAAAAAAAGAACATAAAAAACATTTTTTCTTTCACATGATTGGATGAGTGAACATAGGTTCTTCTTATTTACTGAAGTGAAACTGCAATGTGAAAATACACTTTGCAATGTGTAAAAACTTTAATAAATCACCCCTTCTCTAATCTGGGTCCTAGCAGGTAATATCCAGCAACAAGCAAAAGTATCACATAGGTGAAAGTCTGTAAGTTCTACCACAGTTAGCCCTCATTCACGTTACATGCGGCTTTGAAATCAGGTGACTTCATCTGAAATCGCACGATTTCAAAGCCAAATGTCAGTGCAACTTCAGGCGCGACTTTGAAGACATTTGTGCGGCTTCATGCACAGATGTCTATGCAAGTCACACCCGAAATCACCAAAAGTAGTGCAGGAGCATGGCCATTGCCGACAATAGGGTGTGACTTGTCAGGCAATTTGACCTGTCAAATCGCATGTCGAGTCGCTCCAATGTGTGGACCTCTCTATAAGTCATACATACAGTCAGAAAAAAAGATATATTATACGGTTTCCTTCCCCTTACCCTAAAGCAGCAGTTAACCCCCCCCCCCTAAAAAAAAAGGGCCCCCGGGCAGTTTAAAGCAGAGCTCAACCCAAAAGGGGAAGTTCCTCTTTAAGGTCTCGTTCCCAGGAGTGTTGCTAGGTGTGAAAAAGACCAGGGGCTTCAGCCCAAAGGTAAATTCGCCACCCTGATCAGTGCCCATCAGTGCAGCCTGATCAGTGCCCATCAGTGCAGTCCTACCTGTGCCCATCAGTCGAGCCTGATCAGTGCCCATCAGCTCAGCCTTACCTGTGCCCATCAGTGCAGTCTAGCCAGTACCCTTCAGTGCAGTCTCGCCAGTGCCCATCAGCGCAGCTTTGCCAGTGCCCATCAGCGCAGTCTAGCCAGTGCCCTTCAGCGCAGTCTCACCAGTGTCCATCAGTGCAGTCTCCAAACCAATACACTCCTGCGCTCTGATGAAGAGGGTTCGCCCTGGAAACACGTCAGCCTTGTCTTATGGATAACATCCAGTTCCTCTGCTGAGGTTCTGCCATCGTTTCCATTGGATGCATTTTAGAATTTCAAAAAGTTTCATTGTCAGCTCCACTTGTGAGTATATGGATTTTATCTTTACAATTTATTAAACTTTTTAATGGTACGGCACAAGGTCGGTGCGCCTCTCTTGTTTGTCTTTTCTTTGCATCAGTGCAGTCTCACCAGTGGCCATCGGTACAGCTTTGTCAATGCCCATCAGCGGAGTCTAGCCAGTGCCCATCAGGCGCAGTCTCACCAGTGCCCATCAGTGCAGCTTTGCCAGTTCCCATCAGCACAGTCTAGCTAGTGCCCATCATCAGCACAGCCTTGCCAGTGCAGGCCATGGGGAGAGGAGAACCTCCACCCGCTGGCTAACACAGAGTGGAGATCTTCGGCTTCCCGGCGCAGCTGCATTGTCCACTAAGTCCCTGTCACTGGGCTGTGTGGGGTAGTTCGACCCCGTATTGCCCCTAAGTTCCCGGCCAACCCCAGGCCTTGGGACTCGGGACTAATAATTTTAAATGAAAAATACCAGACCCGGGGCTTTTGTTGAGGGCCCACTCGGGTCTATAGCTCCCTTGCCAATGCCACTGCCTGCCTGCTACTCTTGAACAATTGGAACTTTTGAGGAGGGGGGGGCAGGTACCCAATCCCCACTTCCATTTGGAAACCGAGGTTCTCCTCCCTCCCTCCCTCCCCCCTGCAGTCTTCTGAGACACTGAGAGGTCCCAGAAGGCTGCATCCACCATTCGCGATGCGTATTGCACAGTGGGCACCCGGCTGTGAAGCCGCCACAGATGGGTGCCCATAGTGAAGATGTCTTCAGGGACCAAAGACAGCGGTAGAGACCTGGGTGAGCACACCACTGGATCGTGGGACAGGTAAGTGGCTGTTTTTTAAAAGTCAGCAGCTAAAGTATTTGTAGCCGCTGACGTTTATTTTTTCCATGGGTGACTGGAACTCCGCTTTAAGTCATGATGTGCTAGTTTGCATCACATACTAGCACATTATGACAGACTTTCCTGAAAACAAATCCGTCCGATGGTGACAGTGCTTCTATCTTCACCCTGTCTTTCATCTAGGCGAGCCGTGATGACATCACTCCCACGCATGCACATGGGATTTACGGCCGTGACACACGGTTCTGAATGGACGGCAGATATTTGCTGCACCTATAGATAAGCCTTATTATAGGCTTATCTCTAGGTACAAATCAAAGAAGTGGCTTCACTACCACTTTAATTAAATAGCTGAACACATATTTGCTGGTCCTGTTAGCATTTCTGCATGTTATTTGCTTGCTAATCCCTCCCCAAGGGGTGGTGTACAAGGATGTGTGCAGAAGAACCCAGTCATAGACCTGTTTACATTGCTCTGACCACCAAACCGGAAAAGGCCATGGGCCAAAGGCAAATAGAATGTTCACTTTGCAAGGGAAGGTGCACTTTTCAAAGGGACTTTCTCCAAGATCTTAATGAATGAGGTGAAGCTCTTCTAATTTCCACCATCCGATCACGTGCTTTTTTTCCTTGCATATGATTGGGTAGCTTTTGCAAAGTAGAACTTTACCACATTCACTAAGCTCTAGGGAAAATTGTCTTGCAAGGTGCAAATTCGCTTGCAAGGTAAACAGCCCATTTGCCTTTAGTAAATCAACCCAAATATTTTACTGGTTTCTATGGGTTACATTAACAAATGCACACCCTGTCATCTATCTACAACCATATGGGTGTGTCCAGCCACTATGCTACTGTAATATTGTAGGGTTGATTTCCTTAAACAGTAGAAAAGGATCCTTTAGCAAAGTGAATAAAGTAAAGCTGCCCTAACTTCACCAAAGCTCCTTTTTTTCCAATTCCCCTGCACATGATTGGGTATTCAAATAGGACACACATTCAAGCGGTATTAAGCCCAAAACCAAAAATGTAATATATTGCAATTTGTTAATCATTAGATGTGGTGGCTGCATTAGTTTTCATTTTTTTAGGGTTTCCCCTCTGTTGTCATCTGGCCAGTAGCACACCTCCTGTATTAGAGTGCTCCCACTCTGGATGAAAGAGCACAGGTGGCACCTTTGGACAGCACCATTGTCAGCCTGGGGGGTGAGGGGCAGTCTATATAATCAGTTAAAGCAACCGTTTTGTTGCTTTTGGGATAAAGGTTTTACATAAAACCTGTATAATAATAATAATGATAGTAAATAAATATGTAAGTCATTTTCAGCACCCCTGTCAATGGGAAATGGTTTGTCTCGATCCTGTAAACTGATACATGTGCTGAAGAGCTTGTTCTTTTGAAAAACAACAGACTTACCTGCTGGATCACCAGATGAAGATTAAAAAAAAAAGAAAGCCCAAAAAAAGAAAACTGATGCAGCCATCACATCTAAGAATTGGCAAACTGCAATATAATAAGTGCTTGCTTTTGGGTTTAATACAGCTCTCACAGTGAACTTTCTCTGCTCCTATAATGAATCAACACCTATGTGAATTGGAATCCTTCTTACTACAAATAGTTATGTAAGCTTCTGTGCCCATTGATAATTATTTAAACATTAAGAAATTGGTTTAATAAAGCAGGCATTTCCCTTATGTCAACCTTAAAAGCATTGTATTAATGAAGTTTTTAGACATCACAGAAATAATAAAAAAAACTTGCATTTTAATTCACTTTAAATTTCCAGTGAGGTCACTTGGGATTCATATAAAATATATAGAAAATATATACATAATTATCATAAAGCCGACTGGACATTGGAAGTGAGCTAAAGCTAAGGTAAGTGTTACTTTACTATTAAATCAGTGCCAAGGTCTGGCAAGACTGGACAGATTATACAATCATTTTATATGATCAATTCTTACATTACGCTGAACTAGTTGGTAAATCTTGGATCTTGCACATTCCCGGGCAGCCACAAAACTGTAACGCTTCATTCTGATCTCCGCATTTTTCATGCAGTGTGATGTGTTTAACTATGTTTTAATATCAACTTCATAAGCTACACCAATTATATTGTTGTTATTATAATATGTGGTTTGTATAGTGCCAACAGTTTGCGCATCGCTTTACAAAATAAAAAAAAAGGGAGACAGTATAATTACAATACAGTTCAATAGAAGGAGGGTTTAGGGGGACCCTGCTCACAAGAGCTTACAATCTATAAGAGGATATTTGGTGACACTCTTTAGCCTGATTGTGTGCTCTGAAAATTTGAAAAATTAGTTTGACATTTTTTTTTTTAAAGTTTTATAAAAATGGGGGTTGTAAAACCCCATTCTATGCATTAAGGTGAAAAACCTCATGTAGTGCAGCAGCTGCCCAGAGTCCCCCTTTTACTTACCTGAGCCCGACCATTCCAGCGATGGGGACGAACACAGCAGCTCCAGCCGCTGTCTTGGGTCCTCATTGAATAGATTGATAGCAGCGGTAGCCATTGGCTCCCGCTGCTGTCAATCAAATCCAGTGACACGGGAGCTGGGGGGCCGAGTACTGCTGCCTGTGTTAATGGAAGCAGCAGCAGGACTCGGAAACGCGCCCGCACGAGTGACCCCAGGGAAAGAGAGGGGGCACTCGAGAAGAGGAGGAGCTAGGAGCTGGGGGACCCCAGAAGAAGAGGATCAGGCCACTATGTGCAAAACCACTGCACAGAGGAGGTAAGTATAACATGTTTGTTATTTTTAAAAAAAACCTGAACCTTTACAACACCTTTAAAGATTTGAAAACAGACGAGGAGTCCTCGGTTGTACAAAGATTTTTTAAACTATTTTTATTATTTTTTTTTTTTTACATT
>BLSH010308116.1:764115-781891 GCA_018402905.1 Glandirana rugosa
AGACAAATAACATTCTAATCGAATCTTGTGGTTGTATGTAAAATATTGTTATTATAGACAGTAACGTGATATTATACACACAATAACGTGTTATTATACACAAATGATATATATATATATATTACATTACTCTAACAATTATTTCTTCAACTCTTAGAAGTTTGTTATGTAAAACTATTATAAGTGAAATTAACCGGTCTAATCTAACCTAGTACTCTCTACATAAAACACTTCTAAATATAGTAAACACATATTATTGTGCAATAACACACATATTATAGTGCAATGACAGATATTATTGTTATAAAATGTATGTTGGTGTTCTAAGCTAATCTTACAATAAACAGATGTGCATAGTGAACATGCAGACCCATATATACATATATGAATACCTACATATAGAAATAAATAAAGAAGGGCTCTGTCCCTTCTTGCTGCCTTTGCTGGCTACATAATGACATTAACCCTTCATATCTATGTATCATCTCTTACCTCGCATTTTAAGTAACACCAAATGGAATAAACAGGCAGCCAGCCTACCCCACCCCCCAAACGAGTACAAAAAAAAAAAATCCATGGCATTTTCCACTAGGTTCTGTAGCAGAGGAAATCCAGGAGGCCAAGATTTTCTATGCCTTGCTCTACAGTGCAAAAATAAGGAAATATCGTTTGGGACTCTTTAGCAAAATATTTGCTGCAATAAAAGCTTTTGGAGTAAAGAAAGATGTCCTCAGTGGTTACAATGGTCCCAGAAAAGTCCTCTTCTTTTTGTCCCCTCTCCATCCACACTGATCATTGCTGGGACTGTGCCTTGCTCTACACCCACCACCCACGCAGATTTTTATCAGACAAAAGTTTCCACGACAAGCCCAGCAGCTTGCTGATCACAACCCCCAGACACTTGGAAGGAGCCAGGATTTTTCTTTTTTTTTCTGGTGACTTTGTGCCCCAGTTTGGCTGTTGGGCACATTTGCCGTTTGCAGAGTCCTCGGCTTCCCATAGTCATAAAGGGAGGAATTCTTAGCTGACACTGCCCCTCCACCCCAGAGATTGATCACTCTTCTCTTGTGATGTGGCTCAGGAATCATCCCTGTTACTCAGCAGCCTCTCCATAAGGATTTATTCTGGAGTTTCACTAAGTGATCCTGGAAAGCAACAACTGGGCTCCAGATGACCCCAAGTGTCATCTTCTGTGATCATGGATGGAGTGCCTTCTCTTTCCCCATTAAACCTTCCTATCCTGCTTCACAGCTGCTTCTGCTCTGGTCATCCTCTGTAATAATGGCTGGAGAACATTCTCTCTCCCCACCCTATGGTGCCTATCCTGGTGTACTCATTGCCTCTGCTTTGGTCATCCTCAGTAACCCCCTTCCTACCGCTTTCTCTTCTATATATTGCCAAATAGTACATGCAGCATTTTTTGGGGGAAGCCCCCCCATACATTTATAAGAATTAATTCGCAGTGATAATGCACTCTTTTTCAGCAGGCCTGCTGTCCCCATTGGTCAGCCGCAGTCACGTGACCAGGAATTGGCTGCAAGTCGCCCAGTCTTCAGTTTAATACATCAGGGTCCCCATACGCCTGATTTATCAGCAATATACAATAATAGGGCCTCGGGATTATTGGGATCCTAAGATTTCCTTTTCCCACCCCCAGGCTGGCCAGGGGAAGCCATGAATTTTGAATTTGAGAGGGAGATCGGGTTCATCAACAGCCAGCCATCGCTAGCAGAGTGCCTGACGTCCTTCCCTGCTGTCCTGGAGACATTTCAAACTTCATCAATCAAGGACTCGACATTAATTCCTCCTCCTTTTGAACAAACCATCCCCAGCTTGAATCCGGGCTCCGGTGGCCAGCCGAGGACTAGAAGCCAAAAACGGACAGATAATGGCCTTCTCCAGCAGCCTGGCCATTTGGCTACTGAGTTCCCCTGGATGAAGGAAAAAAAATCAGGCAAGAAGAGCAACCAAGGATCCCCACCAGCTCCCCTATCAACGCCTGAGTCTGCAGGGGGGTCACCAGCAGGTCTGTCCTGGGGTCCATCATTCAGGGGTTGTGGGGTCCAGCATTCAGGGGTTGTGGGGTCCAGCATTTGATTTTAATTTAATAATGATATCAGTCAATGGGTTCCTATTGTTTCTACATCTTGGTCGGTTCATGAGTCCAACATTTTATTTCAATAATATTAGTGGGTTCTTATTGTTCCTGCATCTTGGTGGGCTTATAAGTCCATCATTTTATTTTAATAAGTATATAGTCCATTAGTATACCTGGATCGTGGTGGGCTCATAAGTCTATTATTTTATATTAGGATAGTATAGTCAATGTGTTCTTATTGTTCCTGGATCTTGGTGGGTTCATAAGTCTATTATTTTATATATGGATAGTATAGTCAATGTGTTCTTGTTGTTCCTGGATCTTGGTGGGCTCATAAGTCTATAATTTTATTATAATAATATAGTCAATTTGTTCTTATTGTTCCAGGATCTTGATGGGCTCATAAGTCTATCATTTTATTCTATAATAGTATAATCAACGTGTTCTTATTGTTCCAGGATCTTGGTGGGCTCATAAGTCTATCATTTTATTATAATAATATAGTCAACGTTTTCTTATTGTTCCTGGATCTTGGTGGGCTCATAAGTCCATCATTTTATTATAATAATTATATTGTCTATATGTTCTTATTGTTCCTGGACTTTGGTGGGCTCATGAGTCTATTTTTATTTTAATAATGATATTTGTGTATTTATAGTTCTTGGTGGGTTCATGAGTCCATCATTTTATTTCAATAATTATATAGTCGATGTTTTCTGGTTGTTCCTGGATCTTGTTGGGCTCATGAGTCCACGTTTATATCAATATTAATATATGTGTTCTTATAGTTCTTGGATCTTGAAGAGGTTCATAGGACCATCATTTTATTTCAATAACTATTTACTTAGTATTTCTGGATCTTGATGGGTTCATGGGTCCAACATTTCATTTTAATCATGATATTAGTCATTGTGTTTGTATTGTTCCTGCATCTTGGTGTGTCTATCATTTTATTTTAACAATTTTACAGTCACTGTTTTCTTATTGTTTCTGGATCTTGGTGGGTTATTTTATTTTAACAAATTTACAGTCACTGTTTTCTTATTTCTTCTGGATATTGGGGGGGTTCAGTGGTCAATCACTCTATTTCAATAATGATATAGTCACTATGTCCTTATTGTTTCTGGATCTTGGTGGGTTTATCGTTCAATTTTATAATGATATTTAGTCGTTGTGTTTTATTGCTCCAGGATCTTGGTGGTTTTACCATTTTATTTTGTCCTTTGATTCTGGATCCCTGAATATCACAGTAAAATATGGCATGCAGTGGTGCATTGTTCCTGCATGCAATGTCATGCTGTAATGGGGGGTATCTTTTTTTTTGGAAGGAAGGGATATGGGGGTGGTGGGTGTTCACATTTCTGATAAAAAAATAAATGGCAGTCAGATAAAAGAAACACGTTAACCTGCTCAGGATTATTTATGACTATTCTGATCTGTGTCACAATACAATTTGTAATCGAGTTTCCTGGCTAAACTTAACCCTGATGCTGCCAGAGCCATCCATACAGCCTTGCAATCCTCCTTGTTGGCTGCCCTCCAGCAGCAGAAGGGTTAAATGGTTAGCTAAGAAATGGCTGTGTGTGCCTAGATTTATAACGTAAGCGATTGCTTTTGCAGAACCGACAGGAATCCAGGACTCCAACAGCAGCAATAGGAGGCTGAGGACAGCCTACACCAACACCCAACTGCTGGAGCTGGAGAAGGAATTCCACTTCAATAAGTACCTCTGCAGACCCAGGAGAGTGGAGATAGCAGCTCTGCTGGATCTCACCGAGAGACAGGTCAAAGTTTGGTTCCAGAACCGCAGGATGAAGCACAAGAGACAGACTCAGCAAAAAGACCAACAGGATGGGGACTTGAGTTTCTCTAACTTGGAAGACTGCGACCCCATGGAGGATGGAGATGAGAGCCCAGCCTACCACCAAGGACTAGATGGAAATGACTCTTTGAGGGAGTCAGACCCCTACAAGCCTGAGACTCCCAAGTTGCCCATCAGTCAACAGCTTCCTTCAGGCAAGGAATCCACGTCCAGAAGCCCCCTCTACCCAACACCCACCAGTGAGACTGAGCCCAGTGCAGAGGTGGGTAGCATGGACAATGTCCTCTCTGAAAGCCAGGACAATTTATTGTCAGAGCTGACTTTATTCCAGTCAGACCCCTGCCTACACATTTCAGAGGGTTCCCTCAATAGTCCTGTCCACTTCTCTCAAGAAGATATCGACTTTCTCACTAGCACACTTTGCAGCAAGGATCTCCACAATTTAGATTTTTAATATTTCTCATTATTTTTTCTTGCAGAGTATTCACCTCCAGCGTGCGAGGGTATTATTTATACTATTTATTATATTTATTGATCCACCGCCAGCTTTTAAATTCAATTCGTGTTTTTTGTTTGTTTGTTTTTTTTGTCGATTTTAGAACCATTCAGGGGGAGAAACAAATCAGTTGATTTGAACATTATTTTAGCGATGTCTCAGGAATCAAAAATATTTGTTTAGATTTAGGTAGATATTTTAAGTCTTATGTTATATATATATTTTATTTTTCTCAGTATTTCTTTTTAATTTATTAGTTATTTGATAATAATTTAATGGTCCTTATTTTCACAAAGTTGTCTTTATAATAATTCGTGTGCAAAATTTTACCATGTTAATAAAAATTACAATCTAATCCCGTTTTTTTTATTAATGCTTCGATCATACCTGTTTTTTATTATTCATTTTAAAACCACCAATCTAGATATATCTAATACATGATCGTGGTATTTTTTTTTTAATTAAAATCTGACGAGTGCAAAACACATTAGAATTAGTAAATAGAATGCACAATCCTTGGATTTTCTGACATGAGAATGTGCACAACCCATACAGAATACTTGATTTTTGTCATTATATTTTGACATGAGAATATGCAAAACACATAACAGAATTTAGAAATATAGAATACATCATTGGATTTTTTTTCTTTTGTAATTAATTAAATTCTTATGTGAGAATGTGCACCACACATATAAAATGCATGATTTCTGTCATTATAATTTGACATGAGAATGTGCAAAACACATAACAGAGTTTAAAAATAAAGAATACATGATCGTTGGATTTTTATTTAAAATTACATTTTGACATGAGAAAGCACAAAACAAGTTTTAGAATGTAAATATATAAAATACATGATCATTGTATTTTGATTTGTAATTAACATTTGACACAAGAATGTGCAAGACACATAATAGTATTAAAGATATACATAGAATACATGATCATTGGATATTTTTATCAAATACATTCAAGCATGAGAATGTGCAAAACACATAATAGAATTTTAAAAACACATTATAGAATTACAATATATATATATATATATATATATGATCATTGGATATTTTTATAATTAAATCCTGGCATGGGAATGTGCAAAACACATAATATAATTTAAGAATATAGAATATTTGATCCTGTATTTTTTTTTAATTAAATTCTGAAATGAGAATATGCAAAACACATTGTAGAATCTAAGTATATAGAATCCAAGATTCTTGGATTTTTTTTTTATTAAATTCTGAAATCAAAACGTGCAAAACACTGAAGTATATAGAATATATGGTACTCGGGTTTCTTTGAATTAAAATCTGAAATCAGAATATGTGAAACACATTTTAGAATCTATATAGAATACAAGATTCTTGTTTTGTTTTGTTTTGTTTTTTAAATTAAATTCTGAAATCAAAACATGCAAAACACTGAAGTATATAGAATATATGGTACTTGGGTTTCTTTGAATTAAAATCTGAAATGAGAATATGTGAAACACATTTTAGAATCTAATTAAAGAGAATGCATGCTCGTTGGATTTTTTAAATTAAATTTTAATACAAGAATGTGCAAAAAAAAAAAAAAAAGGAAATGTAAATAAATGAATTTAGTTTATATGTATCCTTTTGCTGCCTATAGGGAAGTAAAATATTTATTTTGTTTTTAGATGCCCATCATACAGATTTCAGGCTTTTTTTCTTTCTTTTTTTTTCCCTCTGCTTGTTTGTATAATTGAAGGTTGTAATGCTAATTGCTACAAAGAAATCTGATTCTCAATGGCATGAAACAATGTAACTTTTCCCAGATACACTTTTTTTTCCAATAGAAGAATGTAAATGCAGACAGCCATAGGAAGGCCTGAAGTTGTCTTTGAACATATGGATAATATTAGTGTTTTTGGACCCAGCAGGAGGAGAAGGCATTTTATAAAGGCCTTCAAAATGGCGCTGCTAGAAGAGGAGAGACAATGAGATCTGCCATGCACACACCCACACAGCCCCAGCACAGATCTACTAAGCAGACAAAAAAAAAAAAAAAATCATGGCTTTTGTCATAAAAGTCAAAGCCTAGCCAAATAGAGGAGCGCAGGATGGGAAGTTTGTCTTATTGGGGACGTTTATCAGTCAAGGGGGACATTCTCCTTTCTTTAGAGGGTCCAGCTTAGTCAGTGTGGGATGCATTGTAAACCAGAATCTACACAACATCTGTGCATCAAATATTAATAGCCTGCAAATTCCCCCCCTGAGACCCATTTTATGGTCCGGATATACACAAGTCTCATGTAAAATGTTTATATTATGGAGGAATTGGGGCATTCGGATCTATTCAGATCTCACATAAATTATATTGATGGATTTAACTCCGATGTCCATATATCATGGAGCTCAGCTGGTTACATTACCAGGCCTGCCTTGGAAAACTGGAGCTTTGTTAACCACTCAGCAACCGGGCCAGCCTTTACCTTACAGGTTTGAGGGCTTTATGGAGGAATCATTAGCTGGAAAAGCAGGTTTTCTGTAGGCCATGTGCTCCCTGGGAGTTGATCTCTATTTGCTAAATAACCAAAGAGAAAAATATGTTGTAAGCTTACCATAGACGGTAAAATCTAGCTGTACAATCAACTTTTTATTGACCAAAATGTAAAACCATCCAATCATCTTGTATCCAATCAAACAGGCCCTTGTATGGCATAGATCTAAAAGAGATTGTACAGGCGACCATGCACTATACAATCTGGCTGTACAATTTTTGTGCAATCAACTTTTTCATTGACCAGAACCATGACACAGGAGGATCTATTTAAATTATCCAATCTATTTAAACCACTCATTCAATTTGTACCCAATTAGGTAGTCCCTTGTACAACAGCTTGACAAATCCTAGGCGCCAGGTCGCCATGGCAACTAGAAAATGTGTTCTGGTGCCTGGGCTTTTGTCAGCCCATTTGCTGCTGGCACCAGGCGTTTCTGCATTTCTGGGTAGGGGGCTTGTGCGCTTCCTCTTGGCTGCAGTCTCACTGCCTCCCTTACATGTTGATCACCCCAAGTCCCAGCCAATGATTCATGGCCTGGACCATCCGATGGTTGGCTATTACTGTGGTCTCATGATCACAAGCAGCGATCAAAAGATTTCCATTAGCCGCTGGTCATAGGTGTGCACAGCCTATTGCATTAGGGTGTGCACCCTAAAGCTAAAACACATATGCGTGTGTGTACATGTGTATATATACCAACGGCGTCAGTAGAGCAGTGGATGGTGTCAGTAGGGCAGAGATTGGTGTCAGTAGAGCAGTGGACAGTGTCAGTAGGGCAGAGATTGCTGTCAGTAGAGCAGTGGATGGTGTCAGTAGGGCAGAGATTGCTGTCAGTAGAGCAGTGGATGGTGTCAGTAGGGCAGAGATTGTTGTCAGTAAGGCAGAGATTGGTGTCAGTAAGGCAGAGATTGGTGTCAGTAGAGCAGTTGATGGTGTCAGTAGGGCAGAGATTGCTGTCAGTAGAGCAGTGGATGGTGTCAGTAAAGCAGTGGATGGTGTCAGTAGGGCAGAGATTGGTGTCAGTAGAGCAGTGGATGGTGTCAGTAGGGAAGAGATTGGTGTCAGTAGAGCAGTGAATGGTGTCAGTAGAGCAGTGGATGGTGTCAGTAGGGCAGAGATTGGTATTAGTAGAGCAATGGATGGTGTCAGTTGCTATCAGTAGAGCAGTGCATGGTGTCAGTAGAGCAGTGGATGGTGTCAGTAGGGCAGAGATTGGTGTCAGTAAGGCAGAAATTGGTGTCAGAAGGGCAGAGACTGGTGTCAGTAAAGCAGTGGATGGTGCCAGTAGGGCAGAGATTGGTGTCAGTAGAGCAGAGATTGGTGTCAGTAGGGCAGAGATTGCTGTCAGCAGAGCAGTGGATGGTGTCGGTAGGGCAGAGATTGCTGTCAGTAGAGCAGTGGATGGTGTCAGTAGGGCAGAGATTGGTGTTAGTAGAGCAGTGGACAGTGTCAGTATTTTTTCATTTTTATTATTTTATTTTTTATTATTTTTTACAATTTTGTGTTTTTTTAATTTTTTTTTTTTACTATTTTTTTAGGAGGCCCATTAAGGGGCTTTGGTGAAATATCAGGAGTCTAAACGGGGAATTTCCACCACACAGGGTGATTAGGGTGTGCCCAGGCATGCCTATGCCCCTGGTAACTGTGCTGGGAGCATGCAGGGCACCCACTCTCGCACAGCTGCTTTTGCAATATTGCACACACATATGAGAATCGCTCGGGGCCAAGGTCCACACACCGAGAGGCCACAAATTAGCTTGTGGCTGATGCCAAGAGGCTTACAATTTATACTTATAATACTTACAATAGTTTTGCCCCTCCTCATCTTCTGGGGTCTCCCACAGGTGCAGGTTCTCCTGCCCCCCCTTCTGAGTGCCCCCATAGCATGCTGGGTACCTGCTTGCTCTCGAGCTGGCTCTATGTGTCCATTGACACACAGAGCGCAGCTCTGCCCTGCCCCTGCTCTCACCTCACTGGCTATGATTGACAGTAGCAGGAGCCAATAGCTCCCTTTGTCCCTTTGCTGCCCCTTTCTCCAATGAGGAAAGAGAGAGCCTAACTCTAGTGCACATCGCTGATCAAGATCGAACTCAGGCTCGGGTAAGTATTTAGGGGCTGGGGGGGGGGGAGCTGAATGAAGAAGGTTTTTACCCTTAAAGTGTTACTAAACCCACAACAGTAAAATCAGTCTGTGTATGCAGTAAAGCATGCTTGTTATACTCGCAGTGGAACGTAAGGGATAAGTCCTTTGCATTGTGTAAATAGGCTGTTTGATCCTATCTTCTCTGATCCTCCCCTTCTTCCACAGTCCCCAATCCATCTCCTTATAGTACAGAGCCTTAGGGGCACTCTGCACATGCTCAGTTTTCTGTGTATTGCTAGAGATTTTCTTTTTGTGGGAGGGTGCATGTGATCAGCACAGGGCCAATCTGCACTGTCCAGACAGAGGGTCAGGAGTCATGCAGCCTCAGAGAACAGACAGGTGAGAATGAAAACTACTCCTACAAGCTTTAACCAGACACTGATAGAAGTCACAAGACTGCTATATACTGTACTGCTTATGAGAAAAGGTATTTAGCAGTTTATATTTGCTGAAATAATAGCATTTCCATGTTCTCTGTACTGTGGGAGACCAGATATAGTGAATGCAGGGTCCAGGGTTTAGTAACACTTTAATGAGTAGAATCATAGGTATGTGCACCCTAAAACTCAAACCCACGTGTGTGTGTGTGTGTGTGTGTGTGTGTGTGTGTCTACATATATATAACCTCGGCACATTGATCTCCCTGCCAGCACAGTGCAAGAGAAGTGCATTAAGACTTCTCTTATGGCAAAGCTGGTAAGAGGAAAAACAGTTTGCTGAAGACAAGCAGAATAAGGACATGGATTACTGGAACCATGTCCTGTGGTCTGATGAGGCCAAGATAAACTTATTTGGTTCTGATGGTGTCAAGCGTGAGTGGCGGCAACCAGGTGAGGAGTACAAAGACTACAGTCAGGGGCATCGCTAGGGGGTGGCTTTTGGGGCTATAGCCCCGAATCTGGGGCCCATAGCCCCAAATCTCATGGATGGCAGAATTGTGGCTGTGAAAAAAGTGAGCTTTGCACTCATCCCCGTCCGTCTGTCCGGTCCGTAATTGTCAATGGACGGGAACAAGGCAAGCTCCTGTGTAGATCCAGCCACTTCTGCTGTCATGCTCCCTGCTCCCACTCCCCCCTCCTCTCTCCAGGCCACCTTAGATCTCAGCTCGGCTTGGGCAGGGCAGGCCGCTGACATCTCAGTTCAGGCGGGGCGCTCTGCTGAGATCTCATCTCGGCTTGACTCAGGTGGGGCGGGGGCGAAGCAGTCCGCTGACCTCTTAGCTGGGCTCAGTGACATAAAGACGCCTTTTTTTGCAATGTAAAATGTACTGCAAGGAGTGGGAGGAGAAGACCATTTCCTACCCTCGGTACCCTGAAATGCACCAGAAAGTTAAGGTCAGTCCATGACAGCTCCACACCACCGTCAGACTGCCCTGCCATCTGCTGAAAAGAATCTGCAGGGGGTCACTGATCTAAGAGGGTAGTAGGGACCCTAAGATAAGGGTAGTCTATCTGCAGTCTCTGAATATCTCCTGTATTCCATCTGCAGTCTCTGGTTATCTCCTGTAGTCCATCCACAGTCTCTGATAATCTCCTGTAGTCCATCCGCAGTCTCTGATTATGTCCTGTAGTGCATCCGCAGTCTCTCCACCACTGCCCTTAAGCCCCTCCCACTATCATGTTTGGCCACACCCGTTTTTTTCATGGCACGCTCTGCGCGCCACAGGTCGTTATCTCCCAGTCATATCCCACATTATCAACTTCAAAAGTTGAGATGTATGTTTTGTATCCAAGTCCACAACCTCTGTCCTGTACCATGTCCCCAGCCTCTGTCCTGCACCATGTCCCCAGCCTCTGTCCTGTACAATGTCCCCAGCCTCTGATGTCCTGTACCATGTCCCCAGCCTCTGAGGTCCTGTGCCGTGTTGCCAGCCTCTGACGTCCTGTACCGTGTTCCCAGCCTCTTACGTCTGCAGCCTCTGACATCTGTACTATGTACGTAGCTGCATATTCTGTACATGTGTATGCCCGCCCAAGCATGTCACCACAGGGCAGTATTCCAACATAACGACCCCGAACACACCTCCAAGATGACTTGGACACTGCTTTGCTAAAGAAGCTGAGGGTAAAGGTGATGGACTGGCCAAGCATGTCTCCAGACCTAAACCCTATTGAGCATCTGTGGGGCATCCCCAAACGGAGGGTGGAGGAGCGCAAGGTCTCTAACATCCACCAGCTCTGTGATGTCATCATGGAGGAGTGGAAGAGGACTGCAGTGGCAACCTGTGAAGTTCTGGTTAACTCCATGCCCAGGAGGGTTAAGGCAGTGCTGGAAAATAATGGTGGCTACACAAAATATTGACACTTTGGGCCCAATTTGGACATATTAGGGGTGTACTCACTTTTGATGCCAGTGGTTTTCTCATTAACCTTCTGGCCTTCCAGGATTATAGAGATGGCTGGGGACCATCTGGTTCCCGGCCAGCTCTATGGTGACCCGGCAGCACTGCCGGATCAGATCCTGGGCTCCCTGATTGAAGACACTTTGACTTAAAAAAAAAGAATGGGGGCTGTCTTGTCCTCACTCGACTTTATGCCTAGCCATCAGCAGCACCGACCGATGACTCTGGAAAGCTCGGAAACTACCGGGAAGCAGCAGGGGGTCACCTCTCCCACCTCCTACAAAAGTGATCTCCCAGTGAATCCGCCACTGGGATCACTTTAATTGGAAAACTAGTCGCCTAACGAAAAGAAAGATACCGGGGTTATGGCAGCTAGCTTCTGTCATAACCTCAGTATTAACGTCAAAGTAATGACCTATATTTACAGTAAGGCCATGGGCAAGTGGCTAAATTACAACTGATATCCCCAAACTGTGAAGACTTTGGCTGATTGGCTGGTAAGCATGCACTAGACAATTTGATTATATAATCTCCTTCAGCTCTATCATCGACTATGTAATACAAGGGCCTACCTGATTTGATACAAATTGAATCAGTTGTTTAGGTTTGTCCTCATAACACATAGTTTTGGTAACTCTAAAAAAGACTGTACAGACATTGTACAATCAGATTGATTAGTGTATGGCCAACTTATCATGGCTTCAGGGATTTATTCCAGTCAGCCCAGCCCCCATACAGTTAGAAACACCTCCCAAGGAACATATTTAACCCCCTTGATCACAACTAGTGTTAACTCCTTCCCTGCCAGTGACATTTATACAGTAATTAGTGGCTATTCTTAGCTCTGATCGCTGTATAAATGTTACTGGTCCCAAAAGAGTGTCAAAAGTGTCCGATCTGTACGCCGGAATGTCGTAGTCCCGCTAAAAATCGCAGATCACTGCCATTACTAGTAAAAAAAAATAATAATAAAAATGCCATAAATCTATTCCATAGTTTGGAACAAGATAACTTTTGCGAAAAACCAATCAATATACGCTTATTGCAATTTTTTTTTTACCAAAACTATGTAGAAGAATATATGGCGGCCTAAACTGATGAAGAAATTCGTTTTTTTATATATATATATATATATTTTTTGGATATCTATTATAGCAAAAAGTACAAAATATTGTTTTTTTTTCCAAAATTGTAGCTCTTTTTTTTGTTTATAGCGCAAAAAATAAAATCTGCAGAGGTGATCAAATACCACCAAAAGAAAGCTCTATTTGTGGGGAAAAAAGGACAAAAATTTTGTTTTAGTACAACGTCACACGACTGCGCAATTGTCAGTTAAAGTGATGCAGTGCCGAATCGCAAGAAATGGCCTGGTCATTAGGGGGGAAATCTTTCGGTCCTTAACCACTTCAGCCCTGGAAGGATTTCCCACTTTAGGACCAGAGCACTTTTTGCGATTCGGCACTGCGTCGCTTTAACTGATAAGTGCGCGGTCGTGCGACGCTGTACTCAAACAAAATTTGAGGCCTTTTTTTCCCCACAAATAGAGCTTTCTTTTGGTGGTATTTGATCACCTCTGCATCATTTAAGATCGCCGCTATAAATAAAAGAGCGACAATTTTGCAAAAAAACCCAAATTTCTTACTTTTTGCTAAAATACAAATCCAAAAAAAATAAACTATTTTTTCCATCGGTTTTGGCCAATTGATATTCTTCCTCATATCTGTGGTTAAAAAAAAATCGCAATCTGGTTTGCGCAAAGTTGCCGCGTTTACGGATGATGAGAATTCATTTCTGGGGTTTTTATTTTTTACTAGTAATGGCAGCGATCTGTGATTTTTAGCAGTACTGCGATATTGCAGCGGACATGTCGGACCATTTTGACACTTTTTTGGGACCATTGGCATTTATACAGAGATCAGTGCTATAAAAATGCACTGATTACTCTGTAAATGTCATTGGCAGTGAAGGGGTTAACCTGGAGGGGGCGCTCTAAGGGTTAGCTGTGTTCCCTGGGCGTGTTCTAACCGTGTGTGGGCTGGCCTGGCTGGGGGAAGGGAGTGATCATGGCTTCCATATAGAGGAAACCTGTGATCACAGCCCTTCCCCCTCTAACAGAACGGAGATCCGTGTTGACTTACACGGACCTCCGTTCTTTCACTGCAGGGGGGGGCATCGTGAATAGTCGGCGGTGATCGAGTCCGCCCTACCCGCTCCCTGGCCCCCCCCCCAGAACAGTGAGGTATATCGCAGCCGCCGTCATATGATGGCGGTTTGTGATATCGAGCCACTCTGTCGCCATCAGACTGTGGTTGGCGGTTGGCAAGTGGGTAAACTAGTTGTAAAGGCAAGGTGTTTTTTTTTCCATTTGCAGACTGCACCACTCGAAATGTACTGAGAAAGAGCACATACCCATGCGTTGCTGCCTGTTTTTGGATTTAGGGTGCACACCCATCCACCGGCACCCCCTGTGATTGTGCTTAGCAGGAGCCTGTCAGTAGGTCCCAGCCAATTAATCGTGGCTGGGACCTGCTGCTTGGCTGCGTGCAATCACAGTCCAGAGCTCTGTGTTGACAATCGAGAAGGATCTCTCTATTTCTCACCCCTGCAAAGCAGGGATGAGAAACCTAGAGATTTAGTAGTAATTGCAGCACACATACATAGTTAGGCACATATTTAACCCCTTGATCGCCCAAGATCAGAGGCCTAACTAGAACCTTCAGGGCCCCTAGTGCAAAAAACCATGAAGGGCCCCCCTGATCTAGCTCAGAGCGGCCGTTCTGCCGCAGTATAACTACCGTGGGCGGTCATTAAACAGTTAACCTCTTCCCAGACAGTGTCATTAGTAGAGTGACAGTATATAGTATTAGCACTGATTCACAGGGGCGGTCCGTGCATTGTGGGTGCACGGGTGCTGCCCCCCCATCCATTCGGCCAATTGAGGGGATAGGTGGGGGTGTGTCTTTTGAAGCACCTGATTAGAGCCAGAGGCCCTAATAGGCTTCAAAATTGAGTGGGCTTGGGGCGCAGATCATTGTGCCCAGAGCCCACCCAGGTGTGTTGCAACAGAGAATGAATATTCGCTGTTGCAACACTGATCCTCCTCCTGGCCAACCGGGAAGCGGGTCTGATACCCATCACCCGATTGGTTGACTCGGACCCACTGCTTGCTGCCCTCTGAATGCGCCACGGTTGGTAGATAGATGGTTATTTGCCATCCCCCCAAAAAACCACCAACCGCCACTGCTGAGTCATGTATCACTGACACTGGTGATGTGTAGATCCTCCCCAGTGTCAGTTAGTGTCAGATTGTCCCCCTCACTATCACAATCCCATTGTCCCCCTCACTATCACAATCCCATTATAAGTCACTGATTACCGCCATTAGTAGTATAAAAAACAAAATCCAGTATATATACCATAGTTTGGGATTTTTTGTTTTACCAAAGACATTTAACAGACTACATTTTGGCCAAAAATTATGAAGAAATTACAGTTTTTAAAAATAAAAAATATCGGATATGTTTTGCAGCAGAAAGTAGAATTTTTATGTTTATATCGCAAAATATGAAAACCTCAGCAGTGATCAAATACCACCAAAATAAAGCTCGATTTGTGTGAATAAAGGATATAAAATCTGTTTGCGTACAGTACTGCTTAACCACGCAATCACCAGTTGAAGTAGCGCAATGCCGAACTGCAAAAAATGGCCTGGCCAAGAAGAGGGTAAAATCTTCTGGAGTTTAAGTGGTTAAGGTAAAAAAATGTCCCAGTGGTTGTATCACCACCCCCGCTATAAATACTTACCTAAGTCCTATCTCAATCCAGCACTGTGCCCATCTGCACCAACTCTCTCACTCCTCACAGGACACAGCAGTGGGACCCATTGGCTCCTGCTGCTGCCAATCGAATCCTGTGAGGAGGGAATAGAGGTGGGGCCGAGCTGTGCTATGTATGTCTATAGACGCACACAGTCTAGCTCAGGAGTGAGCGGCTTCCTATGGAGCACACAGAGTAGGGAAGGAGCCAAGAGCACCAGTGGGGGATCAGGGTTACTCTGTGTAATACCAATGCACAGAGCAGGTAAGTCATTTTAGGGGGAAAAAAAAAAGCCTTTATAATTGATTTAAGTAAAAGTGACAGTTATTTTCAGCCCGGTAAAATGAGATTTAAAAAAAATGACTCTCACATGACTAAAATAAATATCCTTACCATTGTGTTTACTTTGTGATCCGAACCTAATGGTGGACATACACACTTCACTTAGTGACTGATTGCTTTTTCGATTGACCTCTTCCGATACGAATAATCAACCTCTAATTGACAACCCATTCACACAGACATGTGGATTTCGTTCATCATTGGAAGTTACAATCATAAGTTATCAATCACATTTCCACCATGCAATCTCATAATCTGATCAAATCAAATCTGATCAGATTTGTGAATAAAGCATCTCAGCACTGCTGATTGAAACAAAATGAATGATAATTTCCCACCTTAGTGGTGGCTATGCACGTTTTGATTTTCTTATCCAAATGATGTGTGATTCGATTAAAGCTCCCCACACACGTTACAATCTGAAATCTGCAATTTCCTTTAGCTCTACCAACAACTCTGTAGTGCAAGGGCTGGTCTGATTAAATACAGATTAATTGGATAGTTTACGAAGGTCCTCATATTACATAGTTGTGGGAGATCTAAGGTTCATTAAACAGAGATTGTACGGTCAGATTGTAACTGGTATGGGGCCTCAACTATCAATCCGCTTTCACTGACATCACTTCCACTGACATTGTCCACGTCACTTCCGGTAGCTGTGGTTCCGACGAGAGGGGAGGTGGAACGCACGCGAAGGGGAGTATGGAACGATTCATACACAAGGGTAAAACCCACAGATGCTCATATAGTTAATGCTGATTTAAGCACCAAAATCATGTAAGTGTGCATTTGACTTGTTTTAATTGTGTCTTGTTTGGGTAATAAACACATTGCGCTATGATTCAAATTTTTTTTCTTTGAGCCTGATTATATGGAGAGCCCATGGGGAGTGTAAAGAAGGAGACATAAGCTTTGCCCAAAGAAAGTTCAGTGCCATTTGTTGCAGTTTGGTGCAACACAAGGATCCTAAGAATCTTTAGCAATTGACCAAAAGCGATTTAATTTTTATGGTCTGGTGAGTATGAATTTTATTCATGGTGAAGCACGATTTAAAAGGATATCACACAACACACAATATTTTGTAGAAATCTTTCTGCACAGTGATTGGACTTTCTTTATTTAGAGGACTTCATGATTATGGAACTTCTACTTCTGGTCTAACAATTTTATTGATGATGTAGAGACTTTCCATTCATAGTCATTGTCCTGCCATATTTGTTTTTTTGTTCTTTTGGTTCACTAAAAGGTGTAGAGACTTTCACTTACTTACATAGTGTTCAGCCAGTTGGCATGGTTTTTTGTTTTTTTTGATTCATCAGAAGGATCTCATGTAACACTGAGTGAGTTTATATGGTCACATATTTAAGCTAAAGTGAAGTAACGCCAATTTTTTTCACTGATTGTAACACTGAAGAAATTACACTTTGCTACAATGTAAAGTAGTGAGTATACAGCTTGTATAACAGTGTGAATTTGCTGTCCCCTCAAAATAATTCAACACACAGCCATTAATGTCTAAACAAAAGTGAGTACAGCTCTAAGCAAAAATTTCCAAATTGGGCCCAAAGTGTCAATATTTTGTGTGGTCACCATTATTTTCCACCACTGCCTTAACCCTCTTGGGCATGGAGTTCACCAGAGCTTCACAGGTTGCCACTGGAATCCTCTTCCACTCCTCCATGATGACATCACGGAGCTGGTGGATGTTAGAGACCTTGGACTTCTCCACCCCCACAGATGCTTAATAGGGTTTAGGTCTGGAGACATGCTTGGCCAGTCCATCACCTTTACCCTCAGCTTCTTTAGCAAGGCAGTGGTCGTCTTGGAGGTGTGTTTGGGGTCGTTATCATGTTGGAATACTGCCATGCGGCCCAGTCTCCGAAGGGAGGGATCATGCTCTGCTTCAGTATGTCACAGTACATGTTGGCATTTATAGTTCCCTCAATGAACTGTAGCTCCCCAGTGCCGGCAGCACTCATGCAGCCCCAGACCATGATACTCCCACCCCCCATGCTTGACTGTAGGCCACACACGCTTGACACCTTCTGAACCAAATAAGTTTATCTTGGTCTCATCAGACCACAGGACATGGTTCCAGTAATCCATGTCCTTAGTCTGCTTGTCTTCAGCAAACCTTTTGCAGGCTTTCTTGTGCATCATCTTTAGAAGAGGCTTCTTTCTGGGA
>BLSH010308116.1:781901-803239 GCA_018402905.1 Glandirana rugosa
CAGGTTAATCGGTATAAAGGAGAGGCCACAGTACACTGAGTAATCACAATGTTCCAGAGTCCACATTTACCCCTCGTCCACACACTTTAAACCACAATAGTGAGAGTGCGAGCGTATGACCAGTGACCTGCAAGTTGTACCGTGGAATACCGTTTCTTGAGAGACTCCTAGACTTTTTTTCTTAACAACGAGATGTATTTCTACAGGATCCGATATTCTTCCAACGGTTCTGGGACTTTGACTCGACGTGATGTCACTGGTTCTGGTATGTCGTCAAATTGTCCTGTCTCTGGATATGACGCTGAGCACGTGCACTCAACCTCTTTGGTCGACCATGGTGAGGCCTGTTCTGAGTGGAACCTGTCCTGTTAAACTGCTGTATGGTCTTGGTCACTGTAGTGCAGCTCAGTTTCAGGGTCTTGGCAACCTTCTTATAGCCTAGGACATCTTTATGTAGAGCAACAATTCTTTTTTTCAGATCCTCAGAGAGTTCTTTGCCATAAGGTGCCATGTTGAACGTCCAGTGACCAGTATGCGAGCGTGAGAGTGATAACACCAAATTTCACACACCTGCTCCCCATTTACACCTGAGACCTTGTAACACTAATGAGTCACATGACACCGGAGAGGAAATATGGCTAATTGGACCCAATTTGGACATTTCCACTTAGGGGGTGTACTCACTTATGTTGCCAGCGGTTTAGACATTAATGGCTGTGTGTTGAATTATTTTGAGGGGACAGCAAATTTACACTGTTATACAATCTGTACACTCACTACTTTACATTGTAGCAAACTGTCATTTCTTCAGTGTTGTCACATGAAAATATATAATAAAATATTTACAAAAATGTCAGGGGTGTACTCACTTTTGTGAGATACTGTAGATAAGGTACAGTTGTAAGTTATCCGTGCAATCTCATAATCTGATCGACTGAAATACAATCGTATTCATGAACAAAATATTTTGGTGCTGTCAATCGATGCAAAGCAGTCGATACATTTCTGCCCTGGCCGATCGACTCAGCTTGATCGAATCTGATCTCAATTGACTCTAAATGGATCAGAGGGGAAGTTTTGTTATTCGATTGGTTGAACATCCGATAGTAAAATCTAAGCCTGTATAACCGCCAAAATGCCTGAAAAACCCAGATCCCTGTGTGCTCCACATTATACACAAACCTTCCATTTTGGTGACATCCTCTTTGCTTGCTGTGAATATAACAGCCCTGGCTTTGGTGGGAGAGTGTGGGGGGGGCTGCCCTGTCCTGATGATGAATCACTCCTTCTGGATTTGAACAGATCCTTCAAGTGTTGGGGCATAGGTGGCTACAGACGGGAGGACCTGTATATTCCAGACATGGACATTGACATTTCATCAATAGGGACCTTTAACAAGAACCTGCCTGAGCCGTAATGACTTGTAAAGTTCCTGCCAGTGGAGATGGTCCTCAGTGATCAATCCCCATCCCACTCCTTGGCCTGACTCTGCGATCTCCTATTGACTCTGCTCAGGCCTGGTGGGTTGTCCAGTCCCTGGTGTCCCCTTGTCTCAGGGAGCAGCTGAACTGTGCAAAGTCTTCAATCTTTGTAGAAGTGGAAAGTGGCAGCAGCTCTGAGCTCCAATCCATGAGACTGGGGAGTCCCTCAACTTCATTGACTGCATTATCCTCATAGAAAGCAAAGGCTGGCCAGAATATTGGAAACAGATCTGCTACTGTATCCTAGGAGCTGAACATGGTGAGTGTGGTGGGTTCACGAACAATTCTATTTATATAAAGTGATTAACATTTCCACTGCAGAGCTTTTACTAGGAAGACAAGGCAGAAAATAAATAGATGGAAATTGCTCTTAATAACAATGTGTCATGAAACAGACCACAAAGCAATAAACAACGCGAGTCAGTTTATATTATCAGCTGCACAATGAGCATCAAATTCAGTCCTGGAGGCAACATGGGCTGTACAAGGGCCCATTCACACAGGCATCTAAAACGCAGCGAGTAGATGCACAGAGCATAAAGTTTTATACACATTTAAATGTAACACTATAAGAATCGATAGCGCCATACAAATGAGTCTACAAATGAAAATCGGCGCTGCATTCAGTGGCGTATAAAAAAAAAGTAGAATGCAGCTGCATTTGGCCCATACATATGTGCAGATTTGCATGTATAATACACGTGTTAAAATGTGTAAGTGACGCGGCATGGAGGACGGGTCTTAGTGCCCATCTGGATGAGCCCTAAACATGTATATTTATTTTATTTATTATAGATATTTAGATAGAGCTGTCAATTCACACAGCACTTTCCATATTTATTATACATCCACATCAGCCCCTGCCCTCAAGGAGCTTACAATCGATATGCCCCTAACTCGCATACTTACACTATATTGTCAAAAGTATTGGGACACCTGCCTTTACACGCATATGAACTTCAATGGCACCACAGTCTTAGTCCGTAGGGTTCAATATTGAGTTGGCCCACCTTTTGCAGCTATAACAGCTTCAACTCTTCTGGGAAGGTTGTCCACAAGGTTTAGGAGTGTCTATGGGAATATTTGACCATTCTTCCAGAAGCGCATTTGTGAGGTCAGGCACCGATGTTGGAAGAGCAGGCTTGGTTCGCAGTCTCCTCTCCAGGGGTGGACTGTCCATTGTGGGAGCATGGGCGCCGCCCTGCCTATCTATGCGCCCCTTTCAGGACACTGGGCACATGAATTCCTATGTTGGGGGTGGGCGGGGTTGCATTTTTGAAGTACTGATTAGAGCCAGAGGTTCTAATAAGCTTCAAAATAGGGTGTGCTCTGGGCACAGAATATTGTGTCCAGAGCCCACCCAGGTGTGTTGCAACAGTGAATGAATATTTGCTGTTGCAACACTGATCCTCCTCCCGGCCAATTGGGAGCGGGTCTGATACCATCACCCGATTGGCTGAAAAGACAGGCAATCCTATTGGATGTCTAGGAGAAGGGGAGGAGACGCATGGCAGAGGAGAAAACACAGGAGACGCTACGGTGCTACACAATTCCCCGATGCCCACCGCAGCCTGATGTCCGCCAATGCCCACTGCCTAGATGGGGTAAGTGGACAGACCGGCAGACAATGGACAGCGAGCAGGGGTATGGGATTTGGGGGTCTTTGAGGTGCTGCCGGGGGGTTGTTTGCCGCCCGCCCAAACAGAAGACCACGAGCTGCCACTGCTCATCTCTGATTCATCCCAAAGGTGTTCTGTCTGGTTGAAGTCAGGACTCTGTTCAGGCCAGTCAAGTTCCTCCACCCCAAACTCGCTTATCCACACTTAACTGCCAAAAGTATTGGGCCACCCCTCCAAATCATTTGGTGGAGCAGGGATTATGGTGTGGGTTGTTTTGCAGGGGTTGGGCTTGGCCCATTAGTTCCAGTGAAGGGACATCTTAAGGCATCAGCATACCAAGACATTTTGGACAATTTCTTGCTCCCAACTTTATGGGAACAGTTTGGGGATGGCCCCTCCCTGTTCCAACATGACTGCGCACCAGTGCACAAAGCGAGGTCCATAAAGACATGTATGGGTGAGTTTGGGTAAAGGAACTTGACTGGCCTGCACAGAGTCCTGACTTCAACCCAATAGAACACCTTTGAGATGAATTAAAGCTGAGACTGCGAGCCAGGCCTTCTCGTCCAACATCAGTGCCTGACCTCACAAATGCTCTTCTGGAAGAATGGTCAGACATTCCCATAGACACTCCTAAACCTTGTGGACAGCCTTCCCAGAAGAGTTGAAGCTGTTATAGCTGCAAAGGGTGGGCCAATTCAATATTGAACCCTATGGACTAAGACTGGGATGCCATTAAAGTTCATGTGCGTGTAAAGACAGGCGTCCCAATACCTTTTACAATATGTGTACATAGTGTACATACATACTCATACTTGGACCAATTTAGTCAGGAGCCAATTAACCGACCAGCATGTCTTTGGAGTACCCGGAGGAAACCCACGCAGGTACAGGGAGGACGTGCAAACTCCATGCAGGTGGTGCTGTGAGTGGGATTTGAACCAACTACCCTAATGCTGCATATGACCCTAGTATATGCATATATGTCATTAGGTCTCATTTACACCGGCATATGAACATTTTCTGCACACAATGCAGGTTCTTGCTGGCAGAACTAGCGGAAGATTGTGCGTTAAACACATGCATAAAGTACTTATGTTTAGGATATCCTAGAGCTGTATATGGCTTATCATTGACATGAATGGGTGAAGGCAGCTGTAGTGTACGCAGCTAAAAGAAAACAACAATTTCCGTGCTCAGTGCATTTCTTACCTTTTACTGGAGGTTCATCTATAAGCGTTGCTACCCATCATACCAAATCAGCAAGTGAACAAAGATACATAATAAAAAAACACAACAAAAAATGTTATTAATAATAATAATAATAATATATTTGTAGCGGTACCCCCGTAGGGGCTGCTGAATGTTGTGGCCCACCTGTCACCCTACCCAGCCCTGCATTCACTTCCAGACATTCCAAGACAATTAACAGTTTGTCCGTGTGCTTGTTTTTGTTTTATTGAGGGGATAAAACTTGGATGGGTGAAGGAATATGGGATGCCCAATGGAATTTTTTTCACTCCTTTCTCCTCCTGCACATCGCTTCCTCTGTAATCTTCACTCCTTTCTCCTCCGGCACATCGCTTCCTCTCTAATCTTCACTCCTTTCTCCTCCTGCACATCGCTTCCTCTCTAATCTTCACTCCTTTCTCCTCCTGCACATCGCTTCCTCTGTAATCTTCACTCCTTTCTCCTCCTGCACATCGCTTCCTCTGTAATCTTCACTCCTTTCTCCTCCTGCACATCGCTTCCTCGCTAATCTTCACTCCTTTCTCCTCCTGCACATCGCTTCCTATTTAATATTCACTCCTTTCTCCTCCTGCACATCACTTCCTCTCTAATCTTCACTCCTTTCTCCTCCTGCACATCGCTTCCTATTTAATATTCACTCCTTTCTCTTCCTGCGCATCACTTCCTCTCTAATCTTCACTCCTTTCTCCTCCTGCACATTGCTTCTTCTCTAATCTTCACTCCTTTCTCCTCCTGCACATCGCTTCCTCTCTAATCTTCACTCCTTTCTCCTCCTGCACATCGCTTCCTCTCTAATCCTCACTCCTTTCTCCTCCTGCACATCACTTCCTCGCTAATCTTCACTCCTTTCTCCTCCTGCACATCGCTTGCTCTCTAATCTTCACTCCTTTCTCTTCCTGCACATCGCTTCCTCTCTAATCTTCACTCCTTTCTCCTCCTGCACATCGCTTCCTCTCTAATCTTCACTCCTTTCTCCTCTTGCACATCACTTGCTCTCTAATCTTCACTCCTTTCTCTTCCTGCACATCGCTTCCTCTCTAATCTTCACTGCTTTCTCCTCCTGCACATCGATTGCTCTCTAATCTTCACTCCTTTCTCCTCCTGCACATCGCTTCCTCTCTAATGTTTCAGGCACAGCTAGCACATGGTGATTAGGCCTGACACTGGCTAAGCCAGGCCTTAGCAATTGCCTTTGGTAGACAGGGACCCTATAGTTTAACAGATAGAAAGTTCTGGTGCTAGCTGTCCTACAGGTGGACTCCTGATCCCAGTCAGCCTTCTTCAGGCCCTGCCAGCCCTCCTGGCTGCAGCTGCCCGACTCCACTGCCCATGACACCACAGTCCACTCCACTGGCTCTGCACCCATCCCAGACTGCATGTTCCCAGACCTCTAAGGCATCCTCCTGACTGTACATGTCCCTCACCAGCCCTCCTGGCTGCAACCAGTGGTTTCTGTCCTGGAGACTTGCCCGGCAGTACTCTCCCCCGCTGTCCTCTCTTGCTCCTCCTGTGCCTCCCGTCTAGGACACCCCTGTGGTTTTTACAAGAGTCCCGTCTGCACCCGAGCCCAGGCCCAAGGTCACCCTCCCAGACTGGGGAGCTCCCTCAAAAGCCCCGACATCCTCAGTACTCCATCTCCAGTTCTTCTACCTGACAACCCGGGTATTTAAGATGTCCAGACCCCTGCCAATCCAGGTTCGGGATTGGTCAGGGCTCCCTAAAACACCCCAGGCAGCTCAACCTCTCCTCTCCTCCTCTCTTTCCCAGAGCTTTCCAGAAGTATCAGTGATGCCACCTGTGAATCACCCAGCCCTGGACTGAGCCAGTCCCAGCACACACAAACCAAAAGAAACAGCCAGGCCTGCCTAAATTTACCTATCCTACAGAAAAATCCTATCATAGCAATACCTAAGTAGAGGGTGCTACACATTCAATAAATAAATAAATAAATATTTATGTATGCATAAAGTCCAAGTGTGATCTAAACATCACAAGAGTCAATTTTGATAGACCCAAAAATGATGTATAATCCTAAGTGCTTCATAACCGATTTCATTGTGAAGACTTTCTCCATCACCAAAACTGATCATGGACTCTTCACATAAATTTAGACCTCAACTCTATAGGAGATCTGACAGCACTTGTACATGGATTGCCATACAAAGTATAAAGTAGCGTACGTGTACAGGTGTAATGCACCAAACACACAGTGTTCATCTACAACTGTGCGCATGCGCTACTCTACTCAAATAGCGGCACCTAGCTGCATACAGTCGCCTTCACCCATTCTGGTCTATGGGTGGCTGTACACAGCTCTAGAATATTGGTGACACCAGAAATATGCAGTGCTTTAATTCACACTGGCTTAAAAAAAATGCTGCTTTTAGGCTGAATTCACACCTGAGCCGAGCGACTTTCAGGCGTTTTTAATTGAGAATATTTGAGCGGTTTTAGAAGTATATCAGAACTATTTTAGAAGTGTATTACAAGTGATTTACAGCTTCAGGCATTTGTGTTTAGGCAATAGAAAGCACTAGGGGGAGGAAATTAGGGGTGGAGAGCTGCTGTTTGAGTACAAAACGCGAGTCAAAACGCTTGTAAAATGCTCATGTTGCATATTTTTGGGTGTTGCCTTTGAAATCTATGGGGCCCAATCTGCCTCCAGTGTGCCAAAAAGAAGCTCATGTACCTTATTTTCTTGAGTGACAGGTGTTTAACTTCAGGTGGCAGGACGCTCAGGTGTGAACAGGGGCCATTGAAATGAATGGGATTTGGCTTGTTGAGCATTTTAGAGCTACTGGATTCAAGCAGAAAATTACTTATTTGTGAATAGGGCCTAGGGTGCATTAACACCTGGGTATCTTGAATCACAGGCAGAATCGCTGCGATCATGTCCACGATTTCAAAACGCTCTACTAAAATGACAAATTGTAAAGTCATATTAATGGAACCTATAAACACGATGTGGTTCTGCCACGATTGTTGTGTGATAAATGATGCCGCATCAAGTGAAGCTTGTTGCCCAAAAAAGGATCAGGAGCTTCTTTCAGGTGACAAGCCTCGCACGGTGTGGTTTGCTGCATTGTGCGACAACCACTGCAGAACAGCACTGCATTTTTAGGTGCCATTAAAATGAATGGCATCTGAAATTCGCTTTGTGCGATTTGTCATTGTAGCAGAACGTTTTGAAATCACAGGCAGAATCACTTTAATTCTGCCCACAATTCAAAATGCCCAGCTGTGAATGCACCCTTACACTGCATGGACAAATGTACCCATGTGCATGTAGCCTAACAATTCTTTTAACGACTTTATGCACATACCTGTGTAAAATCTGCAGATACACTATATTATCAAAAGTAGTGGGGCGCCTGCCTTTACACGCACATGGACTTTAATGGCAGCCCCGTGGGCTTGGCCTCTTAGTTCAGGTGAATGGAACTCTTAAGACATTAGCATACCAAGACATGTTGCACAATTTCATGTTCCCAACTTTGTAGGAACAGTTTTGGGATGGCCCCTTCCTGTCCCAACATGACTCCACATCAATGCACAAAGCAAGGTCTAAAAAGACGTGGATGAGTGAGTTTGGGGTGGAGGAACTTGACTGGCCTGCAGAGAGTCCTGACCTCAAACCGACAGAGCACCTTTGGGATGAATTAGAGCGGAGACTGCAGGCCAGGCCTTCTCATCCAACATCAGTGCTTGACCTCACAAATTACGCTTCTCGAAGAATAGTCAAATATTCCCATAGACACTCTCCTAAACCTTGTGGGCCTTCCCAAAAGAGTTGAACCTGTTATAGCTGCAAAGGGTGGGCCAACTTAATATTGAACCCTATAGACTAAAACTGGGATGCCATTAAAGATCATGTGCGTGTAACGGCAGGCGTCACAATACTTTTGGTAATATAGTATATATACAACAAACATAGATTAGCTGCCTTGGAAGGGCCTATAAGGGGGCTTCTGGATTTGCCAGCCTCCTCCTTCTTAAAAGGGTGAAGTCACAGCACCCATATTGACAATGTGCTGTATCTGTGATAAGGGGAGTGCTGCTGATATGGTGCATATGGAGAGATTAGTATAGGGTTTGTGGGCACTTGCAGGTCTGTTTATATGGATGTAAACCCTTACTAAATTACTGGTAGTGAAATGTTGTATATCTTAAAAGAGAAGTTCAGGATTTGAAAAAACAAACATTTATACTTACCAAGGTGGATACAAAATCAATCCAATGCTGCATCTGTCCCCCACTGGCTCTGTAGTGAGAACTGAGCGATCAAACACACCTGATCGCTCTGCTGTCCTCCCCACCACTCTGAGCAGAGAGCCTTGACTGTCAGTCAGCGGCTCTCTGCTCTGCCCCTGCAGCGATCACTGGAGTGCTGGGCTGTGGAGGGGGCGGGAGGGGCTGACGCAGGCTCTTGGCAGATCGCTGAGAGGCTGAGCCGGGTGTCGGTCTGGGCGGATACCGACTATATGGTCAGGATCTTTTCAGAGCCTGGACCGGCTTTGTGATGTCAGCTGACAGTGGACTTTAGCCCGCTGTCAGCTGAAAACGGATCACAGGAGTGCAGAACAAACTGCACTCCTGTGATCCATTGGAGAAGTATGGCCAGAATAGCTTTGGCCATACTTTTCCTTAAAAGAATTAAAGTCAAAAAATTTTTTTTCATTGTGTCCCATTGGGGAGATTTTAATCCCTGTAAAGTGAGGGAATCCTTGGCTGTCACCGTGATCACTACAACTAGTGTCCCCATTGGAAGATTTCCCCTCTATTCCTGTTGTTGTGTCGACCCCAAATTTTGGATTTTCTTTTACTTTCTCTTTCAATGATAACAGTAAATAGGGCAATAGAGTGCATGCATAGCTCCCAACTGTCCCTAATTTTGAGGGACTGTCCCTCATTTGGAATAAAGTCCCTCTGTCCCTCATTCCTCCTCATTTATCCCTCATTTTGGTCTGATCTATATAGCTATATATAAAATGCACTATTTATCTATCAAAAAGTGTTTTACTGTGCTAAACCTTTCATCAGTTTCTAAATTGCTGCATTGGCAAATTATAAAAGCCATTATAAAGAAATAGTAGTGGTAAAAAAAGCACAAGAGGGCTTAACCAATCATTTTTTTGTAGAATTTTTGTTTAAAGGAGGTGTGGCAAGGGATGTGTCCTATGCCTACTTACTTTTTCCAATAGGTGTCCCTCGTTGCCATCTCAGAAAGTTGGGAGGTGTGAAATTGCTGCATTGGCAAATTATAAAAGCCAGTATAAAGAAATAGTAGTCTTAAAAGACAGCACATGAGGGCTTAACAAATCATTTTTTTGTATAATTTTTCTTTGAAGGAGGCGTGGCAAGGGGTGTGTCCTATGCCTACATACTTTTACTAGGTTTCCCTCGTTGCCATCCCAGAAAGTTGGGAGGTATGTAAATCTCCTTAATGGGGGTACAGGCAGGAATAAAAACTGACAGATGCGACGTTGTTCCTTTTGTTACACTTTAAGGAATTTGGGGATTGGCGAAGGGAAAGATTTGTACCTTTTTTCATCCTGCTGACATCTTGCAGGCTCTTTTCAGATTGTCCCTGTCCACATGCACTACAGTCATAACAGGCTGCATGTGTTGTTTTCCTAATTGTTGCTGTCTGTGTTTTTTTTTACAGGCCTTTTTAAAAAAGGTGACCTTTCATGAAAATAATAGGCCTGCTCTTATGAAAGCCCTCTACTCCCGAAGTCAAATTAAGGCAATTTAACTACTTGCTAACTGCAATATCACCAAAAGGTGGCTACACCACGGTTGTCCAGTTCTGGGAGGGTGTTATTAGACATCCTCCCAGAACTCCACCCCCTGCATGCCTCCTGAAGAGCATATCAGGCACGCTATGTGACCACTGTGTCCTTTGGACACAGCTGATAACAGATCAGGGTAAAGGGCCTATCACAGCTGCTCTTTACTTTGTGATAAACTGTGTCCAATCACAGCTGGTCACATGTAAACAGACTTGCTGGGTTATCAGCAGTCCTTTCCTCACACAGACACAGCATGTGAGAGCTATTAAGTCTGTCAGCACACTGTTTACACTGATAATCAGAGCACCATCAGTGGCCACTGCAGCCTATCAGTGCCCATCAGTGTAGCCTATCAGCCTATGGTTTAGGCTGGAATAAATCCTTAAAGTGGTTGTCATGTGACCACTGTGCTGGTTGCTCAGCCCTTCCCGCTGTAGCCCTTAGGTCAAGGGAAGAGACTGGCTGAAGGTCACATGACCCAACACAAACAATCTGCAATAAGGTATTTAGAGGCATCATTTTATACAAACATTTACACTGTGTAGCATGGATTGGTAAAACAGAGGGGCTGGTAGTAATCTTTTTAACTTTACTGCCAGCTACTAATAGCGGCAGGAGTAGAGGGGAGGGAGGATTTGGAGATAGCTCATACACAGGAGCTGACAGGCAGGGAGGGAGGGGGAGAGAGAAGAGCAGCAGGATAATGGAGGCACTTAGACTGACCACAGTATCATGAATCATGGACCAGCAGCCATGATTACCGTGGTCAGTTTACATAGGGAGACATAGGAACAGGCAGGATCAACCAGGGTTTTTACAGCATAGAAAGGGACAGATTAGACAGCACAAGCACTGTGCTGTTTAACCTGCCATAAGGGAACAGGATCTCTTTTCTTATTTTTTACAACCTCTTTAATGACCGATACGTCATCAGTGTATGGCTGCTTTGCTTCTTCTCCAGGGTGTGTTGGAGCGAGGATGGCTACCTTCCAGCCAGCACCCAAGCTTCAGGATACAGTTGAAGTTTGCGCTTGTGCACAGAGGATATTTTTCCTACACTTCAAACAGGGGGTATGTTATGGTGTGAGTTTTATATTCTAGGAGGCATGGATGCCTCGCCTCTTTTTCTGGTGATAACATTACATTCTTGGATGTCCCATCACTTTTTGTCTCAGTAACAGTGGTCACCAAGACAAATACCGAAGGTGAATCTCCCCAGTGGTGACACAGACATAATAATAAGAACCTAACAGGGGTTCTGACCCATCGCCAGTCTATCCAAAATATAAATAAAACAGGTTTTGGCCATACATACACTTTAACATGAATAATATCTATGTTGATAGGTCCACTTAAAAATATCTCTGAAACTGACAGAGTACTAGAAGACCCAGTCCAGTTTAGACATTTCTTTAGTTCATCAGCCCTTTCATGGGTCCATCGTAAAACAGATCCACTAAATTGGTAATTCATAAATGAAGCAGTTACTCTTTTTCTGTTCTACAATCGCTGTGGTCATTTCCTTCCTCACCTCATTTTTGGATACAACGCTGATACGTCTGCTGCATCTAACTGAAATGTCATGGACAGATGACACCATCAAAGAGGTCATTGGTAGACTGTGCATTCCGCTAAGAATCTATGTTCAGAGCCTAGCGAGGAAGGCAAAAATCAGTGAGTAAGGGGAACAAGAAATTATCATCTCGAGTCTTGAAGGAGCTAAAAGCAACGAGTCTGGACAGGGCCTTCTGAGTTATACAGATGTGCTGACAAGACCACTTAGTGGTGACAGTATTAATTCCCACAGCTGGGACATGCTGCCTATTCCTAGGGACAACCATCAGGGGTGAGCTGGACACAAATTGGAGGCTGAAAATGAGAACTCATTCTAAGACAGAGTGGGGAGAGAAGAGTTATTTACAAACCTAAAGCAATACAGACGGCGAAAAGGCGCATGTACATAACTGGATACTGGAAAAATACATTCATTTTGATGTTTGTGATTATTAAAGTGAACACCCTACAACGATCATTTGTAACCTTAGAGATAAAAAGAAATGTGCATGTTAATTTGGTATACATTTCACATGCAAAAAATAAGCATCCCTGTAACTATAAAAAAAAAAAAATCCCTAATTTTTTTAAATTATTATGTATTTTACCTAAAATGCAGATAGCACAAAATTATGCAGATGAGCTGATCGAGAGAGGAACCTAGAGTCCAATAGGGCCAACCAATAATGTAAAGCCGGCCATAGATATATACCAAAGATGTTGAAAAAATCTAACAGATTCCTTTATCCATGCTACACAAGGCTGGCCCAAGACATTGTGCTGCCTGGGTCCAAGAATGAAATGCTGCCCCCCCCCCAAAAAAAAAATTAATTGCCACCAAAAGGCCCCCACATCCGTTATTTTATATCATAATAATTAAAACTAAAATTAAATGTATCAGGAAGTCAGATTTACATGCAACAGTACCTTGTCTATATGCAAAATGATATGACATACCATTATGTTCAATTCCAAGGAGCTGGCCAAGGCAGTATAGGGGTGGGCTAGGGCAGTAGAGGGACAGGCTAGGGTAGTAAATGAATAGGCTAGGGTAGTAAATGGATAGGCTAGGGCAGTATAGGGGCAGGCTAGAGCAGTATAGGGTCAGGCTAGGGTAGTATATAGGCAGGCTAGGGTATTACATGGACAGGTTAGAGTAGCATAGAGACAGGCTAGGGTAATAAGGATAGGCAGTTGTCACCCTGCCCCCCGGCCCAGACCGCTCCCGGATGATACACAAAACTGCTGGGAAAAAAATCTCGGGTGTCAATTTGCCACCTCTCTCAAAGTGCTGCCTGGGTCCAATGGACCCAGCGGGACCCATGGTAGGGCTGGCCCTGATGCTAAACAATGGATATGAATAAATCTTCCCCTGCCACTGTCTCTATTTTAGGTCTGACAGCCGACCCCACCGGCTGTCAAAATATTAAACCTGTGGCTGCATCTGCTTGGATACAGCTATTGTTTGACCAACCATTTTCTGTCTGGCTCCTTCGACTTTTTTCAGTTGAGGGATGTCAGGAGGCAGCCAACAGGGCCACCCACTGAACTGTCGACCCGTTCATCAGGAATTTGAACAGTGTGTAGGCAGGTTGAACTGAGTTTGGTTCTAGTAAGTTAGCAGCTGTCCCAGGCCAAGGGAAGGTGTTAACTTGTGGAAGTTCTGTTCCCGGTCTCTTTGATTCTAGCCAGCCCACCTCTGATATAAAAAGGGGGAAGGCTCTAGAAAGGACTTGATCTCTGATATATATCAAATCCTGGCCACTATAACAGTGGAACCATTTCCTAAACATTCTTATATGTTGAAATTGGAAGCACTTTTGAACTGTGAATTTGCCATGGAGGTCTGGTGGGTTCCTTGGTCACAAGCGACAAAAGCTCCATGTATACTGTTTATAAGGAAAATGCCTATAAAACTTTGGTCCTGTGGTATCACACCCCTGAGCTTCTACGTACTATGTTTTCTTCTGCGTCCAACAGATGCTGGAGAGGTGAATCAGCGGTGGGATCTCTGTTTCACATTTTTTGGACGTGTCCAAAAATTATACCTTTTTGGGAGGAGGTTAATTCACTTCTTTCTAAGGTAGTTAACCAATTCCCGTGTGGGAGCTAGGGAAAAACCTTAAAAAATTGATGATGTACATTCTTACAGCGATGTCTAATTATTGCCTGGTGGAAACAGACATCCTCCCCAATGCTTTTGGCCTTTCTACAACAGGTTAGAGAAGTAAGATCAATGGAATACCTTACAACTAGACTGTGCAACGCTCTATCTAAATTTACTGATGTTTGGGATGCTTGGGGTGATTATTTAGCCCTTAACGCTCCTTGATCATTTAGGGCTATGGCACACCGAGTGGCTTTTCTTCTCCTCTCTCCTTGGAGTCTGATACCCCATCTCCATCTCTTTTATCTATTCTCCAATGATTTTGCAATATTTTATCTTTCCTGTGAACCATGTTACTGCACTGTATTGTGCACTGTATTGTACTGGGCTGGCCCAGTTTAGGAACCCCTGACAATTTCCATGATTGTCATTTATAAATATTTGGGTGTTTGGATCAGCAATTTCCTTTTAATCTATCAAATAACTGAAGGACACAGTAATATTTCAATAGTAATATGAGGTTTATTGGATTAACAGAAAATGCGCAATATGCATCAAAACGAAATTCGACAGGTGCATAAATTTGGGCACCCCAACAGAAAAATCACAGAAATATTTAGTAGTGCCTCCTTTAGCAGAAATAACGGCCTCTAGAAGCTTCCTATAGCCTGTAATTAGTGTCTGGATTCTGGATGAATGTATTTTGGACCATTCCTTACAAAACATATCCAGTTCAATTAGATTTGATGGTTGCCGAGCATGGACAGCCCGCTTCAAATCACCCCACAGATGTTCAATGATATTCAGGTCTGGGGACTGGGATGGCCATTCTAGAACATTGTACTTGTTCCTCTGCATAAATGCCTGAGTAGAATTTGAGCAGTGTTTTGGGTCGTTGTCTTGTTGAAATATACAGCCCCGGCGTAACTTCAACTTTGTGACTGATTCCTCAACATTATTCTCAAGAATCTGCTGATATTGAGTGGAATCCATGCGACCCTCAACTTTAACCAGATTCCCAGTACCCGCACTGGCCACACAGCCCCACAGCATGATGGAACCTCCACCAAATTTTACTGTGGGTAGCAAGTGTTTTTCTTGGAACGCTGTGTTCTTTTGCCGCCATGCATAACTCCCCTTGTTATGACCAAATAACTCAATCTTTATTTCATCGGTCCACAACACCTTATTCCAAAATGAAGCTGGCTTGTCCAAATGTGCGTTTGCATACCTCAAGCGACTCCGTCTGTGGCGTGTGTGCAGAAAAGGCTTCTTTCCCATCACTCTCCCATATAGCTTCTCCCTGTGCAAAGTGCGCTGAATTGTTGAACGATGCACAGTGACACCATCTGCAGCAAGTTGATGCTGTAGGTCTTTGGAGGTGGTCTGTAGGCTGTTTTTGACCGTTCTCACCATCCTTCGCCTTTGCCTCTCCAATATTTTATGTGGCCTGTCACTTCTGGCCTTAACAAGAACTGTGCCTGTGGTCTTCCATTTCCTCACTATGTTCCTCACAGTGGACACTGACAGCTTATATCTCTACGATAACTTTTTGTAGCCTTCCCCTAAACCATAATGTAGAACAATCTTTGTTTTCAGGTCATTTGAGAGTTGTTTTGAGGCCCCCATGTTGCCACGCTTCGGAGGAGAGTCAAAGAGAACAACAACTTGCAATTGGCCACCTTAAATACCTTTTCTCGTGATTGGATGCACCTGTCTATGAAGTTCAAGGCTTAATGAGCTCACCAAACTAATTGTGTGTTCCAATTAATCAGTGCTAAGTAGTTACAGGTATTCAAATCAACAAAATGACAAGAGTGCCCAAATTTATGCACCTGTCTTATTTTGTTTTGATGCATATTGCACATTTTCTGTTAATCCAATAAACCTCATTTCACTACTGAAATATTACTGTGTCCTTCAGTTATTTGATAGATCAAAATGAGATTGCTGATCCAAACACCCAAATATTTATAAATGACAATCATGGAAATTGTCAGGGGTTCCTAAACTTTTGCATACAACTGTAAGAGGTAATGTTCAGCTACTCCAGTAGTGGGTGCTCCCCCCCCCCCGGTCCATGCGCCCGGCTCCTAATCTACATGTAGGGCGCCGGATGCATGGATTTCAATGGGTTTTTTTTTTGAAGCACAGGATTAGAGCCTGAGGCTATAATTTGTTTCAAAGAAAGGGTGGGCTCGGAGCGCAAAGCCCTGCGCCCTGAGACCACCCAGTTGTGTAACATTAGCAAATTAATATTCACTAATGTCTTCCTGCTTCTCCTCCCTGCCTATCAGGAAGCGGGTTCTGAGACCCGACTGGCCAGGGAGTCTTAGGACAAATAAAGTGTTCTTTTGGCGGTATTTGATCACCACTGAGGTTTTTTATTATTTGGTGAACAAACGAAAAAGGCCGAAAGTTTTGAAAGAAATTTTTTTTTCACAGTTCGTTATAAAATTTTGCAAACAGGTCATTTTTCTCCTTCACTCATGTGCTCTGATGAGGCTGCACTGATGGGCACTAGTAGGCTGCATTGACGGCCACTGATATGCTATACCGATGGGCACTGATGAGGCAGCACTGATGAGGCTGCACTGATAGACGGCACTGATGCACTGATAGGCAGCACTGAAGGGCACTGATATCTGACAGTGATAGCCGGCATTGATGGGCACTGATAGGTGGCACTGATGAGCAGCACTGATGGACACTTATAGGCAGCACTGGTGGGCACTATTTGGCAGCACTGATGAGCACTGATTGGCAGCAGTGGTGGGCACTGATTGGCAGCACTGGAGGGGACTGTTGGGACTGCAATGATAGTCAGGTCACTGATAAGCAGTGCCGTTGCCGATGCCGAAAAGCCGATAACCTACTTGTGTTGAGGTCCATGATCAGCTGTCATTGGACACCATAGGGGGCTCGCGGGAAGCATGATCACGGGAGGATGTCAATAGATCCCCTCCCAGCAAAGTAAGCCCACGTCATTCGGCTATAGCACAGGCAGCAACAGGTTAATAATAGTTTGTAGATTTTATGGAGCAATAATTTTTTGTGGAGTAACATTTTACAATTTGAACAAATTGATGTATATTAGCACAGAGAGCACAGTATTGTGTAAATACACCTTATCACAAGTTTGAGAGTAATAGTCAGCAGATATTATGGATTAATAGCCTATGGCGTTTGCACAATTAAGTTTTTGTTTGCACAGACATTGAGGACACAGTCTAATATGGTTTGAAGGTCACTTTATTATATATTTTAAAGAATGTAGTAACTATTAAACAAATCACAGGTTTATTTTAAGTTTATTTGGTTTTAACATAGGGTTTTACATAAGGGTTATATGGAGTTGAACCTACTACATCATAGAGCGAAGCAATGTCACTGCTGGGTCTTATATTGCATAGAACAACCTTTACTTTATAAATCAGAAAATAAAAGCAATCCCAGTACTCAAAATGAAAAAATAAATTCTTATGTTTCTACAAATGAATGCATGTATAGTAGAACAAAAATAGACAATTCCAGTTTAAATCACATTTTTCTTCAGCAAGAACCTTGGAAAAGGTGATACTTTTTTTTTTCATTTTGAATAGAGTAAGGGAGGGTTATAACCCCTGTCAGTTTCCTTTGTCACCTATGTCCCATTGGAGAGATTTTCCTGCACTTCCTGTCCCACAGCCAACACAGGAAGTGAGAGAAAATCCCTCCAAAGTGAGGGAACCCCAGGGTGTCACCAGAACATTGGAAGATTTACTCTCTATTACTGTTCTAATGTCAACCCAAAATTTGGGAATTTCTTAAATTTTCCCTTTTGAGGATAATGGTAAATAGGACAAATCGAGAGGGCGATTCTAGTTAATGGGGGCACAGAAAGCAATGAAAACCAGATTGGTGTTCTAATCCCTCTCCACGCTATCCAAAACTTAAAAAGGGTTTTGCCTTTAGTAACACTTTAACTCAAACAAGTCCCTTCTATTGCGTTCAGCCTTCTCCAAATTCCTTTTTTTTTCCGGCTGCTGTGATATGACTTCCTGCCAGGGCAGCCATCAGAAATTTTGGAGCCCCTTACACAGCTTTAGACCTGGGCCCCCTGTCTGACCACCAACATTCCCCAGGGCCCACCCACTGGCCATCCCACCACTTCCACCCACTGGCCAGGGGTGTACACATGTTTCAGCAACAGTAGGAATTATACACCCTGTCACACAGGTGTAGCCTGCCAAGCATGACCCATTCAAGTGAAGTGAAGTGTGCAATGCATGTTAGTGTGGGGTCCAAGGGGTTAAAAAAAACAGTGCACAGGCAGCACAGCCTCACCCAATGCTTGCAATAAAACCTCGCGCCGAACCATAGATGCTGGAGGTCCCCCCAAGTTGTGGTCTGGGGGCCCTCTCAATGTGACCCAAGTTTGGTATTTTTATCGCCTATGGTTCGGGAGAACGGTGTCCCCAAACTGGGTGCCCCCCACCCATAGACTCCAATGTTAAGTCCGAAATTCACCCGGCAATTGCCTGGTCACTTTGGGGACCTGGTACGACTGAACCATAGGTGCTGGAGGTCCCAAACCTGCACCAGTTGTGGTCCAGGGGGCCCTCTCCATGTGACCCAAGTTTGGTATTTTTCTTGCCTATGTTTCTGGATAACGGTCCTCAAACTGGGTTTCCCCCCTCATAGACTCCAATGTTGAATACTGCTAAAGTCTTTGTTGTAAGGGCCCCTTGAGACACTGGGCCCCTTACAACAGTACTGCCTGTACCTCCCTGATGGCAGCCCTGCTTCCTGTTAGAGGACAGCTACCTTCTGTATGGTCCCACTGTAGGAAGGTAGCCAACCTCTCTTGATCGCTCCCAAGATGGACGAGGAGCTATGGGATGTGTAGTATGTATAGAGCAGTGCACATAACCATAACCTAATGTGCACTGCTCATTGCAATCCATTGGTAGTGAGAGGAAAAGGAGATGTTTAGAAGTGCACAAAAGACATTACAAAAGACAAAAAAAAAACCCAACACAGTATGAAACAATATAATGAAAAATAAATTGCAGGGCCATAAGTAGTAGATGTGTATGGATTCATTTTGGAGAATAAAAATGTTTAAAGTGGTTGTAAAGGCAGAAGGTTTTTCTTCTGTGTGCAGCAGCCTCCCTCAGCCCCCCGAATACTTACCTAAGTCAGATCTTACCTAGTTCCAGCAATGTTGCAGGAGTGTCTCGGCTGCTCGGGAATCCCCTCTTCATTGGCTGAGACAGCAGTGTGGTGCCATTGGCTCCCGCTGCTGTCAAGCAAAGACAGTCAGCCAATGAGGAGAGGAAGGGGTGGGGCCGGGCCCAGTTCCATGCCTGAATGGACACAGAGAGGTGTGGCTCGGCTTGGGTGCCCCATAGCAAGCTGCTTGCTGTGGGGGCACTCAACAGGAGGGGGGGGGGGGGCAGGAGCACCGAAGAGGGGCCCAAGAAAAGAGGATCTGACCTGCTCTGGGCAAAACCACTACACAGATCAGCTAAGTATAACACATTTGTTATTTTTAGAGGGAAAAAAAAGAGACTTTACAATCACTTTAATGTCCTGTTAAGAAGCTTAAAGGCTGCCTCCAGAGATACAGTGAAGGGGTGTGCATAGACAACTAGAGGCAGGAATTGTGTTATTTGTAAAATTACCAGTTGAAAAAATAGGTAAAAAATCCTGAAAAAGAAAACGGATGCAGCCACCATATCTAAGGAGCTGTAAGCTGTACAATATCTAGTTTTTGTTTTTGGGGTTTAGATTCACTTTAAGCTCCTTAAAGCCCTATAAACTGCTTCTACAACAGCAGTTGAGTTCTTAACGTCTGTCTTAGCCAGCGTCTTTTCTTTCTTGTTGCCTGCTTGTATGCAAAAAGTGCTTTCAACGCAGAAGAAAAAAGTCCCATACAATGTGATTTATTAAGACATATGTTTTACATCATACACGATGAATATGTGTTTGCATCAAAGACCAAATATTTTTTTAGGGAAAAAAAAAGAACAGAAATTCCCCATCACTCTATTCAGCCTTTGAAGATTACAGCAGTTTCCTGGTTGCACATAAAAATAATTACAGTGCTTAATAAATTACCTACTTTAATCTTGTTCACACTTTTTGGACCTTTTAAAGGCACGTGAACCTTTGTTCAATCGCAATGTTCTCAGATCTGCATTTTTTTCATTTAACTGATTTACCATTCAGAATGCTTGTTTTTTTTTTTTTACATGCAAAGTCTTTATTCTGTAGTGTGTGTAAAACACATTGGGCCAGATACACCCGTGAATCAATCTTGTGCGAACAAGCTAATGTTATGCAAGGGTAGTTTCACTATAGAATTTACCCTCAGCATCCCTCAGCTAAGCTGTGCAAAATAATAAAAAAACATTTCTACCATCTTTGGGTCTATATAAGTACCATAGGCATGGTCACAGGGTGTGCCAGGTGTGCCTGGTCACATCCTAATCACCCAATGCAATGTAGATTCCTCCTGCTTTACTGTCCATGTTTTAATACCTTTTAAAATGTTTGTTTACATTTATTTCTAAACGTGAGTGTAGGTATATACAATATATATATAAATATATATATATACACTATATTACCAAAAGTATTGGGACACCTGCCTCACATGAACTTTAATGGCATCCCAGTCTTAGTCTGTAGGGTTCAATATTTGTTGGCCCACCTTTTGCAGCTATAGCAGCTTCAACTCTTCTGGGAAGGCTGTCCACAAGGTTTAGGAGTGTGCCTATGGGAATGTTTGAACATTCTTCCCGAAGCACATTTGTGAGGTCAGGCACTGATGTTGGATGAGAAGGCCTGGCTTGCAGTCTCCACTCTAATTCATCCCAAATGTGTTCTATTGGGTTGAGGTCAGGACTCTGTGCAGGTCAGTCAAATTCCCCCACCCCAAACTCGCTCATCCATGTCTTTATGGACCTTGGTTTGTGCACTGGTGTGCAGTCATGTTGGAACAGGAAGAGGCCATCCCCAAATTGTTCCCATAAAGTTGGGAACATGAATTTGTCCAAAATGTCTTGGTATGCTGACGCCTTAAGAGTTCCCTTCACTGGAACTAAGGGGCCAAGCCCAACCCCTGCAAAACAACCCCACACCATAATCCCCCCTCCACCAAATGATTTGGACCAGTGCACAAAGCAAGGTCCATAAAGACATGGATGAGCGCGTTTGGGGTGGAGGAATTTAACTGGCCTGCACAGAGTCCTGACCTCAACCCAACAGAACACCTTGGGGATGAATTAGAGCAGAGACCGCGAGCCAGGAATTCTCGACCAACATCAGTGCCTGACCTCACAAATGCGCTTCTGGAAGAATGGTCAGACATTTCCATAGACACACTCCTAAACCTTGTGGGCAGCCTTCCCAGAAGAGTTGAAGCTGTTATAGCTGCAAAGGGTGGGCCAACTCAATATTGAACCCTATGGACCAAGACTGGGATGTCATTAAAGTTCATGTTTGTGTAAAGGCAGGTGTCCCAACACTTTTGGTAATATAGTGTGTG
>BLSH010308116.1:824130-836986 GCA_018402905.1 Glandirana rugosa
TGTTTCCGCCTCCGTATCATCAGGACCTATTTCTCCTAATACTTTTTCTTTACAGTGTGTAAAATCTCCTGGTTGACTGTATATTGTGTGATGGTTTACTAGGGTGATGCTTTATATTCTTCCTTGACTTTAGGTAATATCTGGTACCTATATTAAGTTTGTAAAACTTGTTTTTTCTCTCCCGTAAGAACTATGGGTCTCGTGGTTCCTAAGGGTGAAAGATGATGGACGGATTTTAGGTGTTTTTGTCGTGGTTGGGTGGGCCATCTGGATATCACTCACCGTATCTAAGTTAGTGAAGGGCCCACCCTTTTATACACCTGATAAAGAATGTCGGTGACTGTGGATTTTAGGCAGGTAGTAGAAAGTGGGAATCCTTGGTGCTCTGGGTATCAAGAATGCCCTCTCTTTTTTGTTCAAAATGTTTGAATTATATCCATGGTCTATAATGGATTTCAGTTCCTTCTTATATTTCGTAGTGGGATCATTTGGTAGTGTGTTATATGTCAGTTGGTCCTCTAAAATGTGTGACATTTCTTTTTCATAATCCTCTTTATCCAGGACTACTATGCCTCCGCCTTTGTCTGCTGGACGTATAATTAAATCTTTCCTGTTGCATAGAGTCTTCAAACCGATGCTAAATGATTTGTCGTGTGAAGTTCTCTTGATGTTAATATTTTCCAGATCTTTCAGGACCATATCCTTAAAAATCTTGATTGCTGGGGCTGTTTGCCCTGATGGGTTGAATAATGAGGGGTTGGATAAATTCGTGTGTACGGTGTGGTTGGTATTAGTAGTGGTGTCTCCCGTAGTTCTTGTGCTGGTGTTAGAAATTAAATACCTCTGGATGTTGATCTTCCGGATGTATTTTTGTACGTCAATGAAAGTGTGAAACTTGTCCATTTTTTTGGGGGGTGCAAATTTGAGGCCTTTGTTCAAAACGTGTGTTTCATTGGATGTGAGGGTTTTGGAGCTTAGGTTGAAGATCCCGGATTCTTTTAGTTCCTCTTTCTTTTTTTGGGGTCTGTTCCTCCCCCCTCTGGTTCCTCTGGGTGCCAGGTATATGTTAGAACACTGATCAGTTGCTTTCCTGCCCTGTCAGAGTCAAGACATTCTTTTTTGTGACACGCTGTTCAAGTGCCTCGTATAAGAAAAATGCAAGCAAGTTTAGAACAGCCGGTAGGTGATAACATTCTGTGTGAAATTTGATGAAAAGTGGATCAGAAACTTTGGAAATGGTGAGGAAAGCTTATGGAAAAGTTGCGCTATCATCTGCACAAGTGTACCGATGGCACAAGGCCTTCAAGAAAGGATGAGAAGGTATTGAAGACGAACAACGATCAGGATGCCCCTCTTCGTCAAAAACGTAACAGAATGTGGATGTAGTAAGGTCTTTTTTCAACAGTGACCGACGCCTCACTATCAGAATGATTGCAGAATAAACGGGAATTATCAAGTCAATTGTTCATTAAATTGTGACTCAGAATTTGAACATGAGAAAAGTGTGTGCAAAACTTGTTCCAAAGAACTTGTCACCTGATCAGAAGGAACACCGTGAACTCGATTGCCAAGACCCGTTGGCCCATTCGGAAAGAGAGCCTGATTTTTGAGCCTAGTGATCACGGGAGATGAATCCTGGGTGTTTGAGTAAGATCTCAAGACGAAGAAAAACGTTCAGAATGGCACCCACTCACATCCCCTTGCCCCAAGAAAGCTCGGATGAGCAAATCACAAGTCAAGTCAATGGTCATTTTTTTTTTTATTAACGTTGAATTGTCCATAAGGAATTTGTACCTCCTTGGTCAAACTGTTAATCAAAGATTATACCTGGAAGTTACTGGTTGCTTGAGACAAGAGCCTTTGTGTGCTTCCTGAGATCGGCTCAACTTAAATCCTTCATCACAAAACGCACAGTGCTTTGGCTGTCAGAGAGTTCTTGGCTGAGAAACACATCACGGTGCTTCTCCATCTATCTTACAGCTCTGACTTGGCTCCTTGCAACCTTTTCATATTCCCAAAGATGAAGGGTTTGAAGGGACACTATTTTGGTAGTGTGGATAACATACAAAGAGCTACTACACAGGCTCTGAACCTCATCTCACTTGAAGACTTTCAGGAATGCTATGAAGAATGGAAAAATCACTGGGAGCGTTGTATACACTTACAAGGTGCATACTTTGAAGGAGATAATGTTCAATTGTAAAATTTTTCAATAAGAATTTTTAAAACGTCATTCTCATTACTTTCTGGACACAATATGTATACTTGCAAAGTGACTTTTATGGCTAAGTATCAAAAGTCTAGCTGAAAAGTACTTTTTATTAATAAGACAGTTCACTCATATGTTTATCGGCTGGGTTATTTGGCCAAATTAATAACATCGTTTTTTTCTTTTAACTATAAAGCTCCACTTGAAAATGTATTCCTCTTTCTTGTACTGCAGTTGTCCGGATGGCAGTTCTAGAAGCTCATCCATGGTTGCCATCAATACATTGTAATAAAGGGAACCATACACTGTTGTCTGGTTTGTAAATGTCTTTGCTCATATGTCTAATAGTTCTGCTGCACACCAACATGGTCCCCACCATGGACAGCTTAATGTGTCACCAATTTGGCTTAATTGTAAGGATGATTAAACCGGTTTGGTATAATGCATTAAGGGGAAACAATCTCAGATGGGGACCATGTTGCTGTGCAGCTGTACTACTTGACATACACATGAGTAAAGACCTTTTTGGATCAGACAACGGTGTGCAAGTTCCCTTTATTGCAGTTTATTGTTTTTTCTTTAATGCACTTTACCCAAAAATGTACTAATAAGTTTCTCACAATTTTCAGATTCGGGCTTGCCTTGGACATTTGGATGTGAGTGGTAATACAAGAAGTAAAAGAAGAAACTTGCACAGACAACTGACCCTGTGAGTTGCTATCTGCAAACCTGGAACGTGTGGGCCGCAGAATAAGGGGTGGAACATGGGACAGAGCAGGGGTTGTTTGCTGTAACTCATGGGAGTCAGCAGACAACTTGAGAACAGAGCCTGATGCCCGGAGAGCTGGTAGCCTAAGTGAAAATCCAGCACATCTGAGCAAAAACTGGCAAGTTCCCAGGTATGGTTATCTAGTTGTAGTGAATTATACAAACCCTACATTAACATAAAATGAGAGGACATGGTGACCTAATCACAGCTGCAGTGTTTGCATGCTAGTATTTGTAGCTCAGTCTGATGCTGTTATAGGGAAATGCCTTTTAAATAAATGAAACAATGAGTAATATTTGGGCAACTATTTGTGACCACAACACTCTATATAGGCAATCTTGCTGAGCAGTTGGCAGCTCTATAGTCTGGTCTTTTTCCTTTTCCAGATACTTCCTATAAAAATTCAAGAAGTCCAAGAACAGCATATCACATTGTTTTGAACAAAATTAATGGGATCCAAAAAAAAAGGTAACATTTTTGGCTTGACTCTACTGGGTTAGTATGGTCGAAACCGGATCACATAGCAAAGTGACATAGGCAGTGCTTGGGAACATTTTTGGAATTGACATCATAGGTCACATGATACAGCCAAGCCAGAAGATTTCTGGGAGGACCAGCAGAAGAGAGGGAGCACTTCAATGAGCAGATCTGCATAGCAGGTGTGACGCTTAGCAGGGGCACTTGGCGGACTTTCATGGGACAGCTTCTCTTTCTTAGGACAGAGACTGGCAGCAATCAGGGTTGGAGCAAATATCTGCTAAATAGTAAAGTTCCTGCAGACACCTCATAATAAGGTACTGATGGGGGGGCCCAAAGTTATTTGCCTATTGCCCCTGTAGCATTACTCTGGATTTGTTATGGTTAATAAATTAGGCCTATGAATATTGATAATATACATTTTAATTCATTTTCCTTTCCTGACTAATGATTCCTTATCACAATAGGGACACAAAGTAAATGTGTAAGTGTTGGTAGATATAAAAAATATTCGTCTAATCCAGCAATAAATGTATTAAAATACTTCAATGTATTTTAAATAGTTCCTCACTTTGTCTTTGTACTAACCTCCTTTACCTTAGGTTCAGATCTATGCGGTTGCAGTTGATGCGGTTTTCAAGTGTTTTTAAATCTGCGTCTTTGATGCATTTTTGCATGCAGTTTTCATGCATTTTGCATTTTTTTTTTCTCTTGAGACCAGCATGCACCATTCGATGACGTCACTGGGGGCAGTGCCACCAGGAGATGTCACCTGGTGCCCCTGCCCCTTACCTATTTAACCACTTCAATACCGGGCACTTAGAACACTTCCTGCCCAGACCAATTTTTACCTTTCAGTGCTGTTGCGATTTGAATGAGAATTGCACGGTCGTGCGACGCTATACCCAAACAAACTTTTTATCATTTTGTTCCCACAAAATGAGCTTTCTTTTGGTGGTATTTGATCACCCCTGCAGTATTTATTTTTCTGCGCTATAAATAAAAAAAGACCGAAAATTTTGAAAAAAAAAAATTTTTTCTTTGTTTCTTTCACAAAACTTTGTATAAAGTACATTTTCTCCTTCACTGACGGGCACTGATGTGGCTACACTGTTGGGCACTGATGAGGCTAGACTGACAGGCACTGAGGAGGCAGTATAGATTGGCACTGATGAGGTGGCACTGATAAGGTTGCACTGATGATGGGGCACATATGCAGCACTGATGGGCAGCACTGATAAGCAACACTGACGGGCACTGATATGTGGCACTGATATGCGGCACTGATGGACACTCATAGGTGGCACTGATAGGTGGCACTGGGCACTGATAGGTGGCACTGCTGGGCACTGATAGGTGGCACTTGTAGGTGGCACAGGTGGGCACTTTTAGGTGGCACAGGTGGGCACAGGTTCTCACTGATAAGTGGCACTGGTGGGTACTGGTGCATACAGCACTGTATTGCCCTTACCTGGTGGTCTAGTGGGGGCTCCCTGGTGGTCCTGGGCGGCCTCCATGTTCCCTCCCTGGTGGTCCTGGGCGGCCTCCTCGCGGTGTCCGGGGGGGCTCCCTGGTGGTTCTGGTCGGCTCCCTGGTGGTCTAGTGGGGTGATCCTGAGGGGGGCTGCATTGATAAACGTTCAGCGCAGCCCCCACGGAAGCCTTTTACCTTGGTTGGTAATGCGTTTGGTGTGACTGACCCATGGCACCACCCCAGGGGCGCGCGGTCGCGGATTATCCTGAGGACGTCAGTAGACGTCCAGTCAGGATAATGAACCACCCGTCCGGACATCATTTGTCAATACACCGGGGGGGAAGTGGTTAAGAACTGTCAGATGGAGGGGCAGGCAGACAACAGGAGCCTTCGCTGTGAGCGGAGCTTTTTTTCTCTCTGGGTTTGAGGTTCGGCATTGCGCGGGCATTGTGATTGATGATGGATCTACAGTACATCGGGGGGATATTGTTTTTTTATTTTTTAATAAAAGCACTTGTCAAAAACTTTTTTGTGTCTTTATTCACTTTTTACACTTTTTTGGTGAATGGGTAGGGGTATTATGTACCCTGTACTTATTCACATGGGGGGTGGGATTTGGGAGCTTGTTAAAGGGGGCTTCCAAATTCCGATAAGCTCCCTGCCTGCAGACCCCCACAACCCTGGCCAGTGGCCCTTGTCCCTATCAACATGGAGACAAGGTGCAGAGCCCCCCACCCCAAAGCACCCCCCCATGTTGAGGGCATGTGCCCTAATATAGTTCAGGGCGTGGTTTTGGTGTGGGGTTCCCCTAAAAATCCATACCAGACCCGAGAGGGGGGACTTCACGCCTTTTTTTCACAGATTTTTTTGTGCTGGCAATTCTTTTTTTTACATTCAACTGTCAGCGGGAACCCCGCTGACAGCCGATGACTTAACGGTTGTTAAGGGCATGGCGGCCTGCTTCCCGGCCTGCTTCTTAGCAATCAGCACAGTGTGTTAAAAAAAACCCACAACGCATGTAAAAACACATCAAAAGCGCAATACTTGCATTTTTGGTGTGGGTCCATTGAAGTCTATTACACGTAAAACGCAATCTGCTGTGGGAAAAAAAGTCCCTGACCCTTTCCAAAAACGCACTAAAAAATGCATAGGTGTGAACCTAGGGTTTATCCCCTATATATCAATAATTAGACAGAGACGGGAAGGGGCAGCAATGTAAGCCAATCATTACATCGCATTGTGCTGTGGATCTAACAAATGGACCGTGCACAAAGATGATCTTAGCGGTGAGCTGCTGTTTCCTCACTAGCCAATCACAGTCTGGGCCACATATGTATTTCCACTTACATATAATAATTCTGTAACAATAATAATAAGATTACCTTTTAGGACCATCTTTTTATTTGAGCTGTCGCTGAAAAATTAAAGAAAAAAGGTTTTATATTATAAATACATTTGACCAAATTTCTCTGGAACAGAAAAATAACATTTTCTATGAGGACTTTATTGGATCAATTAAATCAAACTGGCTGTCACATAAAATGTACACTGTTTACACTGTTTCCATAGTGTTAGGAGAACCAGCTGAGTTTGGGGTGACTGCATAATTATTCATAAGGGTTAAGTAATACATGGAATCAGAATAAATGTCTAGGGTGCAAACCATTATAACAGATATGTTCAGATCATGAAAGGCAGAAGAAAAGTTCACGGGCTAGAAAGGAATAATTCACCCAGCATTCCATTGCCCCCCATTGAGCGCGCAGAAGTGATAAGTGTCCATTTAAAAAATATATTGTTTTTTCCATTTTGCTCTTGCAAAAGTCTGCTATAGACACATATCACAGAATGACCACACAGCAACAACTATTTATAAAGTTCTTAGTGTTCAGGCCATGGCTGTCTTTGTGTCGCAAGAGTCAATCAAAGGCTCTCTGTAATGTTTGCCTCACAACCACCCCTTTCTGTTTAAAAAAATGTATGGGGGGGTGAATGTTTCATGCTGATCAATGAAGCATGCACAGATTGTTATGTGAGTTAACAGTACGCCTGCTCTGGGACTTTTCACTGAGGCCTTACAATACTGGATGTAGATGTAAGAAACTATCGGGGTGATTCAATAAAACAGCATTGGAGGTATGGCTGTAGTACAAAAGTCGTGTGCCTAATCTATGGCAGTTCCATTGCTGTTTCTGATGCGTGCTCAGGTAGTTCATAAGTATTACACTTTTACATTGTGTCGCCTTCCCTATATTGAATAAAAGGGACTGGAATAAATATTACACATTCTTTGTGGACTGAAACTATAAGGCCTCATGTACACTGCTGTTGGTAAACAGACGTTTACAGGCATTTGGACGTTTTTTTCAGCTGCCCCTGAACTCTCCTCTATGTTATCTTATCAGTACATTTACACAGGGTCGTTTATAGTCATTTCTAGGCAGTTGAGATTAGAAGCTTTTTTTGGAACCCAAAAAAGTGCATTCAGTCGGAAGTTCAGAGGCATTTGAAACGCCAAATGCCTGTAACAGCTTGTAAATGCACCTAAACGCGATAACTTATGTCTAGCAGCGTTTCATTTACAGAGGTTTTCATTTAAAAAAAAAAACGCTCCTAGACACGAACGGGACTAAACATGGCCAAAATGGACGTTTTTAAGCCGTTTTCATTTCATTCAGGAGAGGTTGGAAAAGCGTCCCGTGTACATTAAAGTGATACTAAAGGTTCACTTTTTTTTTTAAATAGCAAACATGTCATACTCACCTCCTCTGTGCAGTGATTTTGCACAGAGTGGCCCCTAACCCCGTAGTCTGGGGTCCTCCAGTGGTGCTCCAGGCTCCTCCTCCTTCTCGAGTGACCACCACAGGTCAGGTCAAGCGCTTCCCTGGGGGTCACCCGTGCAGGCGCGCTCCTGTGTCCTGCTAATGCGTGTATTCACACACACAGCGGGACTTGGCCCCGCCCCCCAGCTCTCTTGTCACTGGACTTGATTGACAGCAGCGGGAGCCAATGGCTCCCCTGCTATCAATCCAGCCAATGAGGACCGGAGCAGCTCGAGTGAGCTGCAAGGCTCGTCCCCGGTGCGGAATAGGTTTGGGCTCAGGTAAGTAAAGGGGGGCTCGAGGGGGCTGCTGCAGGTGAAAAGGTTTTTCACCTTAATGCACAGAATGCATTAAGGTGAAAAACCATGAGGGTTTACAACCCCTTTAAACCTAAGGCCTCATGTACACTGCTGCTGGTAAACTGACTTTTGGGGCAGTTGGGCTTTTTTTCAGGGTCATTTATAGTCCTTTCTAGGCAGTTGAGTTTAGAAGCATTTTTTGGAAGGCAAAAAAATGTGTTCAAGATGGATGTTCAGAGGCATTTGAAATGCCAAATGCCTGCAACAGCTTGAAAACGCGTTTAGCAGCGTTTTGTTTACAGGCGTTTTCCATAAAAAAAAAAAAAAAACGCTTCTAGGTACAACGCGGAAAAACGAACGTTAAATGTCATTTACTATCTGTCAATTTAAATCGTTCAGTGGAGGTTTTAAAACTACATGGAGCCTAAATGTGCAAGCTATGCACTGAATTATTTTTACTAGGAACACACAACTTAAAGTGGATCTTTAGTCATTTTTTTTAATCTTTCCATCTATTAAATCCAAATCTATTAAATCCATTTATTTGTATTTGACATCATGCACAGCTCTCTCTCACTCTCATGAGAGTTTGCCAGGAAGGGAGGGGGTGAGTCATAAGAGGGCCAATGAGAGCTTCAGAGCTGGAGGTGTGTCCATGTAGATTCAGGAAGTGAACAGGCAGCAGCTTCAGCTGCCCACAGTTAAAATTCCTTAAGGAAGACACAGCCAGCTCCCAAAACCAAGATGGCAGCACCAGGGACCAACAATGGGAGAAGAACTGGAAGACAGGGCTGGATTCCAGGGACTGGTAAGTACCTTATTTTTAAACATAAGCAGCCATAGTATTAGTAGTTGCTGGCTGTTATTATTTTTTTTTTTCTTAAAGGGCTGAAGTTCCTCTTTACATATTCTCCATATTCTTAATTGCTGCCATTGGTAATACAAGCACCATTTTATCCTCTGTTGTTTATGAACAAGGCCTATCATGGTGCAAACTAATGCAAGAGTGTAGTTCCAATGATGCCTCAATATTGCAATTCTGGTTAAAATGCACATTCCAAATTTTTTTATACTGTTTTTTTTACTATTTGCTTTATTAAAAAAGTAGCTGCACCGTTATTTAGAGCCATCCAGTGCACCAGTGCCAGCTTTGAATGACACCCCGATGGTGATTTCCAAACTCCAGGGTGTCCTGTTATACTGAGACCTCTGTACACCTTCCGATGCTTATCGTTATATACAGCGTCTTGAAAAGGTATTCATACCCCTTGACATTTTCCACATTTTGTCATGTTACAACCAAAAATGTAAATGTATTTTATTGGAATTTTATGTGATAGACCAACACAAAGTGGCACATAATTGTGAAGTAGGAGGAAAATGATAAATGGTTTTCAAGTTGTTTTATAAATAAAATAAATATGTGAAAAGTGTGTATTCAGCCCCCTTTACTCTGATACCCCTAACTAAAATCTAGTGGAACCAATTGCCTTAGAAGTCACCTAATTATCAAATAAACCCCACCTGTGCGTAATTTAATCTCAGTATAAATACAGCTGTCGGTAAAGCCCTCAGAGGTTTGTTAGAGCACCTTAGTGAACAAACAGCATCATGAAGGCCAAGGAACACACCAGACAGTTCAGGGACAAAGTTGTGGAAAAGTTTAAAGCAGGGTTAGGTTATAATTAAAAGATCCCCAGCTTTGAACAACTCACAGAGCACTGTACAATCCATCATCTGAAAATGGAAAGAGTATGTTACACAGGGGCGGACTGTCCATCAAAGGTGCACGGGCGTTGCCCCCTCTATCCTCACCACCGCCTATGCTAAATTGATAGATTCATGCATAGCATGAATCTATCCATGGCCGCCACGGCCACCCCCTATTGATGCGTCCGGCTCCTTTCAGGACACCGGTCACATTAATTACAGTGGCGGGGTTGTTTCTTTGAAGCACCTGATTAGAGCCATTGGCTCTAATAGGCTTCAAAATAGAGTGGACTCCGAGCGCAGAGCATTGCGCTCGCAGCCCACTCACATGTGTTAGAAAATCAAATGAATATTCGCTTTCCTAACACTGAATGGCTTCTCCGTCAATCAGTGAACACAGGTTTGCTACCCATTTCCCAATTGGCTGAATGGTCAGGCAATCCTATTGGACACCATGGAGGAGGAGGAGGGAGATGCATGGCACCGTGATCCTCACCACGGACAGAGAAGGAGAAGGAAAGAACCCACCTCTCCGGACACTGTGATGTGATGCTGGCTGTATAACCTATCCTGTAATGCTGGCTGTATACTCTGTCTGTAATGATGGCTGTATACTCTATCTGTGATGCTGGCTGTATACCATATCTGTGATGCTGGCTGTATACCATATATGGGATTCTGGCTGTATACCATATTCTTTGATGCTGGCTGTATACCATATCTGTGATGCTGGCTGTATACCATATCTGTGATGCTGGCTGTATACCATATCCTGTGATGCTGGCTGTATACCATATCCTGTGATGCTGGTTGTATACCATATCTGTGATGCTGGCTGTATACCATATCTGTGATGCTGGCTGTATACCATATCCATTGATGCTGACTGTATAACCTATCCTGTGATTCTGGCTGTATACCATATCTGTGATGCTAACTGTATACCATGATCTGTAATGCTGGCTGTATACCCTATCTGTGATACTGGCTGTATACCATGATCTGTAATGTTGGCTGTATACCCTATCTGTGATGCTGGCTGTATACTCTGTCCTGTGATGCTGGGCTGTATACCCTGCCCTGTGATGCTGGGCTGTATACCCTGTCCTGTGATGCTGGGCTGTATACCCTGTCCTGTGGTGCTGAGATATATCCTCCTGACACTATGGATGGAATACAGGGGATGGAGTTAGTGGATTCTATAAGGGATGGGGCTTATGAGAAGTGGGATGGGTGAAAAAGGAAGGGTGGGGTCTGGTGCCCCCCATCCTAAAACTTCACCAGTCACCAATTGCAAACCTACCAAGACATGGCCATCCACTGAAACTGACAGGCTGGGCAAGGGGAGCATTAATCAGAGAAGCAGGAAATAGTTCCATGGTAACTCTAAAGGAGCTGCAGAGATCCACAGCTCAGGTGGGAGAATCTGTCCACAGGACAACTATTAGTCATGCACTCCACAAATCTGGCCTTTATGGAAGCGAGACAAGAAGAAAGCCATTGTTGAAAGAAAGCCACAAAAAGTCCAGTTTGCAGTTTGCTAAAAGCCATGTGGGGGACACAGAAAACATGTGGAAGAAGGTGATCTGGTCAGATGAGACCAAAATTGAACTTTTTGGCCTCTTAACAAAACGTTATGTGTGGGGGGAAAACTATCACTGCCCATCACCCTGAACACACCATTCCCACCGTGAAACATGGTGGTGGCAGCATCATGTTGTGGGGGTGCTTTTCTTCAACAGGGCCAGGGAATCTGGTCAGAGTTGATGGGAAGATGGAGGGATGGCCCTATTCACTGACGTTATTGTCGCAGCAGCCTCATGGTAGGAGCGGCGTTTTTTTATTCAATTTTTATGTACATTTTATGGCCTTTTCTATACATGTATATGTACTTTCATTTTTATGTAATAAATACTACACCATATTAGCTACATCTTGGCTCCCTGTAAGCTTTTTTATACAATATTGACCTCACTAAAGGGGAACGCGGATCACTTGCAGTTTACTCCACTTCCACCTGGATGCTGACAAATGACGAAAGACCCACCCGATATCATCCTCTAGCTACGTGTTAATAACACAAGGCTCATCTTTATTCATCTTCTGGTGAGTGCATTATATACTGGTGGAGGGATATCACAGTGGAGAACCAACAGACTACACTTTGGGTGGACTGTCCTTGGTATGTGACACTAGCTTCCGGCTGATGTCTGACATATGTTTTGACACCCCACAGTTTTCTCCAAAAGGAGACGTTTTGATTGACTCAACAATTTATTATTATCATGCACGTTTGTATTTTGCGTTTGCCCACGAACTGATGTTTTTTGTTTTCACATGTTGTTTTTTTTTCACTTTCTATAACAGTTCATTGTATCCATTTTCAGCGCTGCACTTATTTTATTTTTATATATTCTGAGGATCGTATAGTCACCTTATTTGTGCTAGCGGCTTTATCGTTACTCTGAGCGCGCTCTTATTTTTGAACTTATGTTGTGGGGATGCATTTCTTCAGCAGGGACAGGGAAGCTGGTCAGAGTTGATGGGAAGATGGATGGAGCCAAATACAGGGAAATCTTAGAAGAAAACCTGTTAGAGTCTGCAAAAGACTTGAGACTGGGGCAGAGGTTCACCTTCCAGCAGGACAACAACCCTAAACATACAGCCAGAGCTACAATGGAATGGTTTAGATCAGGGTTTCTTAACCAGGGTTCTGTGGAACCGCTGGGTTCCTCCAGAGGTTGCTAGGGGTTCCTTGGGCAATGGTCAATTTCTGCCTTTCAAGCAAGCTCTCAATGACACCATTGATCTTTTAGATATCTGTAAGGGGTTAATTCTTTCCAATAACCACACGTGTAAGAAGCATTCTTCTCATTGACCTTCACACTAATTTATCATGAGTCAGGGGCGTAACAATAGGGGTTGAGGGGTTGCAGTTGCAACCGGGCCGCATGCTCCAGGGGGCCCATGTGCCTCCCTTGTACACCTAAATAGGAGGCATGGTGGGGGTGGCATTTAGAGGAACCAACCTCCTCCATTTGCCTCTATCCAGTTTACTTGTTTTCTGCTGCTCCCAGGGTCCCTGTGTGCTTCCCTG
>BLSH010308116.1:836996-864648 GCA_018402905.1 Glandirana rugosa
CCCCCCCCCCCCCCCCACAGAGCTGCTGTCTTCCCCCCTCCTCTCTCCTGCCAGCTGCTGTAGAAGATGTGTCATGATGGAGAGATGGGAACAGGTTGGTAAATTTGTCATTAACTGGCTCCTTCCTTTTCTGAATGAGTCAGTGATTGGTACAAATTGGTTCATTCATAACTGCAGCATAGTAAACTGTTTTTACTATACTTCCGTTTCTGAATGAATGGGAGGCTTGATGCACAGCTATTCCTGTCCATTCGTTCTGTGCAGCTGAGACAGGCGGCTACACAAATGGAAATTGAGAGCTGAGGTTTATTTAGACTCCTGATATCTCATCAAAGCCCCCCAACAGAGCTCCTAAAAAAATTGTAAAAGAAATAAAATGAAATGGTAAAAAAATAATAAAATTAAAAACTACTGACACCAGTGAGGAAACTATCAGGATTGCAAAGGTTGCAATTGTGACCGGCCCTGGGATTTCAACCATCATGGGAAGGCCCGAAGATGGCAGAAAGGGGGCCCACTGAGGAACTGGTGAAAGGACCCCTCTGCGGTACCGTAATAAAGGGACCCACGATAGGAGTAAAGGGCCCCAGGATCAGTGGGAAGAGGGAGGGCTCTGACCAAGGGTCAGGGGGCCCCTTCATAATTTCTTGCACCAAGGCCCTGAAGGTTCTAGTTACGCCTCTGTCATGAGTTGTAGATTTTTCATTTTTAGCAGGAGTTCCCTGAGACTGGAAAATTATTTCCAGGGTTCCCCGGTGTTGAAAAGGTTGAGAAAGGCTGGTTTAGCATATTCATGTGTTAGAATGGCCCAGTCCAGACATAAATCCTATTGAGAATCTGTGGCAAGACTTGAAAATTGCTATTCACAGATGCTCTCCATCCAATCTGACAGAGCTTTTGCAAAGAAGAATGGGCAAAAATGTCACTCTCTAGATGTGCAAAGCTGGTAGAGACCTCCCCAAAAAGACTTGCAGCTGTAATTGCAGCGAAAGGCGGTTCTACAAACTATTGACACAGGGGGGCTGAATACAAATGCAAGCCACACTTTTCACATACTTATTTGTAAAAAAAAATGAAAACTATTTATCATTTTCCTTCCACTTCACAATTATGTGCCACTTTGTGTTGGTCTAGCACAGCCATTCTCAACCAGGGTTCCGTGGAACCCTGAGGTTCCTCCAGAGATTGCTAAGGATTCCTTGAGCTGTGGTTTTTGAACCACCTATTTGATGATGCCTACAGAGTTCAAGGTTCAGCACCACTTAGCAAAGCTAGCACCATGACACCAAATATCTTTTTTGCTGTCTTTAAGGGTGGCATTCTGAGCACCACTTTAATATGGACATTCTTCCTATTGACCACCAATATAAGGGCCATTGTTCCTATCGAGCCCTGATGAGTTGGTTTTAGTAAGGGTTCCTCGAGATATGAAAATTATTTTTGGGGTTCCTCTGGGGTAAAAGTTGAGAAAGCATATAAAATCCCAATAAAATACATTTACATCTATGATTGTAACATGACAAAATGTGGAAAATTTCAAGGAGTATGAATACTGTTTCAAGGCACTGTAAATTAAAAATTGTCTTGTTTTTAATTAAAAATACCCTTTAATTACATTACTGCACCCTCCTTGCTTTTATCCTCTTTGTACCAACTGAATATCTATGTTCTTCCCATATTTGTGTATCTATGCTTGTTTCTTCTCGCAACTGGCTGACTCTCATATTAGCTGTTCTGTTAGGTTTAGGGGATCTTAATCACTGGCTATATCTTGCCACCTTAACCCCTGCAACATTTCCAGAATTCGCCCCTTCCTGACTAACGACACCACAAAGCAACTTTTTCACACCTTGGTTATTTCTTGCCTTGACTACTGCAACTCTCTCCTTAATGGCCTACCCTTACACAAGCTATTCCCTTTCAGTCTATTATGAATGCCGCTGCTAGACTAAAACACCTTACTAACTGATCCGTGACTCCTGCTCCTCTCTGCCAATCCCTTTACTGGCTTTCACTACCCCACCGTGTAAAATTTAAAATACTAACCAAAATATACAAGGCCATCCACAACATCGCCCCCAGCTACAACAACAACCCTATCTACAGATATAGCCCAAATCATACTCTCCACTGCTCCCAGGACCACTTGCTCTCTAGCTCCCTTGTTACCTCCTCCCATGCTCACCTCCAGGACTTCTCCAGAACCTCTCCCATCCTCTGGACCTTCCTGCCCCAGTATTTCCAGTCAGCTCCTACCTTGTCCACCTTTAGGCGATCGATCCCTGAAAACTCACTTATTCAGGGAAGCCTATTCCCACCTCCACCTAACAACTGTACCCAAGCCACCTCTATCAGATCACCCCCACAGCTATTACCTTTTGCACCACCTCTCCCTCCCATTAGATTGTAAGCTCCATGAGCAGGACCCTTCTATTCCTTCTGTATTTAACTGTATTGTAATTGTCCTGATAGCCCTTTCCTAATTGGTGACCACTCCTGCTGCAAAAACCTTGGGGATACTGGGGCCATTGGCATTGTGCTTACTCGCTCTTCCCTGGTGACCTCACACAGGGGGAGTTTACCCATCATACTTTGATTCCACTGGATTTCTATAACCAGCTACTCTGTCTTTATTTTGATATTGCCTCCTTGTCCTGCAAGAGCAGACAGTGAAATGCGTTTGAAACACAGCCACCACCTCTATATGTTATATATAAAGTGGACTACTGGAATATGTAAAGTCACTATACAGTTATGGGGGGGGAGTTTGCAGGCACTTCACTATGTAGTTAGAGGCAGCCAAGTGGAAAGATAAATAATTAAACCTGAATTTTTAAATGTCAGAAAAATTCAAATTGTGAAATGCCAATTACAACGGACTTGTCCTGTTTTAATGTTTTTGTGTAACCGTTATCTGAAGCGGTAATAAGGGGTTACTTTGTTACGCTTACCATATAGTAAAAGTACCTTAAAAGGAACCTTAAGGCTCAGTTTCCACTAGTGCGACTTGTCATGCGACTTTGGACACATAAAGTTGCATGACAAGTCACAGCCTATTGATTTCAATGGCACCCATTCACATCTATGCAACTTTGAAAATCGGTGACTTTGAAAAATTGCCTGCACTACTTTGATGCAACTTTTGATGCAACCTTGATCCAGAGAATGTAAAGTTGGATCAAAGCTGCACTCAAAGTCACATCAAACTCTAAATTGTGTGACTTTGCGGTTGCAATAGTAGAAACGTAGTCTTAAAGTCCCACCCTTATTAAAGGATTTAGTACAGTGTACGGATATTGATGTGAAGGGTTAAATGCTTTCTGTGAAGTACATTAGAAAAAGTGTCAGTGTTCTATAAATGAATAAAATATGCTGTCACAGAAGCATTGCATTTGAGCACCACAAACTAAATATGCTATTTAATTCATTTTTAATATTCATAGCAAACTCCTCCATCCATCCATGTCTCCATGCTTTATTTTGCTGATAAAATATTTTGAAAAACACCCCCTGGCATGTCTGGCAGTGGCCATCTTGAGTAAGGGCAGATGATTCATGTAGCATTTACTTCCTGAAATCCATTTGCTCTTAGCTCAGGCATTGACTGAGCTGAGGACCCCCTCCTGAAGACTCCTGGGATATATGACCTAATTTCCTAGGTCTAGAAACCTGGAAGTAACTGGAGAAATGCAAAAAAAAAGTTTAAAACTAGTAAATATAATATACTTTCCTATCCTATCGTTTTACTAATGCTAGCAGCATAAGGATTAGAAATAGTCCATATTGGTTGAGAGAGTGTAGTTCCACTTTAGGCTGGGTTCACACTATCTTCGCATGCGGCTCCCAGCAGGGGTCCGATGCGTCCCAGTTCACCGTTTCAGGTCCAATTCCAGCCCAAATTTTTGGCTGAATTCAGATCTGAAATGGACCAAAAGACGCACAGGGCTGCTGTGCAAATCCGCACCGGAGCTGCAGCGGACATACGTGAACCAGCGCTATAGAGAGCCGCTCAAAATCTCCTGCTATTGCAAATTGGATCCTCCGCATCCAATTCGCAATAGTGTGAACCCATCCTTAAGGAGTGTTTGAAACCACTGATAAAGCAACCCATTCAAGTGCACCATTGCACTAAGCCTAAACAAAAGCAAATGTTCCAGTCTAATTTAATACCATAGTGCACATCGATACCATAGTGAATCAAATAGTAACTTTTATGTGTGTATTCAGTGTAAGACACCTGGTTAAAACTGGCTGCCAATCGATAATGGACAACATGGCATTTTAATGTGTTTTAAATAAAATATAGAATATATATTTATTTAAATGTTAGCACTCTTCCCAGGTTCCACTAGCACAATCAATAGGTTGCAAGAGTGGGAAGTTATATGAATAGCCTGTACCTTTTCCTATATGTTGTTATCCCATTGTACTTTGTCACAAAAAGGATTTGTAATTGTATCCTATATGATATCAATAGAGTGTCTGCATTAGCTTGTGTTGCCGTTAAAGTCCCATCTGTGAGGGTTCTTCTCTTTTGCCCTTCCCTGTTTGCTCTTTCCCTTATTGTCCACTGCTCTTTTCCAGCTGTTCTCTTCCCACTCTCTCTCATCCTTAAGCTGATTACACACTATCCAATTTTCTGTAGATTTTTGTCTTCAGATTTACCAAAACCATATAATATGAGGTCAAACCTTAGGAGTTTCAATTTGTATGCAATCAGGCAGGCCCTTGCACTACATGGTTTTGGTAACTCTGAAGGAAATCTGGCAACAAAAGTTGTATAGTGTGTATGGGGTATAATTGCACCCTTCTCCATTGTAGTACTTTATTCCTGCATTCCTCTCCTACCTTCCCAGTCTCTTTAGGTTGGCCATACACTAGTAGATTTTTGAATGAGATTTTCTATGAACAGGCATATGAACATTCGACGACTTGCCAAAAGTCAAAATTTTGTTTGCATTTAACATTTGATTTTAGAATGAGTTGGCTTTCCTACATAAAAACCTCCTCGCTATTAGAAATTCTTTGTATAAGGAAAAATGTCCATCCTGCTTCTTCAAATTTGCTTATCACTGCAGTTGAAAACTCAGTTTGACCACACTAATGATTAGAAAATTGAAAATGTTCTTAAAAGCAGTATTTTGGGATGAAAGTCTCTTCTTTTCTGCTGTTTGGCTACTCTTCATTTGCTTTCTTCCTTAGTAGGCTCACTTTACTGTTCTAATGCCAGTCTCTGATCCATCCTTCAACACTTGCCCTTTTCATTCTACTGTAACTATCCTAACCTAAACAACTCTGCTTCTTCTTTGCAATTGCATTATTGTTTCCTTCTATGTTCCCTGTCTCTTCTCCCTACCGGCGTTAGTGTTTTCCTCTATGATGCCCATTATGCATTGTTCCTTCTGCTTCCTCTGTCCCCCTCCCAGCCACAATCTACTCTATCTCCCACAATCAACTGCTAACTGCTTTTTCTCTTCAGATCTACGCAATCTGCAATAAGAGGAAATCAATCAGCGTAAGTACAAACCCAGCTATTACAATGTAAACGATGAAATAGGCAGCTGCTGCTACTACCTAACCGTATTTTCACTATACTCAAACCATAAGCAGTCAGAATAAAAGGTGCTGCGCTACTAACCAGTGAAAGATAAATAAATAAATTCATATAGATATAAGATGACATCCATAAAATAAAACAATAAAATAAATATCAAATATAAAGTGCTAGTGCTGATTCTCACAATAATTCATATAAAGTTTCACAATGCATGTCACCAAAGTTCATATATTGTGCAAATAGGCAAAAATAAGTAACAAAAGAAGAGGTAGTGCTTATGAAAATAGTCCATCAAAAAATGTGATTCCATCAATACGTGTAAAATATGCCAATAAAGTGCTTGTGCGATCCACCACCGGTGTCACAGGCTGCTCACCTCAAATTTGAGTAAATAGCGCAGTATTCCCCTCTGGGGATGATTGTGAATGGTTGGCGTGCTATTGAGCAACAGACGCACTTCCACTCCTGGTAATCGCTCCACACTGTACCCAGGGGGGACCCAAATCCTCTCTCCACAAGTAAGTATATAAAGAAAAAGGCACAATTTAGTGCTCTCTGTATAAATGGTTTAATCACAAAATATAAAATAAGATACACTCACATAGCAGGCACTACAAGCCGCGCCAGCTGATGATAGCCTGTAAGGTGTCCTAAGAGGGCCGCAGCTTGATGTTCGGTATGCAGGCTCTGCCCCCTATACGCGTGTCGTCAATGCATGACTTCCTCAGTAGGGGTCTACCCAGTGCCTTCCCTCTCTTATGCACATTCGAGTCCTGCATGCTGAACTCTTGTGTCCCTTTTCTAGTGTCCATACATTACCCAGTCTAGTTGACACTCTGCTATGTGCTGTTCATTACAAGGGACCCCGTCTTTTGCTCATATGTCCCTCTCTGCTCCTCCAATCTCCCATCTCTCTCTCTCCATAACACAAGACCACTGCTCTCCTCTGACCTTAAGCTTCTGTATTTTATAACTACCCCCACTCTCTCCAAGATTCCATTAAGGTCTTTGCTGTGACCATCTTTCACACACCCTCTTCCTATATCTTCATTACCCATGTCCACCATTCATTCCCACCTCCTTCCCACCATTTCCCTCACTCCCATCCACTATCATCCTCCATTCCTTGTCCCACCATCATCCCCACCATTGAATCTTTTTCGATTTTTCTTATCAGCTGCCAGACAGCTTATTCCCAGATTCTGGAAGACTACCATTACCCCTTCCCTAAACGCATGGGTGGATCTCATAGATGACATCATGTTCAGGCAAGCTAAAGAAACGGATACATGGGAAAAGCACAATAAATTGTGGTACATATGGATACATTAATCAACCTCCGATAACTTCTGTAGCAGATTTACAAGTAGATAGGGTGTACTTCATCATGTAGCCTTCCCTTATGCCTACTTTTGATTTCTTTGGTCTCCTTTATTTAGAACGGATACCCATGAGTCATATGATTTCTGTGATATACATCGTATCGATTTAATTTGTATTTTGTCAAATTTTTCCTTTCCTTCTCTTCTCTTCCCTTCTTTGTTTCCTTCTTTCAATCGCATTCTAATTGTATGATGGTTAACTGATAGGGTCTTTTATCTGGGACTTATTGTATTTGTGAAACCATTTTGTATTATGATGAAAAACGTTACACCTTTTCATCTCCCCCTTTCCCCTTTTCCTTTTTTCTGTATCCCGAATTGTTCTGATTTTTTTTTACTGACAAAAATAATAAAAATATATTCAACCTAAAAAAAGCTGATGTCAAACGAAACAAATTTTGAATGATCATTGTAATTTGAAGAAAATCAAAAGAATCTAGCAAATGCACATAGAGTCAGAATATTCCCAAACCACGATTTGAATCTGCCGCAAAGAATTAATATTGGGTTACAGAGAAATCTGCGTACACTTCAACATTTTTGCACTTTATAAACAGGCACACAGTTGCTAGTGTATCTAAAAGAATATATTTCTGGTAGAAAAAAATACATATTTCACTATATGTAGTAAAACTGACAGCCTGAAGGGACCTTTTAAAAAATTGTCAAAAAGCAAGCTATACAAAAAGTTTCTAAATGGGCAGCTAATATAAAACATGCAGTGTGTTGGCCTATGCAAAAAAAAATATAGTATTTAAATTGTGTATATGTGAGAGTAAAAAAATGAGCAAATTCAATTGTAAATTTAAAACAAATTGCTGCAACACTGAGAATAAAGCCTTAGGCCTCTGTGAATCCCCCCTCTAGAGTATTTGTCTGATGGCAGCAGGAAAAACTGATGTTGATGTGCAAGCATCAATTAGAAACATTATAATTAATTATTTTAGTGTAATGTTTTTTAAAGAGAAATTGGGAATTTCACTAGAACGTGTAGAATAAAACAGGGACGCCCTTTCATTATGACCATTTCTGAAGCCATAAATATCATTCTGTGTTTCCCTTTAGGTGACGGATGCAGCAAAACAATTCAACAAATTATTTAATTTTTCAAGCCAGTGTCCCAAGCCTGCTGTATCACACAGAAGAACTGTCAGCCATAAAGCAACAGCCATGGAAGGATTCAGCCTGGAGAGGACCTTTCTTGCAGAGGATCTTGGGAGTGTGGAGAAATACATTATAAAGAAGCAATTAAAATTTCACTGCCATTGTCTGAAATAGTGATTTCTTTATTAAGCCGATAATGAATAAAGCGACTGCACTAATAAAAACATGGCACATTTTCTCTGTTTGCCTCAGGCAGCAGAATGATTGGGTAGCATTATAGGCAATGTATTTGTTTAAATGGGAATTCGGTACATGGAGTTTTTCAATATAATTTACTAAGAGGTATGATCTATGTCATTGTGTTAAATGCACAATAGCTAGATATACTGTTTGCCCATGATTGTAGTATACTTGGGATTAAACATTTTTATATGAACCTTGTTTAACCAGTTAGAGAGATTTCACCAGTTAAACACACTCTGGCTGTTTAACAAAGCAGGACAAAGAGTAATGGTGTGCGCTAACCCATAGGAGTTAATCATCATTTTAATACAGATGACATATAAATCTGTGCGTATATATGTAGATAATGAATGATCAAAACAAAATAAAATATAGTAGTAAGTGAAAAAATGTACATATATTGAAAATTCTTCCACTTCTAGGTGCTCTTCCCACCACCGGTGCAATCCTTCACCATATTAAAGGGTCGCTTACCAGAATGTATTGACCTCCTGTCACGGAAGGTCAACAGCGCCAGTGGCTGATAACCCTGCCAGGGCCTCTCACGCTCCCGACTGGATGGAAATCCACCTCTCGGCAAGTGACCGATAGTGACAACCTCTCCAAAACGTTTGCACCTCCTGGTTCACCAAATAGGTTTCCCCTATGGCCAATATCACTGCTGGGGCCTTAATCGCTCCAGACAGGATAGGTAATCACTTCAAAGCTGACTTGGCTCCTCATGCAAAAATGATAAAACTCACCAGAGCATAAAAATCCTTGGTATATTTATTAAGAACTTAAAAGGTTGCACTTACATCAAATCACATAAAAATCGCCAGTTTAATATTAAAAGCCGGCCAGCTGCAAACATCCACCCGTTCCTCGGAGACTTCCATACGTGGTGACGTCCATCCAATGCGTTTTGTCACAAATTACGTCATCCTGGGGCACCGGCGATGTACTGACTCACCACTATATATACAGTATCTCACAAAAAAGAGTACATCCCTCACATTTTTGTAAATATTTTATTATATCTTTTCTTGTGACAACACTGAAGAAATGACACTTTGTTACAATGTAAAGTAGTGAGTGTACTGCTTGTGTAACAGTGTAAATTTGCTGCCCCCTCAAAATAACTCAACACACAGCCATTAACGTCTAAACCGCTGGCAACATGAGTGAGTACACCCCTAAGTGAAAATGTCCAAATTGGGCCCATAGTGTCAATATTTTGTGTGGCCACCATAATTTTCCAGCACTGCCTTAACCCTCTTGGACATGGAGTTCACCAGAGCTTCAAAGGTTACCACAGGAGTCCTCTTCCATTCCTTCAAGATGACATCAAGGAGCTGGTGGATGTTAGAGACCTTGTGCTCCTCCAGCTCCCGTTTGATGATGCCCCACAGATACTCAAAAGGCATTACCCTCAGCTTCTTTAGCAAGGCAGTGGTCGTCTTGAAGGTGTGTTTGGGGTCATTATGTTGAAATACTGCCCTGCGGCCCAGTCTCCGAAGGGAGGGATTCATGCTCTGCTTCAGTATGTCACAGTACAAGTTGGCATTCATGGTTTCCTCAATGAACTGTAGCTCCCCAGTGGCAGCACTCATTTAGCCTCAGACCATGACACTCCCACCACCATGCTTGACTGAAGGCAAGACACACTTGTCTTTGTACTCCTCACCTGGTTGCCGCCACACACGCTTGACACCATCTGAACCAAATAAGTTTATCTTAGTCTAATCAGACCACAGGATGTGGTTCCAGTAATCAATGTCCTTAGTCTGCTTGTCTTCAGCAAACTGTCTGCGGGCTTTTTGTGCATCATCTTTAGAAGAGGCTTCCTTCTGGGACGACAGCCATGCAGACAAATTTTTTTTATATAATTAAATTTTATTCAGTTTTTCACAGAACATCATTTAGAGGAAAAAAACAATAAATACAACAGATAAGGGTTTACATTTGGAAAAAGCAAGTGTCATACATATATCCTGTATCAACAGATAACAGAAGCATATGTACTGATAGCTAATACTTTGTCAAAACTAATAGAGACCTGGTCAATAATCAAGGAGGATCTACCCGGGCCATACCTGTGCCATTCTCAATTGGGCACGCCAGAACAGGGGAAGGTGGACCCCAGCAGCCACCGCATCAGACCAACTTCTCCGATATCCTATCAGTACCGATTAGAGGTGGTCATTGAGCTTCTAAGAATAACACTTAAATGCGGTACTGATCAGAGTTTTCATCAGCCAACCGTTAACTAAAGAACTAAATGAAATCTACAACCCAAATAAAAAGGAAGGGGAAGGGGCTAGGAAAGGGAAATACCAGAGTTTGATAACATCTGATTCGTATGTTGGGAGGTGGGAGTACACTCGAAAATCTAAATGGACCTTATGAGGTATGCTTGCTTCAGTGTCCAGTTACAGAGACTTTTATGCCGTGGTGATCTCCTGCCCAGGTGTCCTTAAATTTGTCGTATTGGTCTCTAGCCTCATAAATCCAACGCTCTGCCTCCATTATACTATCTACTTCCTTCCTCCAGTCCTGGAGGGTCAGGCAGTTAGATTGCTTCCAATACCTAGGTAACAGAGCGGCATTAAGAAAGGGGGGTATTACACTATGTTTGTATAATTTGATGGAGGATGGCATACCATGGAGCAAAATGTGCAGTGGAGAGCACTCTATGCTCCGCAGGGTCAGCTTCTTGATTCATGGGGAAATGGCATCCCAAAATGCCCTGATCTTTGGGCAGTTCCACCAGATGTAGAGAAATATACCTGGTTGGTTACATCCTCTCCAACATCTCCCATCTGCATTTGGGAACTTCTGAACTATTTTAGATGGGGTCCTATATCATCTGGAGATGAATGGGTACGTGGGGAGATTGAGGAAGAGTGAGTAAATTTAATCATACGCTGCACCTGGTGGGAGTGAACGCCTGTCCCAAGTCCCTCTCCCATTCCCTGATATAGTATGGGGTCCCTGTCACCTGAGAGCCCAATACCAAAAGGGTTTAAGAGATTCACACATAGAGACTCAAAATCCGCGAGGGTGTGGTAGGGCCTTCGTGCAGGTTCCAGTGCATGAAAAAACTATCCAACTGCCTATGTCTCCAAGCTGCAAATGGTATAGTCCCATATTGTGATCGTAAGGAGGTGAAACAACAGTTTGCCTTCCGGGGTGAACCTAGCACAAAGATTCCTCCCTTCTAAACCCCATAAGCCAAAAAATCTCCCCTCTTCACCAGGCGATGAACCAAGGGTATGCCCCAAGTGGGGCAAGAAGTGAGGTTGGGGGGGCATAATGACCGCACTCGTTCAATCTGTCCCATATAGTCAAAGTGGCCTGGGTCAGTGGGGAGGTCCAGTCCAACAAACCTCTAGAGGTATGGGGAATCCAAGGGGCTCCCACTAGGTTTCTACCAGCCATGGATTTCACCTGAATGACCCAAATCCTGGTCTTTCCATCATGGTGCCAGTTCAGAATTCTTACAAGGGACATAGCTTTGTAGTACAGGGCCACATCTGGTAAACCCACCCCATCGTTCAGTTTGGTCCTACATAGGAGGTCATAGGCCAATCTTGGGTGTTTATTCTGCCATACAAACTTCAGGAATTCTCTACGTAGTCTTTGGAAAAAGGTGCATGGGAGGGAGATAGGGACAGTATACAAGAGGTAGATTATTTGCGGTAGGATGGTCATTGTGAGGGCTCTGATCCACCATAATTAAGATGGTATACCAAAGTCTGGTCAGGGGAGATGTGGGTGCCCAGGTAGGGAAGAGAGTTTTGACACCATTTAAAAGAGAAGGATTGTCTTAAGGAGCTAGACATGGCTTATGGCATATTAATCGGCAAGAGTTCGGAAGAGTTCGGATTTCTCAAAATTTATTTAGAAATTTGACAGAAAACCGAATTCCTGCACCTCCGACATCAGTACTGGTATTGTAACTTGGGGATTTGAAAGATAAAACACCAGGCCATCCGCATAGGCGGACAACTTGTGTTCTGACGACCCTATACATATCCCTGTAATATCCGGATTGGCTCTAACCTTTCGCAGGAAGGTTTCCAGCACCAGGGCGAATAGTAACAGCGAGAGCGGGCACCCTTGCCTCGTCCCGTTGCGGATATGCAGGGGTTTAGAGAGTACCCCATTTACCTTGACCCTCGCAGTGTTTTCACCATATAGGGACTTCACCCAACCCAGCATGCGGTCCCCCAGTCCCATCTCACACAGTACAGATAGCATGTTAACCCTGTCAAATGATTTCTCGACATCCACCAAAATCACAGCATATGGTCTCAGTTCAGGTCCGTGTTTAGCTCAGTGCAGGATATGTAAAGCCCTGATGGCATTATCCCTTGCCTCTCAGCCGACCATGAGCCCAGCCTGGTCTGAATGGACCAGAGCTGTCACATAATCCTGAAGGCGGAGAGCCAAGAGTTTAGCTAAAAGTTTTATGTCTGAATTTAACAGGGAAATGGGTCGATAGCTAGAGCAGAGCTGGTTTGGGTATGACCGCCACGTGAGCTAGTAAAGCCTCCTATGGCAAAGGGTTGGTGGAGCTGAGGGAGTTGAAATAGTTGCATAAGGGAACCCCAAGTATGGAGAGAAATCTCTTATAATAAGTATTAGTGAAGCCTTCTGGCCCTGGACTCTTCCCCAGTGGGAGGGTAGCAACAGCCACACCAAGCTCGTCCACTGTGAATGGCCGCTCCAGATCCTCTAACACCTGGGAGGGGAAGGTGAGGAACCCTGAGTCTTGCAGATAGATCCTCACGGCATAGTTGAGAGATATTGTCTCCCCCCTTGGCGATGGTGGAGGAAGATTGTACAGCAACTCATAATATCGCTGAAATTCCCTCGCAATATCGTGGGTATCGACTAGTCGCCTACTCTGCTTTGTTAAACTATGGACATGTCGTAAGGCCTGTTGCTTTTTCAACTGTCTTGCCAAAAGTCTCCAACACCTGTTCCCATGCTTGTAAAAGCGGTGTGAGTAGAAACGCAGTTTATCTCTGGCCTTACGGTCCAAACAGTGGGAGAGTTCAGTCCGTAGAGCAGTCAGTTGGTTTGCGTCAGCAGGGGAAGAGGTGGCCTTATTTCACCTCGAGGTCGCGGATTCGGTCTAATAGCCCTATAATTTCTTTCTGTTTGTTTTTCTTCAATGAGACCCCTGGGAGATCAACTCTCCCAGTGTGACGGCTTTATGGCCTTCCCACACGGCCTGGTGGGACACTTCTCCTGGCTGATTGTGCTCAAAATAAGAGCCCAAGGAACCACCGCTTCATGAACCCCTGGGTCATCTAAAAAGAGCCTCATTTAACCTCCAAGTCCTCTCGCCCCTATGCATAGGCGTGCACAGGGGGTGTTCCAGGTGAGCCTGGGCACACCGTATTCACCCCATGTGGTGCAGATTCCCCCTGCTGAAATTTCACGAAAGCCCCTAAAGGGCTCCTAAAAAGAATTGTAAAAAAAAAAAAAAATAATAATAAAAATAAAAAACTACTGATACCAACCTCTGCCCTACTGACAAGTCCACTGCTTTAATGACACCATCCACTGCTCTACTAACACCATCCATGTTTTAATATATTTGAGGTGCACACCCTTATGCAATAGGCTGTGCACACCTATGCCCCTATGTGTGTCAATCCGATGGAGAGTCATCAGGATCGGAGCGTGGTCAAATATAGTTATCCTTCCTATAGACGAGTCAGTCACAGTGCCAAGGTAGAATTGATCCCCAAAAAACATGTCTAGTGGGGAGGACGTGTCATAGGTCTTGAAGTAGTAGCTATAATCCCTGTCACTTGGATGCAAAATACACCAAATATCCACCAGGTGTAGGTAACATAGGGATCGCTTAATGTGCCTGATGGCCCTGAAGGAGAGAGCCGACCTCCCAGATGAGCAGTGGCGGCTGGTCCATAAGGGGCGCTTGGGTGCCTCCTCCCCGCCGCTGACATGAAAAAAAAAAAAGTCAGCCTGACCCCTTACAGGAGGCAGGGTATATTGACTTTTCTTCTTTTTTTTTTTCTCGGCTCCTTGCTGTCTGCTGACAGCAAGTAGTGAGCCGATTGGTCAGTCATAAAAGACTATGTGTGTGCGCTGAACAGGTGCACACACATAGTCTGATTGGCTGCCCTGAGCCAGTGACTGACTGGCATTGGATGCTGTGGGCAGGGGCGGGACTGCGGCGGACGTGCTGGCTGCGTGATGACTCACGCAAGTGAAGCACTTGGCCGGGTTTCAGTCCCAAATCCCAGGCCACAGACCATCCACTCCAGGCTCTAGCATGCTGTCCGCAAGCGCAGCTCTGCACACTGCCGGTCCGCTCTCCACAAGCTGACCTCTGCACACTCCTGCCTGCCTATTAGATGGGGTAAGTGCGGGACTTGTCCTGACTTCATGGGGGGCCTGTGTTTGTCAGTGCCCTATCTGTATACTCTATCTGGGACTCTGTATACCCTATCTGGTGACTGTATACCCTATCTGGGTTTCTGTATACCCTTATCTGGGACTCTGTATATCCCTATCTGGTGACTGTATACCCCTATCTGGGCCACTGTATACACCTATCTGGGACTCTGTATACCCCTATCTGGTGACTGTATACCCCTATCTGGGGCTCTGTATACCCCTATCTGGGACTCTGTATACCCCTATCTGGGACTCTGTATATTCCTATCTGGTGACTGTATACTCCTGTCTGGTGACTGTATACCCTATATGGGACTCTGTATACCCTATCTTGGACGCTGTATACCCCTATCTGGGACTCTGTATACCCTATCTTGGACTCTGTAAACCCTATCTGAGACTCTGTATACCCTATCTGGTGACTGTATACCCTATCTGGGACTCTGTATACCCCTATCTGGTGACTGTATACTGCTATCTGGGGCTCTGTATACTGCTATCTGGGGCTTGGTATACTGCTATATGGTGACTCTGTGTACCCCTATCTGGTGACTCTGTATATTGCTATATGGTGACTCTGTATACTACTATATGGTGACTCTGTATACTGCTATCTGGGGCTCTGTATACTGCTATATGGTGACTCTGTATACTGCTATCTAGGGCTCTGTATACTGCTATATGGTGACAGGTGACTCTTTATACTGCTATATGGTGACTCTGTAAGTGAATACTGCTATCTGGGGCTCTGTATACCCCTATCTGGGGCTCTGTATACCCCTATCTGGTGACTCTGTATACCCCTATCTGGTGACTCTGTATACCCCTATCTGGTGATGCTGTATACCCTATCTGGTGATGCCGGGCTGTATACTCCTGACACAAGGGGTGGAAACTATAAGGGGTGTGGCTTATGGGAAATGGGAGGGGTCAAAATGAAGGGTGTGGTCGGGGGCCCCCCCATCCTAAAATTTCTCCAGCCACCACTGCAGATAAGGTGTCCAGGGCAGGATCCAGTGTAAGATTGAAGTCTCCCCCAAGTACAACTATGCCCTCTCTGAACAAAATGGATTGTGTGTGAATTAGGGGCATATATGTTAGCAAAAGTATACACTCTGCTCTCAATTGTGCCCTTAATAAACAGGAAGCTGCCTTCGGGGTCAATCATACTGGAACTCAGGGAGAAAGGACAGGATTTTTGATGGCAATGGAGACTCCCCTAGCCTTAGGTATTGGGGGTGAACTATGGTACCCTTGATTAAAGGTGGTGAGGGGTAGACGGGGAGTGGATTTGGTCATAAAGTGTGTCTCCTGAAGAAAAAGGATCTCAGAAGACAGGTGACGCAGTTCCTGCCAAAGCCACCCTCTCTTAGCTGGACTACAGAGACCCCTGACATTATAGGACAACAGTTTTAACGCATTAGGCATAATTGAAATAGATGTTGTCCCCTAACAGCAGCATAGTAATTATACACATCTCATGCATACCCCACAACATTGTAAGAACATGCATATTAATTTCAGCATAGACCCCACCTCTTCCCCTTCCATTATCATTTGGGAAAATACCATCAGCTTGGAAACGTGAACTCATGGTGAAAGAGAAAAGGAACAAAAATAAAAAGACATAAAACATAAGCCATAAACCTTGTTACCTCACTAAACGTGAGACAGACCTAATAGCGGGAAGGCTGCCCCTGAGAGGGGGCAAGCACTCCCAGGTGCAAACATCCTCCCAACTGCAAACTTGCAGTTTACCGTACCCCAAAATTGGGGTGTAAGTGACTGTCCACATGGTGAAGGCCCTCGGGGACAGCCTGGGTTAAGTAAAGGCATGTTAATAGTATAAACTTAACTAGTGGCATCATAAGAAGGTTCAGAAAACTGGCTTCCATTTCTGCAATGTCATAGTTTTAATGTCCAGAGGCCTGGGAAGGAACCCATGCCCCTCAAAGAATTCCGTGGAGAAAAGAGGTACATTAAAACTCAAAGTGATAAACCCAGGCCGAGGTCATAGGGTTCCTTGGAAAAGGAAGTCACGTAATTTACATGGTTTACATCAAGCATCTTTAAACAGAGATGAAGAAAAAATGAAAAATCACAAAAAAAAAGAGAAAGAAGGAAATAGCAGCCATCACGGTGGTGGGACGACATCCCCACTTCGGTTGTGCCGACGTTGTAGATTCCTCCGGCGGGAATTAACAGAGGCCGGGCGCCATCTGTCCGGGTGTTGTGGCAAGGGAATTAGGTTATTAAGTCTCCAGTCAGGAAAGTCAGTCGCTGGCAGATCCAGCGTATCCACAAAATGTAGTAGGTCATCCTTAGTGCAGAGGAAAGCTGTCTTCCCATTCCTCATGGCTGTCAGGCGGAATGGGAAGCCCCATCGGTAGGTCATCCAGCTGTACGTAGGCCCTCCAACAAAGGCCTCACCGCCCTACGCTGCACAGTGTGCCTAGACAAATCAGGGAACAACGAGATCTGAGCGACATCAAAATCAATCAATCAATTGGGGTTCTCCATGTAGCTTTCATAATGGCCTCTTTCAAGGAGTACTTGTGCATTTTACAAATGACATCCCTCGGTTTGTCAGCTTCTTGGGGGATGGGCATTAAAGCATGGTGGATCCTATCTATTTCAATGGTGTCCGGGGCAGTGGTACCCAAAATTTGGCAAAAGAGCCCAACTACTGTGGGGTTCAGGTCAGCAGCGTAAGTGGCCTCGGGCAGACCACGTATGCGAATATTCTGACGTCTGCTCCTGATCGTCGAGTTGATCTAGCAGTGCATTGAGCACTTTCTCATGCTGCCTAGAGGTACCTTTCATGCCTGACAATGTGTGCAGCACTTCGTCCTGGCTTGTCTCCAGGGCCTCCACTCTATGTCCCAGAGCCACGGTGTCCTCTCTAAGCCCCTCCACAGCCTGTTTGCATGAGAGTTCCACTGCTGCTATAAGTTGCTGGATATCAGCCTTAGTGGGGAGGGCTCTGATGTGTTCCCTGAAGTCCCTCTAACTCAGACGCATGGGAGAATCGGCTCACTGAGTGGGTGGATGTAGTCGGGCTGTAGCTTCTCACCTGGGGTGTAGCTGGCGCTTTGGCCTGGAGACTGCGGAGTTTGCTGGGCCGTGGCCTTGCTGGACACCATCTTAGCCGCGGACCTCATGCCAGGAGTTTGCCAAGTGAAGTAAGAGTGGAGCCCGCCGTCAGCTTTGCAGGTGCTGCTGGGTGGCTGCAAGGTTGTGCGGCGCTTGGATGTCATCTGGAGTCACTGGGATAGAAGCTGTGTTAGATTGCCACTGATTTTTTTTTTGCCCAGGCTGGCCGGAGCTCTTGTCCCGAGCGTCCTCACTCCATGACGGTCAGGCACCCCCATGCAGACCAATTTGATGTAGTGTATGGCGTATGGTCTGAGCACTGACAGGCTGATCCCCCTCCCCTTCAACCTCTGCAGCAATGCTGGCAGAACTCATATGTCTATTTCCCAAAGACAACCTCTGGATATGACACTGAGCATGTGCACTCAGCTTCTTTGGTCAATCATGGCGAGGCCTATTCTGAGTGGAACCTGTCCTGTTAAACCACTGTATGGTCTTGGCCACCATGCTGCAGCTCAGTTTCAGGGTCTTGGCAATCTTCTTACAGCCTAGGCCATCTTTATGTAGAGCAACAATTCTTTTTTTCAGATCCCCAGAGAGTTCTTTGCCATGAGGTGCCATGTTGAACTTCCAGTGACCAGTATGAGAGAGTGAGAGCGATAACACCAAATCTAACACACCTGCTCCCCATTCACACCAGAGACCTTGCAACACTAATGAGTCACATGACACTGGGGAGGGAAAATGGCTAACTGGACCCAATTTGGACATTTTCACTTAGGGATGTACTCACTTTTGTTGCCAGAGGTTTAGACATTCATGGCTGTGTGTTGAGTTATTTTTAGGGGACAGCAAATGTATACTGTTATACAATATGTACACTTACTACTTTACATTGTAGCAAAGTGTAATTTCTTCAGTGTTGTAACATGAAAAAATAGCATAAAATATTTATAAAAATGTGAGTGGCGTACTCATTTTTGTGAGATACTGTAAAAAGGACATCAAAAACCACCCCTCGGTCTGAACCTCACCTCACACTGTGCTGACTAAAGCCACAACAGTAAAATTAGTCTGTATATGCAGTAAAGCAAGCTTGTTATACTCACTGTGGAACCTAAGGGGTTAACTCTCTGCATTGTGTAAAAAGGCTGTTTGATCGTGTATGCAAAGATCATTCCATTCTTGTATTGGCCCCAAAACATGTCCGGATAAGACAGATTGAATGGAGTCAGGCTGCACATGCTTTTTTTTTTCTTGTGGGAGGATGCATGTGATCAGCACAGGGCCAATCAGCACTGTCCAGACAGAGAGTAAGAGGTCCTGCATCCTGATAAGACAGCCAGTGCAGTATGAAAACCCCTCCTACAAGCTTTAACCAAACCCTGATAGAAGTCACAAGACTGCTATATACTACTGATGAGAAAAGGTATTTAGCTATTTATATTTACTAAAATGATTGCATTTCAATGTTCTGTGTGCTGTGGGAGACCAGATATAGTGAATATAGGGTCCTGGGTTTAGCAACACTTTAACATAGATTTTAGTGCACACAACACAACATAATTTTCTGGTAAGATATAAAAGATGAGTTTGCATGGAAAAAATAGACCCAATATGTCAAGCTTAAAAATGTCAAGTGCCTTTGAAGGGGTGACAAACTTAGATTGCATAATTGCAGAGGGGACTCTTTACAGCTCTTACAGGCCATCAGAGTCAACCATAAAAAACAGCCTGAGAATTATTGTTCTCTGGCATGCAGAACCATATATAACACATGTAGCACAACCATTGTTTTCATGCGTATTTGTATGTATGTGGTAGCAAGGTGGCTCAACATTTTCTTGAGGGTTTTAAGTGCTTGGGCATACCTTTCATTTTTTACAGTGAAACAGAAGCTTGTACATCTTAAAGACCCAACACCCAAACTTGGTATATGCAGTGCATTGTAGTGTGGAACACAAAGACTTGTACATTGGGGGGACAAAACAATCTATTAACCAACGAATGACCCAAGACAGGAGAGCAATTTCTACAGGCCAAGATGTTGAAATCTTCTTGCATGTTAAAGTAAAAGGACAATCTTTCAAGGACAGAGAAGTGGACATTTTGGATAGAGAGGACAACTGGCTTGCAAGAGGTGTGAAAGAGGCAGTGGCGTTGCTATGGGGGTGTGGATAGCATCCGGGTGACACCTGCCAGAGGGGTGACACTAGAAAGTGATATCTGACCACAATTGTGTCACCTCTAGCCCCACACTAGCCTGCCCAGCAGGCTGCAGGGTACTGTGGCAGGCTAAACAGGAGAGAACCTAATGGGGGGAGTGGCACCATGTTTTACCGCACCAGGTAACACCGACCCTTGTGACCCCACTGGAAACAGCCAGTCTAATTCAAAATAGAACTATCCAGGAGGGTGGGAGCCTTCATCATCATCCTTCTTCCACATATAATGTTGTTTTAAAGCGTTAGTCATTTCAGGCAATAAAAAAACAACATGTGGGCCCTTGGGTGGTTTAAGCATAATGTGTTAGTATGCACCACAAACTAGCACAGTATGACAAACTTACCTTACAAAGAAGACCTCCAGTGGCACACAGCTGGCACTTCCATCTTCACCCGATATTCTTTCTGGGTTTGTGCTCTCTGGCCATTTGAATGGCTGGGCCATAATTACAACACTCCGGTGCATGTGCATGGGAGTCACGGTAACGGCGCAATGCTCTGAATGGACTGCACACAGTGTGCATGTGTCTGTGATGTCACCGGGTGGTTCAATCGTGAATATCTCCAAGGAGACTATCACTGTACCTACAGGTAAGCCTTATTACAGGCTTATCCGTAGGTACAAGTTAAAAAGCAGAGTTTAAAACTGCTTTAATATCTATATCTAGAGGAGCAAGAAATTGGTCATGGTACTTTAAATGAGATTTGTTCAAGAAAAACTGACAAAATGAATAAATATTTCAAATATAAATATTTTTATATTGCAGTCAAAGTAGACATTTCATAATCTTATAAATACATGATAGAAATTCATAGATAAAATTCATAAGGAGCCAACATGTAAGAAACACATGATATAATATATAAAAAATATAAAATCATCTTGCATAGATACAGAATGGTGTATACATGGACATTAACATTGAAAATATAAACAGTCACAAATCTCTTGACAGCTAAAAAACTTGACACGTTTCGTGGAGCTGGTCCACTCTTCAGGAGTATCGTACAAGAGTTCTATGGTTTATAAATAAAATAGTCAGAAAATAACCCAAAAGGGAAATGGTAGAAAAAAATGAATTGTAAAGGGGACAACAAAGCCCCTATATACTTTCAGGTAGGCTTAAAAATTAAACCCAGCGTCTACAAATTTGGGCAACCAAATTACTTCCAACCCGGGGCTGAGGCGGAAAGAACCACCCCTGCCCAAGGAGACAACCAAGACCCCAGGCTGATGTCCCAGTGTGATCCAGGTGGAGTGAATTCACATCTACCCCCTTTGATCTGTAACAAATATATAGGAATGTGTGAAAAAATGTATATATATATATATATATATATATATATATGCTTATAAAGGTGAATGCCCTAAATAGGGGTATGTGTATGTGTAGACATGGTAGGACACCCATATCTATATCTCGCAGATTTGACAACAATTCACACCATATAATTTCATAGACATATAACTCAAGGAACTAACACCTATGCAGGCTTGTGGACACCAACAATGAGATTACAGTTATGTAATAAGGACAGGATGGTACCACAACTTTCACTCCTTTCATCCTGCTTTTGGACAATCAACATTTACACTTTGCATGGATGATTGGTTCAGGTGTTCTAAGATTGATATACTGTAAATTCTGGGGTGTCGTCCTGATACTCTTGGAACTAAAGAGGTGGCTTTGTAAGCTGTGAATCATCTTCAGAAATGAAAGAACAAGCCCAGCTAAATGTGACTAACTACTACTAGATATACCATGACCTGAATAAACAAAAATCTGCACAGACATAAGAAAATAAATGTAATGCGGCCACCACATTTAAGGACTGGTAAACTATTATGGACCTTAATGTTAAATTCGTACCTATGAACACACATCCCAAGGAACCTAAAACAAACATTGTTGGTCAGACCTTATCCTATGCACCCCTCTCTTATGTACCCTTGCCATACATGTTACTGTCTGATTGTACAAACAATGTTTGATTTGCCAACTTAATAAACTGTATCTAAAGCCTCATACACACTACTAGTTTTTAAAAAAAACAAAAAAACTCACAGCTCAAGCCGGAGCCACCGTACTAACAATCCGATGTTAGTACAACAATCTTCCCTGCTATTCTATTGTGTTCTGATAGGGAGCGGCCCCCCCGCTAGAACACTCCAGTCAGTGCTCTTAGCCATTGGTTGAGAGCGCTGATCAGAAGCCTATCCACAGACCTTTTTCGGTCATGACCCTTCGTCAGAAGCCAGATGAACAGTCGGCTTCTGTTGGACCGGCTGCCATACTGGATGCCGCCCAACATTTCGCTTTGTTTGTACTAGGCTTAAGTTTAAATAAATGCAATGAATTGCTTTGGTAGTCATTTACTATGTATTAATGGGAAATCTAAGGTAGACTGTGCAGAAATTGTACGAGCAGAATGTAACCTTGGTTGTCAGGCCTGAGTTCATTGACTTTGAGACTAAAGCTGACCATAGATGGATCGAAAGGTGTCCAGCAGAATTTCAATCCATCTATGGCCATTCCAGTTCGAGAGCAGTCGATGATCGACTCCTCAACCCCTGCTGTCCCGCTGTCAGAATATATTCATCTCAGTTGTATGGATGGGGGAATCCATATGGCCATAATACCTAAAACGGTATTAAACCCAAAAGCAAACATTAATTATATTGCAGTTTACCAATTCTTAGATGTGATGGCTGCATTCGTTTTCATTTTTAGGATTTCTTTTCTTATTTTTCACCCAGTGAACTGGTCAGTAAGTCTGTTGTTTTTTAACAAAACAAGCTGTTCTACGGATTTATCAGTTACAGCATGGGTGTTCAACCTGTGACCCTCCAACATTTGTAGAACTACAACTCCCATTATGCCTCTGAGAGTCATGCTTGTAACTGTAAGCCTCAAGGGACTTGTAGTTCCGCAACAGCTGAGGGGGGGGGGGGGGGGTCACATGTTAAGCACCCATGAGTTACAGGTTTGAGACAAAACATTTACTCCTGGCAGAGGTGCTTACAATTATTATTTATATAAAACCATGTTATGAAAAGAAACACAATTGTTTGCTGTAGTTCTTTATAAAGTATTAGCTGGAGTTCAGCTTCAATTTGTTAGTGTATCTAATCTGCTACTACATCCAGGGCCGCCATCAGGGGGGTACAGGCAGTACTGTCGTAAGGGGCCCCAGTGTCTCAAGGGGCCCTTACAACAAAGACTTTAGCAGTCTTTAACATTGGAGTCTATGGGCGGGGAACACCCGATTTGGGGACACCGTTCGGACCATAGCCAATAAAGATACTAAACTTGGGTCATATAGAGAGGGGTACCTGGGCAACAACTGGTCCAGTTTGGGACCTCCAGCACCTATGGTTTGGCCGCACCGGGTCCTCAAAATAACCAGTCATTGACCAGCAATTGTTGGGTGAATTTTGGACTTAACATTGGAGTCTATGAGAGGGGGGCACCCAGTTTGGGGACTCCGTTCTCCCAAAACATAGGTGATAAAAATACCAGTCTTGGGTCACATGGAGAGGGCTGCCTTGACCACAAGTAGTCCAGGTTTGGAACCTCCAGCACCTATGGTTCGTCGCAAGGTCTTATTGCAAGCATCGGGTGAAGCTGTGCTGCCTGTGCACTGTTTTTTTAACCCTTGAATCCCACACTAGCATGCATTGCACACTTCACTTCACTTGAATGGGTCATGCTTGGCAGGCTACACCTGGTAAGCGTGTCAGGATGTTTATTTCCTAATGCGGCTGCGACATGTATGGCCAGTGGGCAGATGTGGTGGGATGGCCAGTGGGCGTGCCCTGGGGAATGATGGTGGTCAGATGGGGGGCCCAGGTCTAAAGCTGTGTAAGGGGCCCCAAAATTTCTGATGGCTGCCCTGAGTACATCTAACACTCCCTTCCACCCAGATTACCTCCCTTCCACCCAGATTACCAATGCAGCTGTCCAAAGGTGCCCCTGTGCTCCTTCATCCAGAGTCGAGGCATTCTAATACAGGAGGTTTGCATTGAGCTTGTCCCATAGGATAATTTAGCATGACCTGTCCTGATTGTCTCTCGAAAGCTGTGTCCAACAATCAGATTATCATATGATCGCTTTGAAATCGGTATTTTTCGTATGATTTTCTATTCGTGTGTAGTAGACTTTAAATTCAGTAAGTTTAAACCCTTAGTAATAAAGTGAAGATTGTTTTAGAGGGATCCACAGATAGGATTTTCAGCTACTATAAATAATAGCAAGTACCCTTGTGCAGTCTACTGTAAGATACCATAGATATTAGAGGGATAGTTTGACTATGTAATCATGATATGGCCACCACCCAGCCTAAGCTCTTCATGAACATGGACAAGAATAGCCTGCTTGGCCTAATGTTCTTGTATACATCAATGAAGAGGGTAAAGGAAATAAGCAGTACTGCCAGATAGTCCTGGTGTATATTATCTCAGAAACGGCAACACTGATTGTGCGGAGCATCCTATAGACCACGGGTCTCCAAACTGCGGCCCGGGGGCCAGATGTCGCCCTTTGCTTGCTTATATTTGGCCCTTGGGGTACTGTTTCATCCACTGATAGGAACAATGGGGCATAATTCCCCCTCACTGACCCCAATGAAGGGACACAATTCCTCCCAATTACACCAACAATGGGGCACTATTCCTCACGACACCAACAATGGGGCACATTTTCTCCGAATGACACCAAAAATGGGGCCCAATGACATCAATGATGGGGCACAATTCCTCCCAGTGACACCAACGATGGGGCACAAATTACTCCCACTAAAAGAAAACAATGGGGAATTATTTTTCCCACTGACATCAGGACCTTTTCTTCTCCCAATGGCCACAGTCTGCCCCCCCCCCCCCCTAAAGTCTGAAGGACGGTAAACTGGCCTTTTGTTTATAAAGTTTGGAGACCCCTGCTATAGACAGAAGATTAGCACTTGATCTGGGCAAAAATATAAATGACAGGCAGCTGTCAAGCAATTTCTATGGAAAACATTAACAGGACTTTCATTTAAAAATATGTGCTGAGAAAATTATAGATGCTAACATGGTTAAACTCCAACTGAAAATGCCAATGGGACAGGCTGTCTGCCTTCAATACTTTCTGAATCAGCAAGCCACAACAAACATGAGGATTAGGAAAATCAAAGGGAAAACTCCTGATCTGCATACTTATTCGGGGCCAGTGACTCTTGCACAATACACATGCAAATGTGCCCAACTTTGATTCTCGGTACAGGATATGTCCTAACAGAGAACTACATATGCAAGCCCATTGTTCAGTGACCAAAATATAATTTATTTCTTGTAATGTTGGTCCATTGCAAGGACTGCATTTATAAAAGTTTGCACAATTTTGCTTCAATTAATGATCAATTACCTCCAAAAAACACATTTCATAAAAGACCACTATTTTATGCATGTGTGTAGCCTAATCTCTCTGGCAACTCCAATTTATTGTTTATGTGTGTGAACCAACAGTGATCAGTTAACTGGTACAGTATAGGCAAAAAAGGTAAACAATGCATTGCTATGCTTCAGCTGTATATTCCAGCATCATATGGAACTACCTTAACACTTCAGTAGACTCTGGTATAGGAGGCGATAGCATGCGCGGTTCATTCTACAGTACATGGATTTTTTTATCTTTTAATTATCAAGTGAATCAATAAACACCAATGTTACAGTCAACTATTAGAGAGTCCCATACTAACCTGAAAAGAAGGTTTAGCTATTTACACTTCCCATACTACTCTCTATGTTAGTAGCAAACCAATGGACTACTTACCACTATTTAGGAGGTTAAGTGTACATTTAGAGAACTGACATTGGCCTTTCTGAGATGACGTCAGGAATGAGGGTGCCAACTGTGTGCAGTCAAATGCACTGACGGGCTGCTCAGGCAGAATCAATCAGTGCTTGTGTCTGCACCCATCCAGACTCAGTTCTGGAACAGGAGATGGAGGAAACATGAATGAAGCCCAGACCTTCTAAGAAGTAACTATACCAACAGTCATTCCAGTCATTTTATCAGGTTAGGTCAAGAAATCACTGGGAATATACAATAAATAGCTACATTTTTTACTTTAATTTGGGGTTTAAAGTAAAGGTGTAGTAAAAACGTTTAATTTTTTTTTTTTTTTATATATAGATTAGAGAAGGGTTAAAATCCCTGCCTGTTTATGGTTTGTTGACTGTGTGCCACTTGGAGAACTTACCTGTCTCATAGACACAACAGAAAGTTTGAGGAAATCTCCCAAAGCTAGGGGAGTTCCCCCTTAACCAGTTGGCACCAGAACAAGGGTTCCCATTGGAAGATTTGCCCTTATCTCTTGTTCCTGGGGGAACTCTAACATTTTAGATTTCCCCTCCCTTTCTTTCTTAGTGACAACAGGCACCAGCACAATTACAGGGGTCAATCTCACCAATGGGGACACAGACATCAATAAAACCTGGAACGAGGATCAAACCCTTTTTATCTATAGGGGTTGCTTTCTTGGCATCTCCTATATTCATAGAATTCTCTGTATTTTGAACTTAAATGTCAGTGCTTTTGGGTTAGGAGGAGAACTGTGCATGCTAGCCTATCTTCTATAATTGGATGACAAATGGCCAGGTTGCATAAAAGTCCTCTAATGTTTGTAGACACCTTAACCCCACTAGCTTTATCGGGATATATTTTCAGTGTTATGCTCTGAGTGCATTTAGAGTGACATCAATTGGATTATACTTTTCAAAGTACAACGCAATTTATGTCACTCTTTTGCCATTATATTTTATAGATGTCTATAAAACATAATGTCAATTTCTAGTATTAAACAGTAAATTATATAAATAAAGAATGGTGATATCCAAAAAGTGTCAATAAGTCATATATGTAGTGTCCAAAAAGTCTCTAAATGATAAATGTGAAGAAATAGAAAGCCAGTGTTCCTCCTCCAGTGTAAACTGAATCAACAATTGTTCACCAAACAGGATCCACCCGGAAATGTGCAGACCAACACCGATAGTATACACGCGTGTTAAACACACAGAGGTACTCTTACCAGAGTGAGTGGATCCGTTATCTCTAACAGATCATAAGCACAAGCAGAAGTAACCCTCTGCGGGGTATGGATATGGTGTTGTTGCTCTCCTTCCGATCGGAAAAGTATGTATCAGCTCATCTCAACCTCCGTATTGACATTCATAATTGATCACATCCTCTCGGGCGGCGCAGGCCTTCTCTCCGGCCTGGGTGTTCCCGGTGACAACGAAGCCCGGCAGGGCAGGCCGCTGCGAGCCCCGGAGCGCGCTATAGGAAGGTTCCCCGAGTGCGGGGCGGCCGGCGGGGAGGGAAGGAAAAGCGGCGGATGGACACAGACACCGAGAACAGCTACCATCCGGGACAATGGCGGCCGCCAGACCGAACCAACCGAGTGCCGAGGGGGGCTAACCGGATACCCGAACGCATCGATGAGGAGCCAGCTAGGATCGAACTGAGCCAATCACAGGGCGGCGTCTTAGTTAGACTAGAGGAGCTGAGCGCTGATCAGACAGTAGAGATCCGAGCAGCGTAGGCTGAGTAATCGAGCTGCTGGCAGAGACTGTCTCTGCCAGCAGCTCGATT